>JAMPIT010000886.1:8330000-8685000 GCA_026261815.1 Monarcha castaneiventris obscurior | reverse complement strand
CGAGTTGCCCGTCCCGTTGGCTGCACTTTTCCAAGTTATTGTTGGTAAATGGTGGGGAACTGTCCGTCAGCAGCCCCGGGAACCGCACGTGGGACAAAGGCAGCCGCTGGAGTGTGGTGGCTGCTGTGAATAGAGGGAGGGAAGGCAATTAGCTGCCGTGTTGTTGGGGCTTTTTACTTGTCAAACTGGAGCCTCGTTGCTTTTGTTATTGCCGTGTAAAGGGAAATCGTGAGGTTTTGTTTTGGTATTAAGGGCCTTAGAGGTTGCTGGCTGACACTGCACACGCGAAGGCCAGAGCAGTGCAGGGAGAGGACCAGGGACGGGGCTCCAGCAGACAGGGACTGCACAAATTTTCCCCTCGTGTACTTCTGCTCCTCTTCATTTTTTTTCCCCCGGGGCTTGGGTACCAGTTTGTGTTTCGTTGTCATTTGTTATATTTTGTTTAGCCCGTGGCCCCTGCAGATTAAACTGACGCTTAAAAGGCAAACTTGGATACACTCAAGGTCTCCCTCCTTGAAACAGTTTTATTTTTACCCCTATATTTATTTGGTCCTGTTGTTTCACTCTTTGGGGGCGAGGGGGGAGAGAACTCGTTGGTGTGATAACCCAGATGTGCGTGGGGAAGACAAGTGTTTGCAACTGGTCTCCTCCAGTGCCTCGTCTGCAGCAGCGTCCGTCCCACATGGCGATCGCTCCTCATGCATGCAGCATCCCTCAGCGTTAACAAATTTGCTTAGAAACTGAGGAGGGGAACAACTCAGCTGCCTTTTCCTAATTGTTTCCTGCTAAACCACCCTTTTTAGCTTTTGCCCTTGTTGCAGAGTAACTACTTTACAACTTTGGCAGAAAGATTATAAAGGAGATGAGAGATTGACTCTTGGCAAACTCGGATGCCCGCGACAGCCAGCTCAGATTTAGGAAGCGGGTATCTTGCAATGCTCGTAGGCAAGAGCAAGCAGCAGGGCAGAAGGCTTTACCCTTGCTCAGTTCAGCAATGCTCTCAGGTACCCCTGTTAATTCTCTTTTAGGAGCAGCTTGGGAAAATACAGTAACCAGGGCACTGTAACATTATCTATCTCAAAGTTTGTCTTGCATCCCTGTTGCAGTAGGTCAGTGTTTTACAGAAATATTAAATACTAAAGGAAAAGGGAGGAGGGGGAGAGAACAGAGCTAATGGTAAAGGTCTGCCAAATGTCACCTCAGTGTTACAATGACAAGAAAATGCACTTTCCTTACAGCTCTCCCCCTAAGAAATTTGTTTTGAGGGATTTGACAATCTTGCAGATAAAGTGACTGCTTGCTACACTTAACTGATCATGCTCCCTCACGGCCGGCCGGCGTTTCCTCGCTGCACTTAGCAATACCTGCGCAACCTGGCTTGGAGTAGCATTGTCATTGATTTCCAAAGTAACTGCTTTTTAGCTCTTGTGAACAGACATACCTGCGTGGGGGGGGCGGGGGGGGAGGAAAGTCTTTTCCCCACTCCCTGGAAGGGTGATGGTAAAGTGCTATATTGGAAAAGACAGGAGGCTTCTCTAAATTTTGATAACTGCAGCCGACAATTTAGAAATAAGACACTTCTCACAGCCAACATGACAGTGGATTTTGAGCATTCAGAAAACACCAGGCCAAAAAACTGGAGACATCTTGATCTTTTAAGACAGCTTTTCCAGTACTTTAAGTGAAGGGGGGGAGCGGGGAAAGAAAAAGAGAGAGAAAAGCTGCAAGGAAAATAATACAAAGCCAGCACAATTGGCATCTAGACAGTAAAGAAAAAAAGTTTTGAGGTTAACAGAAGGAAAGACAAAGCTGTTATGTACCCGAGGGATGCAATTTTAGTGGGAATGGAAGATTTGAGTGGTAAAGGAGGAGCGCTTGCCTCTGGGTTCTCTCTCTTCCAGCAGTTCGGCTGCTGGCATCTCAATTTGAATTGCTGGGTGAGTAGCACTTTCTGCGTGAGCGCTTTCCGTCTTGACCATTGAACTTCTGATGTGACTTCTCTCCCTCTCCTCCTCTCTCCCTCTCCTTCCCTTTCTTCCTGTGTGGAATCAAAAAAAAAGAATTGGGGAAGGGGGGGAGTGAGCGTGAGAAATCAAGCAAGCATCTCCAGCTGTGACCTTTGTTAGCGACGTTGTTTTTATTTATTTATTTTATGGTAATCGTCTTTTTTAGTAGGGGGAAGCGCGACTTTTCGATGCCACTTAATTTGACAGCAGTGGCGGGGAGCGGGCGGCAGAGCCGCTCTGTCGCGACACAATGGTGCAGCGGGACAGTTGTTGCACTCCTCCTCCGTGCCCTTCCCTCTGCCCGGGTTTGGGGTTTGCTTGGGGGGGCGGGAGCGGGGAAAGGAATTTTTTCCTCGTGCGTCCAGGGTGGGATCGGGGTGTGTTGGCGGGGCGGTGTTTCCGAGCCCGGTGTGCAGCAGGTTTCGGGGGCTGATTCCTGGCTGCTGAACAATGGTTACCAGCGAGGGAGAAGTGTGCGCGCGTGTAGGGCTGTGTTACATCCGCAGTCAGGCAGTCACACAGTGACCATGACATCACTAGCTTTTCTTCTCTTTTTTTCCTTTGGGGCGGAGGGGGCCACTTCAAAGCTTTCTTCAGTTCAGTACGATATTTCCTAAACTCTGAAACCATGAAGGTAAAAAATGTTTGGGTTTTGGGTTTTTTTTCTTAAAGGAAGAAAAGTTGGTTTGTAGCAGGGCACATGCGATACAGTTAGGGGGGTTTGGAGATGGAATGGTTTAAACTCTTGTCATACACAAAACGAGATCTTTTGTTTTAATTATTAAAAATAGTGCATAGTACTATTTATTGGGTGCTTCTGATCCTGTGTTTGGTTGACAGTTAAATTTTCTGAATTCTTCAGAAAGCTCAGCTGTAATGTGAAAGGCGAAAATTTTAGGGAAACTGCATAAGAATTTTACCCAGTGATAAAGGAATATGAAAAATAAGAGCGAATGCTGATAAATATCAGATAACACGTTTTAATACGGTGGTTCTGTGTTTGCTGTCAGAGATTCATGAGACTTTCTTTCTCCTGTTATATATTACAGAAAGTAAAGCTACCCCTCAGCCAGTTTTGTGTATTACCTGTACTTGTACACAGAAAATAGAAACTTATTGAAGAATTCTACAGCGCATCACATTTTCGCTGGTGGTTTTGTGGAAGTCTTGAGTTTTCTGCTGTTTCCTTTTGTAACTCTGCCAGACTTGCTTACAGAGTCACTTGATCCAGGAGGAGGTTTTCTATCACTTCGGTACTCTGTGGTACCTTTGCCTGAGTAGCTTAGTTGATTTATTTGCCTGTTCTTATATAAAACAAGGGATGAAATTCTGTAGAATTTGTCTAAAATTAATTAATCTAAAAGGACAGGTGTTTCTTCTTTCACTGCATGTTGTTGCATATGCAGGTTTTACAGGACTGATGGTGAGATCTCACAAACATTTTACCTTTAGAGGAATTTTTTTACTGGGACTTGGGGCAAAAGGCCTGACAGCACTGTGTAAATGTTACTTTCCTTCTGAAATACTTGCAAGGTGTTTCAGTTCTGATGTGCATTTAACGTAACATTTTTAGGGAAACTTTTTTGAATCTATTCAGGAAATAATTGATCTGGACTTACTTAAAAATTTTCATTGCTTAATGGTTTTGTGCAGCATGTAATGTTTTTAGGACATTAAAAAATGAAAACAGTTTTTAGAGCCTTGTTATTTGTTGAGTGATTTAATATACTTTTGCTAGGTATATTGCATATCGGTGTTGAGCACAGTCCGCTATAATTTGTGAATGCTCTGTTTTAAAAAGCTGTACTGAAAACTTGTCATCGTATCTTAAGGCATGTATGTGCATGATAGTTTTTTAATAATGGTGTTATTACTGAAATTGCCAAGTACAAGAGGGTATAGACATACATGCTAATTTTCTTTCATTTCTTGCAGTTTTTTAACAGCTTCACATTCAAGTTCTTGCTATAGACAGAAATCACAGATACCCTAATAAAAATCAGGAGCTATTTCTCCTACAATGTATGTCTGTCTAGTGTTGAAATAAGTGGTTTACAAGCAAGAATTAAAGCTGTTTATAATGAGGCATTTCAGTGACTGTTGGGCAGTGAGTAAAATTGCATGACTAGGTATTCACAGAAAAGCATGTCTGTTGAGGCAATTGTAAGCACTATTTTGCTTATATTTGCTTTTCTTTCTGCTTCTCATCTTCTCTTAATTTTTGTGCTTGTGTTACTGCTCTGTGCCTCTCCCCTTCCTGCCCTATTTGTGTTCAGGACCATTTCCCAAAGACCTGCTTTGGTTTCACCCATTTTTTTGCTGAGTGGTTGTGCATCCAGCACACCTCGTATTGGTATGGCTTAACAAAAAGGTATTTTTCAGTTTTAGTGTAATGTGTGCCAAGTGTTTCTGCTTTTTTGCCTTGTTAGAATGAACGAAGGCTTGCCTGCTCTGCAGAGGTGATGTCTGTCTAGTAATGAAAATTAACTGAAGTATGCAAAGAAAGCACCGAGTATTTGTTACACTGGGGAACAAACTGCCTCTTATTTTGTAATGGAAGAAATAAATCTGGGCACTTTATTACCTGAAACTTGAAGGGACTGAGCACTACCCTGTCCTCTTGGTACAGGAAAATCCACCTGTTGATCAAATCATCTCTAATTTTAATACTCAGTGTAAGGCTTGCCTGGATACATGCAAGCCACAGTTCTGGGCTGTAGATGATGTAATTGGTGTCTGAATTCATATGCCAAGGTCAGGCAGAGCAGGTGAGCAGAGTGCTTTTTCTTTATCAGTGAAGCCTTAAGAGAGTAAGTAAGGTAAAATCTAACTGTCATAAATGTAATTCCAGTGTTGCTGAAGGATGTCAAAATGCACAGTTGTGTAGCAGGTGCTTGTTTGGGTCTGACCTGACATCAGAGTAACACCACGTTGTCCAAGACTGCAGCACTTAACTTGTATATAAAACCCCAAGTTTCTTTCTTCTACTTAAAAAAAAACCCCGAAAAAACCCACTCCAAATACGATAGCGTTAAACTTACAGCCCTCAACAGCTTTGAAAGCAGAGTGTGAGCACACGTAATAATGTTTTACTACTGGTGTGTTTTATCCTCCTGCATCGGAACTAACAGGCGGTAATTAGATAGCTAAACCCCAGTCCTTCCCCTTGTACACTAGAGGATTTGGCGTATGCTAATTGTCACCAGATCATTTCACATAATTGCCTTTTGGCGAAATTAAGTGGAAATTTCCTGAACATCTTAAATCCTCATTTCCCCACCCCCTCCCCTCAGTACCTTCGCTCCCTGACAGGAAGGATGTGGAAAAATGTCAAGCACGGTGGCTTAGCTCTCCAATATGCAGGGGACACTTCATCAGACTTAAAGGGGGGAAAAAACCAAAACGATTGTTCTCGTGATTGAATTGCTGGACACTTAGAGCCAGGAAGCTGATTTTGTTGTTTTGTCTGAGAGACTGCTAATAGACCACGGGGTTTTGTTGGAAAGCCAGCAGTTCTTGCAGGAGCAGGTAGGCACTCGCTGGCCTTGGGAAGTGGTCAAGAAGGGAAGGGGAAGAAACAGAAGGTTGCAAAAGTGTGTGTGTGTGTGTATGTATGTCCCCATTTTTAAGATTTTTTTAATTTATTAATAGTAGGGCAGTGGGGGTTGCTGTGGGGTTTTTTGGGTCTCTTTTTTTGAAGGCTCTGCCTTGGGAGGGTATTGTCCCAGCACATGGTTGTCAGTGCTCCTGTCATCGTTTGTGTGAAAGAAGAAAATGAGCCTTTTTTTAGCAGGGTGAGTTGTGATTATCAATGGAGGCCTTGTCTCCTGCTACAATGGGCAGTTGGCTTAGGGCAGGACCTTAGGCAGGAATCAGCTACATTAAACTGAGAAAGGGCTCAGGCCACTGCATCAGCCATGAAGGAGCAGGGGGAAGTAGTTTTCAGGAATGCTTAGTCAGGTGTGAAAGCATCCTTAAAAAAATAAACTGTGACTCCACTAGCCAAACAGGGCTGGGTAAAATTAAATCTTCGGGGTTTTTTCAGGAAATGCTTCATCACTGGTGCTGAATTTTTATGCTTGGGAAGGGGATGAGTACCAAATTACATATAGCTGTTGGGTTTGGTTGGCTTTAGCTTCTCAGTTAACCTAAATGGTTTGCAGTTCCCTTGGTAGTTTGGGGTGCCACCCAGAGTGGCTGCAGATGTGGGTGACCCCCAGGGCTGCAGTGGTGCTCACTGATGCTCTGCTTATTGGTGCTCTGCTTTGGGTGGTGGTGACTCTGCTGGAAGCGGAAAAATATTTCAATATTTGCAGCAGTATTTTGGGATTTGCTTTTACTTGCAGCTTAATTTCCTGATTTGTGTGGGGCGTCAGGGTGGTGAGGAGGTGAGTGTGGTGTAAGGATGTCATTCCTAGGCCGAATCAGGGAGAGATCAATCTTTAGAAAAAAAGAAACTCCTTTTATGAGCACCTTTGGAGCTGCAGAGCAGTTCAGGAGCATCTGCTAGCATTTCACTGGCTGCAGTCAGCATAACTGCAATAGCATCATCTGGAAAATACAGAGAAACAATTTATAAACCTATTTTTTAATGTGAACTGGTATTGAATGGTACTCCTTGCTAAGCCCAGGGAGCAGCTCCAGGAGGGCCTGCTAATTCAAGACCACTATCAACCTGCATCCACCCTGGAGGAGGGGAAAAGGCTGACAAACCCTCTTCTGTGCTGCTTTTGTTTTATTGTATTAGGCTCATAAAAGCACTTTCAGGGCCCATCTTTCTTCAGCAGAAAAGGAGAGCAGTGGGGAAGAGGAGGACATGGCAAAAAGACAGGCGGAGCTCTAGCTCCATTTGTTTTCAGCGTCTCTTGATTAATAGGTTTTCAGGAGGATGGTGAGCTCTCATTCCTCTGGTAGTGGAGGAAGGGGCTGGGGCTCTGGGGTCTGGGTGCAAGTACCTGCTCAGTCCCTCCCGTTGCGGGAGGTTGAGGGGTGCCTGGTGGGCTGCAGCACCTCCCTGCCTCACAGGGCTTTAAGGACATTTAAAAGGCCACCCAGGTCAGGGAAGGGGGTGCAGCTACAGGGGCTGTGCTGGCAGCTGCCAGAGTTTCAGGCTGGGTTGGTGCAGGAGCATCCCCCTGCCCTGCCCTCGGGATGCACTGGAAAGGAGGCAGAGGCCAAAGGCAATGCTGCCATGGCCTGATGGCTTATTTTCAGCCTGGGTGGCTTTTTGTGCAAACCTGCCTTTACTGCCACGTTTTCCCGGGTGAGGGCATCCTCTGGTGTCTCTGGCATGTTTTTCTCTGACTTTGAGTTGATACCATGTTTTTATTACCAAAGCCAAACAAGCTATGAATTTGCAAACAGAATTTGCAGTAGTAAACTCTTCCTGTTTAGAGGTTGGTTTCTCTTTGTGTGCTCAACAATGCAATGTTTCATCTTGTGCAAGTCTTATGTTGCTTTCAGAGACTTAGGAACTATTGATTTATACAGCATGTATTAACTTCTTCAATAAATGGGGAGTATTCATCAGTGGGGTGTATTAAATTGGGCTGTATATGCATAGAAGCATCTTTCATCCTGTTAATGAAATGTCCTTACCATGCAACAAAGACTAATACACAGCAATTTATACACACAATCCCCTGCAGTTTAAATCTGAAGTTCAGATAGGTTTTTTTGTTCCCTAAAGGCACCTATCAGAACTTAGTCTAAATGGGTCTCAGTATTCCTCTCAAACATTTATCAGACCAAATTTTGTTGTGGTTTTTGGTGTGGGAATTTTTTTTTGTTCTAGAGCTCCATTATTGTTTAAACTGATCTGTGTTTAAGCACTCCCAGAAGCATTTCAAATTCATATAGAGAGATTTAGTAGTAGAGCCCCTATGGGGACAGTTTCCTCTGGTTTGCTTCAGGCAGCAGTTATCAAGAAAAGCAAACTTCTCTTGTTTTTTTGCAATTCTTTACCGTGCCCTCTAACCCAGCATATGAGACCTCAGCTTTCAGTGGAGAGGGGTGATTCATCAGCAGAGGACTTGGTACTTTGTAGATGCTGGGATTTCTTTTAAGAAATCTCCACTTGCTCCTATCCTGCTACCACATGCCCTGGTGCTAATCTGTGTGTACCAGTGCAGCTCCCCTTCCCGTGCCTGACAGAGCCATGAATGGAGCTCTTCAGCTTGCCAGAGAAACCCCTGCATCTCACAATGGCTTCTAGCTTAAAACTGCCCTTGACAAAGTACTCACAAATGTATATTGGAGAATATTGCCTTTTGCAGGGGGATGTCTAAAGTCATCTAATAGGTGTCTCCTATTGATGGCTTCTGTGGTTTACCTTTCATTGCCAGTGGATGGGGTTAGGACCACACTTGTTACTCAGGCAGAGCTCCCATTGACTTCAAAGGAAGATGCATCTGCAGGATTAATCCTGCTCTTTCCCAGAGAGTCCTTTATTTTTCTCTTTTCCAAGGGAGCTTAGTTAACTTCAGGAACAGTAGTTTTAAAGAGCAGCTTGTTTAGCATATTATGCATGATTAGCTTGGCTTGCAAACTGTGTGTGCTGTTCTGAGAGGAGTTATGGCCCTTTTCCCCAGTGTGTGCTAAACAGTGCAGAACAGAATGGAAACCTGTTCCTGGGTGGTGGTACAGATGCAGAGTGATTCTCTGGGAAGTGGATTACACTCCTCTGTCCCAGATAGCATATTTTTGAGCATGCATATGACAGTTTCTCCCTTTCCCCTGGTACGTTCTCCCTCCTCCTCTGCCCCCAGCATTATCAGAGTGGCAAAAAAGTATCCCACCCTTGCACCTTTATATGAGTGGTCTGTTTGAGTGCATGGTCGTTACCCAAATAAAAATTACTTACTGGGGGAGAAATTTGCAGACTTGAGGTTCAAGCTTTTAGTTGTTGATTTTTATTTGTTTTTCCTTTTGCTTTTTATTTCTCTCCGAAACATGTTAAGTAAAATGCGTCTAAATTTAGCAGTTGTTCTGTTTTGTGGAGATATTGCAGGCGGTCTTGGTATATCAAAGCAACGAGTGGTGGTTTCCCACAGTTTACATGTAACCCCCTATGGTACATCTGGCTTTGGTGATGGAGCCATGTCAGTCCAGCTTTCCTCTCACGTGTTGTTTTGTGTTTGTCGGCTTAAGTCTGACCTTCTAATGTTATTCTATCACTTACTTATTTTTTTAACTAGCCAGCTCCAGTTTCTATGAAAATAAGCTCTCTGGAAGACAGCCCTTAATGTCTGTCAGGGCCTGGGTGAAGTTTACAATGATGTGAAGATAGAGTTGGGAGAGCACAAAAATACAGCATGTATTAACTTCTTCAATAAATGGGGCCGCACTGTGGGTCACCTAACAGCAGGAGTTTACACAATTCTTGGCCAGAAAAAATAGCTCTTATTGGAAATTATAATTTTTGTGAACCCCATCCACTGGTCATTTGGCTTATAATGTCATGTGTTGTTGAGTAGATGCCTGCTACTTTGTATGGTGTGAAATATGATTTGTTAGGTGAAGCCCTTGCCAAAGCTTTCAGTTACTTTTGGATTGCTCAGGTTGGTTCACTTGAAAGAGAACAGTTTTGGGTTAGAGCATCTCCTTTGGCTTTTTGAACTTGGAGAGCCAAATCCTCGTATCTCCTCTGATGTGAAACCACTATGGATCTGTGTGGCCAAAAGTTGTCCTTGGCTGTTGAGCTGGCAGAAGATCTGACCCACAACCCAGACAACACACCGTGCTGTAAATCATAGCATTGGCTGTTGTGACCACGCTCTGTCCTGCGTGGTGGCCACTTGACATGGGAATCCCCTGTGCCAAGTGCTTGGTGGTAGAGAGGAATCATCCCATGTAAGGGTGGCAAAAGGAGATGAACATGGTGAAGAACACAGGAGAAGTTGTGGGAAGCACAAGCACAGCTCTTGGCTTGCTTCTTTTGGATTCACGCTTTTTTCTGCAGGTTATCAAAGCAGTGAGCCCAAATAGACGCGTATGGCAGGGGCTGGGGCTGGGGGAGCCAAAGGGGCTTCACGAGGCCAAAGCATGATGGAGGGGCTTCTTGTTTATGCAGGGAAGACAGATGTTTCTTTTCCTCCTTGCTCCCAGTTTGTCTTCCCTCTTCCTTCCCCACAGTCTAGAAGCTCATTCCCAAAGAATAACTGAATTATTTTTAAATGCTTTTAAGGGAAGCTCAGGGCATTGGAAGCAAGATCAGATAATAGCAATGGCTTGTCTAAGGTGACACAGTGAGGGTGTGTGCGTGTGTTTAGGGGTGCTGGGGAGTGAGCAGTGGGCTCGGAGCTGTTCTGGAGCAGGAGGGTGAGCAGGAGAGTGCTGGCAGACCCTGAACAGCAGCGGCGCTATTGCGGCCACCGTGGTATCACTACTTTATTTTAATGTGATTCCTTTTACTTGATGTTAATGCAAGTTGTTCCTTACTTAAAGTAATAAAAGGAAATGAAGACACATTCTAAAATGAAACCTGACTCTAATCCATTCATCATCTAATACCAGCCTCTTTATCTTTGCTGGTACCTAATCTGGTTAAATGTCCCTGTTGTAGGATTTTAGTGAAAATCCTCTATGGGGAATAGGGTTTTTTACAATTGGATTACTCGCAGTAAATGGTCCAGCGGTTCACTTGTTTCAGCTTAATTTTTTCTTTGTGATCTTGTAAGGGTAAGTTACAGTTCAGCCTGCCTTTTCTTTCATTCATTCACTCCTTTTTTAATTTTTTTTTATTGTTGTCGAGAAAAAGATTTTTTCTCCCCCACAGCTAGGAATGTGATGGGGAAAACCTCATGATATCTGCATGATTATTCCCCCTACAAGAGTGTTCATTTCAATGGCTTTATCTGGGGGTTTTTGCCATTATTTATATAGCTGAATATTTTAGTAGCCTAATTAATCAGTATCCAGTTTCCATTTATTAGCGCTCTCTGATGAATTGATAATTAATCAGCTCTTTTAAAATATATATATAAAATATGCAGGTGATCGCTTGTCAGCTTAATGCTTGCTGATGAAGGGAATACTCCAGCACTACAAAGGCTTTTTATCTGGAGTATTTGCAATGAGCAGTAAAATGCAGAATTGAGAGTGAGGACAGGAAGGGGAGAGGAAAAGACCTACAGGTCAGTGAGCATTTGGGTCTCCTGCTAATTAAATGGGGGACTCTCTCAGCCCCTCACTGAGGAGTCTGCCTGCATCTTGGAGGTGAAGCACAAGATTATAAAATAAAAAGGAAAAATTTTAAAGAATTGCTGTTGCTCCATACAGGAGCATGACAGGTCAAAAAGATTAAAGAACCTCAACAGCAGGGAAAGTGTGTGAGGAGGTTTTAAGCAAAAGGGTGACACCAAGAAGGGATCTGGAAAAGTCTGAGGATTGCGTTGAAATCCTTGCTACTCAGATTTTTGTATGTCGTACCTTGTGCTGCAGTGGTGGGGGATGCCCAGCACTGCCCTAACGCCATCAACCTTTTTCTCTTGACAGTCTAACAAAGTGCCAGTTGTGCAGCACCCACACCATGTACACCCTCTTACGCCGCTTATCACATACAGCAATGAGCACTTCACACCAGGAAACCCTCCTCCACACTTACCAGCTGACGTAGATCCCAAAACAGGTAGGTGGGAAATATTTTGGGGTTTCTTTTGAGAGGGAGTGGGTGGATCTTTCCTGTCTGCACATTAGGGGAGAGGAGTGCGGGAGAACGGATTTCCCATGCTGGAGCACCAGAGGGGGCATGTAAAATGTCAAACCCAGGCAAAATACTTTCTTTTTAAGCCAATTAAGCTTCAGAAGGAAACCTACTGGGTGAATTTTCATAGAGCTTCTGCAGTGACACCAGAGTTGCATGTGTGGGGTCGCTTGCAGGTGTGTTTCTTTGCAAGCATGATACCCCACCTGGTAGTTCGATCTACCAGTGCTTGGTTTGCATGCACGACCCAGAGAATTAAACATGTACGTTCTGTGATCTGCACTTAAAAAATTGCAGCTGGAATTTTAAAGGTGGTGGGTCATGACCGGTTTCAAAATGAATCTCTTTTAATTCCCCAAATCCCATTGTTTCTGTGTCAGGAGTTCAGCCATTTTTCTTCTATAATGTTGAATTTTCATCCACTGTAACTACTTAGCTCCAGCTTTACACTTGCAACTCTTTTCCCCAATGTAAGTCTACCCAACTCTAAGTTCAGCCTGAAGGGCACTCTGCTTGAATATAGAGCACCACGTAAAACCCTGACTAGATTTATTGGTGTTACAGAGTAGAATTTACATGTTATTCTAACATTTTAAGAGTCCCTTTTTAACCTGAGGTCCCAAAGAAGTCAAACAGTGTCAATCTTCTTTCTCCAGAAGTTGAGTTCCTAGTGGCAGTGGTTTTGGTTTTGTTAATCCAAACCCCATTTAGTTAATTGGGAGGTTCATCAGAAACAGAATTCATGTCAAAGGAATCACTCTGTGTCAGCCGTAACTTATGCAGATAATTTATCTGAACTCCAGCCCTTGAATGAGACTGTGCATTAGCTGGTTTTCACTCGCTATGCTTCGACTGGGGCCCCCTTTTAATTGTGCTTAATGCCGACTTCACGTGGCTTGAAAGGAATCCATCTCGCCATCCCTGAGTATTGCAAGTGAATGGCATAGTCAACCTCTCATTTAAATAATGGTAGTACAGGGAATAGCTTTTAAATGGTTATCGTAAAACATATGATTAACGTCTGTAGACTGTTTACTTTTCTTCTGTGAACATTCTTTCAAGTGTGCAAATAGCTCACTGGATGGTTAAAGCCCAGTTAATCTGTTTGGGTTTTGTAATGCAGAAAAAGCAATGTCTGCACGAAAATGTCACACAAGGAGATTTAATTTAGAGATTAAAAGCTTCCCAAGTGGCTTAAAAAAATAGTTTTTAGCCCTGAATGCGGTACCCCTTCTTTTTAATGCTCTCTGTTTTAATTTTGCTTCTGCTGTGTAATTGTGCCCTGGCTTGTTAATTGAAAGACCCAGCCTTGTAACCCTTACTCCTCTGAGTAATTCCTATTTGCTCTTAAGGTAAGGAGCGTTAATATTTAAGGCTCATGTCTGGAGCTGGTTTCTGCTTTCCGAGTAGGAACTGCACCGGATCCAGAGAGGATGGGTGGGCTCTCTGTCCTCCCCTGCACACCTTCAACATCTGCCCCTGGTTTCACCAAGCTTTTCCAGGGGCTCTCACCTCCACCCATGGTTTCAGGAAAGGTTTCCTAGGTTTGCTCAAAAGCAAACATCATTTGTAATTTTAATGACTTTTAAACTTGTTCTGGAGATTATTTTGGAATAATGCCATGTAATTGAGTGCCCAGTCAACACATGGGTAGGGCCTGTGGTCTTTTGGCTGACTTTGAGACTAAAATAACCATGAAGTTGTTACAGGGTCCATCTTTCTGTTGAGCATTTGAGAGTATCTAATACAGCATCACACCAAAATCGTATCTGGGACTGCTAAATTCTAAATAACAGAAATAATTATCTCTGACAGGAGAGGTGACTGAGGAAGTGAATAACATCATTTTTTCTTGTTTAAAAATAAGAATGTGAAAAAGCCTTTGAAAATTAAGTGAAGGCACAAAAACTGTAATAAAAGTAAATTGACAGAAATTCAGAAACATATGCGTTTTTTCTTTATATTTTATTTATTTCCACGTCTCAATACTGATAGTGCTTTATGTTCTTCTCCTATAGGAATTCCAAGGCCTCCACATCCTCCAGATATATCTCCTTATTATCCATTATCACCAGGCACTGTAGGACAAATCCCCCATCCGCTAGGATGGTTAGTACCACAGTAAGGAGTTCCATTTTTTTAATTTCTTTTTTTCTTTTTCTGATATGTAAAATTTATGTAAAAATATGTGTGTGTGTATGTGCATTGGGATGAGTTCGTTTGCCAACTGCCACTTCACTGAGTGTTATGGATTTGCCCACCTCATGAAGGTTAATTAAAACTTATGCCAGGTCATGTGGTCTTAAACAAACACGAGCAGTTGGACACAGCTTTGCATGTCATCCCAACCAGCTGACAGCTCGTGGAGCATGAATTTTTAAACCCTTCTGCAGAAATGTCCTTTCCTTGTTATTGCCCTTACACTGCACCACATGGGTTTTTCTCAGATTCGGTTTTCTGGGGGCTCAGGGTGGTTCTCACAGACCCTTTTTTTTTTTTAACCAGGGCCATCCCCACTACAAATTTGCAACTTTAAATTTCATTTGCCTTCTCTGTTGAAAACCCTTTTGTTTTTCTTGTGAAACAGTAGAGCTTTACATCGGCCAGTGAGCAGCATTCCTGGTTGAGATGTGGCTGGGCAGTTGGCAATTGGCATCTGAGGAATGGAATTTTGAACAAGAAAGAGGAATTAGTTTACTTTAAAACTGGCTAAGAAAAAAAGCAATGGAAAGTTAGTTTGGGGTTTTATTTTCTTTTCAACTTCTCAGATCCCACTTGCAGAGCCTTGCTGGGTATGAGGCTCCCTGCCCTAATTGAGTCCTTATTTTTTTTTTTTTTCTTATGTTGCCATCTCTCAATAGGTTTATAATACACTTAAGCACTGCCTAAGCCTTTTGTGTAGTATATTTGATTTAAATGCTTATAAAATCCATTTGTATTGCTGAATACAACAGTTCTCTGCATTATAAATCAAGACTGTTACCCTTTTTTTCTCATGTAACAGGCCTCCTCAATTTTGGGGTGTTCATATTTCTTACAGAAATCAATTGCCCAAAGCTCAAAGTAGTTTGCTCCTGCCTGTGGTTGGTTGGCCAGCTGTGCTAAAATACCTCCCCACAAGTTTGCCCTCCATGAGGAACTGGAGCTGACACCCCATAGGAGAGCAGGGGGTCCCCGCATACCCCCAAGTTCTCGGGCAAGAAGAAGTGGTAGCATCAGAGGCTTTGGAGGCCTTTCTCAAGCACAGAAGTGATGATGCAGGAGAGCCGGGGCTTCTGGCCGTTTTGGAGGCTGCCCTTCCTTGTGGGTGGTCATGCAGCTTGTTTGGGTAGAGGTTCTCCCACCCCGAGGGTGAAGCGTGTCCATCAGCTCTCTGCTGAAGGTTGCTTCTCCAGAAGAGCACATCACGAGCAGAAGAAAAACCCAAAGCATTGCTCCCTGAAATCGGAAATTCCTCCTCTTTTGTGGTGATTTACCTTTTCCAAAGGACACCCTGAACAATTGTAGAATGCATGTCAGCTCCTTAGCTCAAGTTTGCACAGCAGCAGCCTCAACATTTAAAACAAATACACTCAGCTAGTGCCAAAAGTCAGTAACATGAAACTGACCTGTGCCTCATTGCTCATCTGTATTGTGCAGACACAGGTTTGTCCTCCTTGGACCTCATACCATGGCTGCCAAAGCACATGAACGATGCCACGTGTGGCCAGTTTCACCAGACAGGTGCTAGTGGCCACCCCTGTCTCTGGAGGACTCTGTCATCCCTGCTGCTTTAGAACAAGTCAACGCCATGGTGTGCTTGCTCTTACAGCTTCTCCCAATGGTTTTTGTTGAGGGTGGCACCATCACATTGGCTTGTGCTCTAGGAGAGTAGCATGGCCAACTTCACAGGAGTAACCTAAGGTTTTCATTTCCCCTCTCCTTGCCACATGCACTTCACCATCAACTTCCCAACCCATCTATCCTCCACTGGCCTGCATGTTTCTGGCATAGTACCCACCCCAAAAGCATCCTGCCCAGTCAGATGATGTATTTGAAGGACAGATGAAACGAGCTAGCCAGCACAGACAAACCTCCATCAGAAAAAGTTGTGTGTCTTTCATGAGGATGCTGTTTTGCATGTTGCTGTATTTTTTAATTATTGTAATGAGGTGTGATTGTCTATTGGTTACCCACAATACTTCTTGGGGACTCTCCCCCGGTAACTCTTGTCAACACTTGTTAATCTGACAAAAGGCTACAAATTAAGCTCTGTTAATTTAATGTTTTCTCACCGAGATCTAAATACCGAAAGAGGCCCAAAGCGCAACTGAAGTCCTTTGATTCACTGTACTTTATTTTGGTATAAATTTACATTCATTATTGTTTTCCTTTGGATGTGTAGCCCTCAATTAGTGTGATGGCTCCATTAAAGCAAGCGAGACTTCGCCTTTAATTATTACAACAAAACACCTAGTTTCAGCTTGGGGAGAGGGTCTCTATTGACATAAGCAGAGGTTATAAAATTTAATTAGCCATTCCTATCAGATTTATGGCATTCAAATTGTTCTGTGTTTCTTTCCTTTGATCCTTGCTGTACAATCCCCAAGATTTTTGTTCTGATCAAATGAGAATAAAGCTTACTGTGCAGAGAGAAGTTTTTTGTTGTTCTTTTTTTTTTTTTTAAACCCTTTTTTCCTTTCTCTCATTCTCTCTTTCCCTTCTTTTTTGCCAGGCAAGGTCAGCCAGTGTACCCAATCACGACAGGGGGTTTCCGCCACCCTTACCCAACAGCTCTGACCGTCAATGCTTCCATGTCAAGGTGAGTTCAGGTCCTAAATCAAGAGCAAATGTAGCTCCTCCTCCCACTCTCTGGAGGAGAGCATTTCATCTAGGCAGCAGATTTCTGAAAGCACTTCAGTTAAACAGCCATCCTTAGCCTTTTGGTGGGGTAGAGCAGAGGGCGAGGGCTACCTTCCCATGTGAGGAGAAGGTGTTGTCCTACTGCTGTCACTGGGCCTCAAGAATTTATTTTAGAGGGAGAGGTGGAGGAGTGAGAAGCCAGCTTTAAAACCCAAACTAAGTGAGAGAGCTGGGAGAATATAATGTTGAAAAAGCAAGGAGGAGAAGTCATGATGCCCTTTGCTTTCTCAGTGGCCATCAGCCAGAGCAGCGCTGCGTGCGCGGGAGGGAAGCTTCAGGAGGGAGGAGGACTGCTCTTCAGCAGAGTTGGGAGGAAGGTTATTGTGCTGTGTTTTCCCCTCCCAAAGCTCCAAACACTGATAGTCAACATAAAAGGGCCTGCCTGACCCTCAAAAGCTTTAGAAGTATATATTTCTCCCCCTCCCTACCTCCAATTAATTCCATCTAATTTTCCAGGGGCTGCTAGTTTTATTTACAAACTGGTTGGCAGCACTATGTTTAAGTAATCACTAATTGCTCCTAATGATAGTTTTATTTTCTGTTCATCTGATTTTCAGCCTGGTTAATTAAATCGGTGGAAGTTTAGACTTTCCTGATGGGCTGAAACAGCTAATCCATTTTGATGATGGCACATAATTAAATTAGCATGCATTACATAGCAAGGTTCCACGTCTCTACCCTGCTCTGTCCCTTCCTCTCCATCTCTGCAGTTTAATATGTGAACGTTGGTGCATAGATGATCTAAGGAGGAAAAGATTGGTGAGGGCTGGGAGGAAGCACACCTCATTGAGAAATGAAAATCTGTACCTAGAGCTCGTGAATGAATGGGTGGGAAAATAGTGTGCTGTGTGCTTTAGATAAGTAAACAAAAAGCTAAAAATTAAAATTAAAATGCTGGTCCAGCGAATAGAGAGAAAATCAACTTTAAAAAAAACAAATTTGTAGTCACAGCACAGAAAAAAAATACTGGGCTGGGGAGAGAGCTGCAAATTTAAACAATGGTTCCCTCCCCCCATTTAATCTTTTTTAATATCTGTAAAAGACTTGCAGGCATGGTGTGAAGCAAAGTAGAGCTTGATTTAGTTTAATTATTATTAGAGAGGCTAGTCATTTGAGGGAGGGGAGAGATGGGGGGGGGCTGCTATATTCCCAAGATAGACTTTATAAAAGGTATCTAGTTAAAAAGAGTACACAGCAAATTAAATACATTATTGTGGTAATGGGACGACAGAAGTAGAGGTCTATTATACTTATGGCAGTTATAGGAAATGTAGGCTCCTTGCCCTGTTCTAGCACATCCTTTGATATTCATTCCATTCAGCAGCAGGGCCAGGACTTCTCAGAATTAAGTGATGGGTCATTATACTTTAAACACCATGGAGAAGCCTAGATTGGCAATTAAACAGCACTTGCTGACACTCGCTTGTGCCACCCTGTGACCCCCTTTAGATTGAGTTGTTGGAGCTCGGGGCCCTCAGCCTGCTAAATTGGTAGCAGGCACTTCTCCTGACGAGGGCTGGCTCTGAAATCTGCCGGCTTCAAAGGGAGCAAGATCATGTATAAACCATAATGTGGGTGCACCGTGGCTCAAAAAATAAGGCAGGAATAGATGAAATGTTACAAGTGCAAGGGGAAAATGAGAGAATAATGACAAATCTAATGCAACTCAAAGCAGAATTGTTGCACAGAAAAATGCATCCCACTGCTTGTGCATAAAATCAAGGCAGGCAGATGACATCCAGTTAACAGAAACATGTCAACAGTGAAGTAAAGTGAGAGTGAGTAAGAGAGAAGCCCCTGAGACAGCCAGGAACAAAAAATTAGTTGTCCTTAACAAGTTAAGACTCATCATTATATTCTGGCTTGGAGCCATAAAAGGAGACAGTGGTGTATAATGAGCTGCTTAGAATTTTTAGGGTGTTTATTGCAATTCATGGAATACTTGTCTAGAGAATAAAAATCTGGTGAATGTCTTAGGCGAAGGTGAGGGGTGTGCATATACACAGGGAGCCTTTCTTTTTTTCTCTGGCAGAAGCCCGTACACGCGCACATGCTCAGGCACACGTGCAGGGGGATGAATAGATTTAAGATGTTTACCCTTTGTTTCAGCCCAGAAACTCCCCTGGTTTCCCATAGATGGGAGCACCCTCTGGGCAAGCCGTGCTCTCATACATGGTGTCACGTGTGTTTTCCTGTGTCAGCCTGGGCTCAGTGGGGGGACAGCCCTTGTCCGAGTGTCCGGTGTGGTCGGGAGATGCCCGGCAGTGCCCACGCTGGCCTCCAGGCATGCTGCTCATGGCTGGGCCTGGGCAACAGCCCTGCAGGGCCCTGCTACGAGCCCCTGCTGCAAACCTTTCTGTGCTGGCTCTGCCCCAACAGTGAAGCCGGGGCAGACCCCAAACCTTGCCCCTCCATCCATAGTTTTCCAGAGCCTTCCTTTAAAAGTGGTTCCCATCTTTGCCTGGGTTATGGTATAGATCTTGGGAGCCTATAGTGCTTCCCAACCTTTAGTTCCCCAAGCTTAGTAATTAGTGCTCTCTGGTTAGAGTGCGCTTATGAATAGTTTATAAAAGGTTAATGGGTGACTAATAGTGATTTTTCATAAATGGTTTGGACTCTTAAGGTAGTGTCTTCAGATTGTTTTAACCATTACAACTCTTTGTTGTTGCTTTTAGCATTGCCACACTCACGATGTATGCTTGCAGCATGCTTATAACATGCCTTGATCCTTCATTGCCCCTCTGTAATATGCCTTTAAGGTAAAATGAGACAGGGCTAACTGAGTGATGGGCAAACAGTAGACCCACTATGAAAAAAACAACTGCTGTGAGAGGAAATCAGGAAATAATTTAGCAGAATTACACCAGACAAACACTGCACAGCAGTTAAGTGGTGGCAGTGGAAAATACCTTCTGTAATTGAAATTTCGGGGGAAATTCACTTTTGCTGAATGTAATTACTGAAGTTGGAGTGTAGCCAGGAAGTTAAAAATTAACACTCTTCCCCTGCTCATATTGCCATGTGAGTGGCTGTCTACATGGAAATAAGCAGGAACTCAGACTTTGGGCTGAACCCTCACCCAGCCCACGGAAGTCCATGGGATTGTGAGAGCACCTTTGGGTTCTGGAGCATGTGTTTATAGCCCTAAACATAGGAAAGGGTGTGTAAGTCCAGTCGGCAGCCTTGTGAATTGCAGAGATTCAGTATGAAAAGTGAATAGTCGCTGGTAATGAACACAGCACTTCCTCATGGAAACTGCAACCCTGAAAATAGCCACTGAGCTGCAGCTGCCTGTTGATGGAGGCTGCTGTCCCTGGAGTTTAGAGCCCAGTGAATAAAATATCCCAGCTGAGGTCAGTGGAGGCTTTGCCATCCTTCAGGCTTTCACTCAACATGTGCGTGTTGTGCTCTGCACTCAGGTTTTCTCCTTGCTGGTATGTGCCCACTGCACTTCATGCTGAGCCCTCATGTCAGACCTGCACAGCTCTTCCTGCCTGCTCTTGGAAGGAAGACCTTTCATCTCCATCTTCATCCTTCATTGTCCCATTGTCTGGCCTAGCCAGCCCCAGCAGCATAGTCCTCTCTGGAGCACTGGGTTTTGCCTAGGACAGTTACTTAATAGGATGTGTCCCAACCTTTTATCACTGTTCTTAGACTGCTTTCAGTGAGGTCAGTTTTTTGCCATCAGTTTTATTTTTGTCCATGTTTTTAAGTTATTAAAAAAAAACCCCAAGTCATACTGTCAGTTTTTATTTGCATTGTACTGTGTCTGAAGGTCCCAGGCACTATGTGACCAAATTTTAGATATGTTCAATCAAAATACATACATATGGTAATAAAGAGAGAACAGAAAAAAATAATACAAAGGCCCAGTTTGTGTCTTGCTGATGGTGAGCAGTTCTGTGGCAGAACTGGGACAAGGAGGTCAGTCTCCTTTGCAGCCTCGGCATTGTCTTCTGTTCTGACCTACCATGAACCAAAGTATATCCTCAAATGTGTGCTTCTCTCCCAGCTACTTTTGTCAGAGAGTGGGAAGGCACTTGGACAACCCACTTGGAGATTTGTGTCCGTGAGTCTTTAGCAGAAGTAGGAATGACCATTTTGCTGCCCATTCTCCTCTTCCCTTGCCATCCCACCTTCCTGCCTCCCTTCTGTCCATGCCTTTGTTCGTGAAGAGCTGCAATTCTCTACAACTTGAACAATTTCACATTCTCCCTGTCAGTCCTTGCTCTTCCCACTGCCTTCAAAGACAAAATACTTCTGTCTAATCACCCTGAGTACTACCAGCTGATAGACAAAGATCCTCAGAGCTTGTAGTGGACAGTGCTCTTGTTCATGAAAGTACTTCTGTGTCATCTTGTGAATGTAGGGAATGTCTGGGCAGTTGCAGGGGGTGGGATTGTTAAGCTCAGTACTGGAATTTATAAGAGGAGGGAGAAAATGATAACTCCACCATATTTCTGATGCTTATACACGGTGATATCCATGGTATATCACCCCATTTTAAATCCTGTTGGATAGAAAAAAAATCATTGTATGTTGATGATAGAAGAAATAATTATTTATCCCATTGCGTGTTCCATAATCTTGGGTTATTTTACTTGGATCAGATGGTTCAAAATCTGGGATGAGAGTGAGGATTTGCAGTGAGAAAAGCCCTTGCCAGATCGCTTTGATTTTGGCATTTCGAGGAAAAGTTACTTCTGAAACATAATTCTAGGCTAGAAACCATTCCCTGGAAACCTGTTGACTTCAGTGGGAGTTTTCTAACAGAAAGGCAGTCAGTCATGCCGCACTTTCCTTATTCACTGCAAAACCTTTCTGAGGCTGTTGAGAAACAATGATATAAGCCAATCCTGCTTTTGAGAAGTTTGTTCATTTCTGTTAAAATGCAGAAAGTCTGAATGGTTGTGCCATGTTCGTGCTGTGATCCCGACCAAGCAATTCGATTCATGCACAAGGATTGCGTATCCCACTGAATCCACTTGCAGGACCGGGATCTGTCCATGTATATGACCATAAACCATAAAGCTGACAACATTTTTTTCTCTTTAG
Organism: Monarcha castaneiventris obscurior; assembly: GCA_026261815.1. Classification (NCBI taxonomy): domain Eukaryota; kingdom Metazoa; phylum Chordata; class Aves; order Passeriformes; family Monarchidae; genus Monarcha; species Monarcha castaneiventris. The sequence goes on along the minus strand of JAMPIT010000886.1, from coordinate 8,663,334 downwards.
AAAGGCTAGTTACAGCCTTTCTAGGTTACTTTAATGGATCAAAAATTCCAGTCTTCCACCTTCTGTTAAAGCAATGTGGCTCAGAGATTTATTAGACACAAATAAATATTTTCTTCTGCTCTATCAACAAAATGTAGCTAATGAGGCATCTATAAGTATTATCAAAAATGCATCTAGAATGTGTTGGCATTAATATTTTATTTTGCTGTCAATATAGAATAAAAGATGTCATCCTAAATTCACAACATGATTCAGAACTATAAAAATTGATTCCTTGGTTGCCACACATAATTTCTTAGCTAAGAAATGGACTGGTGGATTTTGTTTCAGGTAGCTGAAATTCCACCTTCATACAAGTTCAGCCCGTTGAATTCGCCTTTTGTTAAAGATGTTAAAAATCATGATGTCTCGTGTCAGTAATGATAATGAAGGGGAAGATTGGCTTTAATGACATTAGAAGAGTCATTATGTTTAATTTATTGCTAATTAATGCTGCCAGCTTTCATATGCTTTGTCTAGCTGTCATGTGCTTGTTATATGCCAGTTTGTTGTTTTTTTTTTTTTTTAATGTGTGTACACATCCCTCCCCATTCATTCATTTTTATTCTGACAATTTACACAGCTTTCTCTCCTCTAGGTTTCCTCCACACATGGTCCCGCCACACCATAGTTTACATACAACTGGAATTCCTCATCCGGCCATAGTCACACCAACAGTCAAACAGGAATCTTCCCAGAGCGACGTCGGCTCACTCCACAGCTCGTAAGTTGTTGTTTCCCCTGTCCTCTCTTTAGAATACTCAAAACATCACCTGTGCGTGTGTGGCTTGTAAAAAGGCTTGGGTTTGTGACGTTTTTTGCTGTGACTTTTTCTTTTCTTTTTTTTCATCGTAATTGGTTTGAATGTGGTTTAGCTGCCAAAGTGTGTCAGAATGATGGTAGCAGTCTTTGACTCATTCTATGACATAGGCAAGTAGTTATTTATTTCACCTGTTTTAACGAGGAAGTGGAATTTTCTTGGTCAAGATTCAAGTTTCTTGACTAGTTTCTCTATTACTCAGTGCCCAGTTTGAAGCATTGAGATAACAGATGCACCACAGGAGACAAAATACTAGAGCATAAATGGCTTCTTCAAAGCTGCAGAGAGCTGGTATCAAGTTTAGGTTTGAACTGACAAGACCCCATTGATAATGGAGTGTAATTATTTCCTCTACTGTTATGTTTAACCTCTCCCTGTAAGCCCATTTTTCTGGATGTCCATGTCCTTCCAAGGTTCTTGTGGGGGTTCAGAGGGTACTTGATGATGTTGCATAAACATGAGGTGAGTTTTCTTGTAATGCTCTTAAGACTGTTCCCATACAGCAGCCAGGGTGAAGGCTCTAGAGAACCTTCTGGTCCTCTTCCTAGAGATTTCTGAGGATTAATGCTAGAGAGATTGAGGGGATTAATTTAATAAACTCACAAGGGGTTCTCACGGTGAGGTCTCTGTCTGTTGTATCTTTACTCTTCAGAAAACATCAGGACTCCAAAAAAGAAGAAGAGAAAAAGAAGCCACACATAAAGAAACCTCTTAATGCATTTATGTTGTATATGAAGGAAATGAGAGCAAAAGTTGTAGCAGAATGCACATTGAAAGAGAGCGCAGCCATCAACCAAATCCTCGGTCGAAGGGTAGGTAACAGAGGACAAGCACAATCAGGGCCTGAAACTCGGTAGGATTCACACCTTCTGAAACCCTGTGTTTTTCTGCTATTGTGAAAGTGGAGAGGGAAATTACTAAACCAAAGGCCTTGGTTTGGTTTTTAGTTTTCGCAGGCACTTCTTGCCAGTGGGGTCATTCATGGGGAAGAGGAGGAGTTAATTAATAGCAGTGTTATTTCAGTGTTATTTCCATGACCAGTTGATGAGAAAATCTTAGATTTTTATTTTGGCCTAAGATAGGCAGAAAAGTAAATGGGAAATGAAAAACATTTGAGTACAGTACCAGTATCAGCACCTGTGAGAGCTACAAGAGGGGAGGGAGTGCCAGTGGGGGAGACCACCTCCACAGCTGTAACTGAGTTCTGGCTCAGGACAAGTGGTTCAGCTTCTGGACCATCTCCCCTGCTGCCTGTTTTTGTTTAGATTTATGAATTCCCCTCTCTCAACAGGAGACAAACGGGGTGAGTGCATGTAAATGATTAGTTGTGGTTCAGTTGATTTAACTGCAGTTATAATCTGGAGTTGTGAATAAAATACAAATGTCAGCATGCCAGATCATCTGTTTTTATCTCTTTCTTATGAAAATCTATTCTAACTGTATGTATATATATAAATAATACACTTTGCTGTTAACATGGTTTAAAAAAACCCCAACCACTAGTGCTTTTTATTTTGTCTTTTCGTCTTTTCTTCACCCCAGTGGCACGCGTTATCCAGAGAAGAGCAAGCGAAATACTATGAACTAGCAAGAAAGGAGCGACAGCTTCACATGCAGCTGTACCCGGGCTGGTCTGCACGGGATAACTATGTAGGTTCCTATGTAGGTGGAAACTTTCTTAGCAGTAGAACTTGTAGAAATGTCTGTGTGACCTGCTGAGCTACAACCACACATTGCACACAAGCACTACGTGGAAAAGCCCAGGACCCCAATCTGGTAACAACAACGGGTGCTTCCCTCGGCGATACCAAAAGTACTGGGGGTAATTCCCAGCCCTCCACTTGGAAGAGGTTTCCTGGCTGGGACTAGTAAGGGGTTAGAAGTGGGGGGATAACAGTAGAGCTCTGTGAAAAAAGTCTTCCCTTCACTTTAACCGGCATCTGGAAATGCTGTTTGGCTTGCTGGTCATTTTGAATTTCATTTTTTTAAAACAAAATCAAAAATGTCCCCTAGTATGGCTCCTTTCCTTTCCAACAAAAGAGACAAATAATAAGTGTCTTGTGCTTATCTGTGTGAGAGTTTAGTGGAAAGTGGTAGAATGACTTATCCTAGCTTCAGAGAAGGACTGGAAAAACCAAAAGCTTGATATGTTTGAAAGTCTTGCTCTCAAGTGGGGTTAAATTAATTATTCCACTCTCTACTGTTGTATATTTTGTTTATGTTTTCTTTTTCATGCCCATATTACCTTTTTTCCCTCCTACTGTCCTCATTTTTTAAAAAAGTATATTAGAATTCGTGACCAATTCATGGATCATTTTTAAGATTGATTTCTCCCTTCACTTTCCAGAAAGCTGTTTTTGAACTGAAAGTGGTAGAATTTTTAGTCTGTTAAAACGCATAAGGGCAGCTTTATAACCCCCAGTACTATATAGCTCCTTGCATGAAGGGTAAGCAGTGCAGATGGTAATAAGTGTTTGCAAGCCTAAGCCCATAAATTCTTGGCAGATTTGTGGATTGGTGAGAGCTCTAAACCCTTTTTAATAGGATTATAGCAGCATCTTGATTTTCTTTTTTTAAGTTAAATAAAAATCACCTATAACTTTCAAGGTCTCTAACTCTGTAATAAACCCTGCTCCCTGCCTTCTAGTCAGACTTCCCTGCAGGTTTGGGGACCAGCAGCTCTAAGATTGATGTCGGTTTTGTGTAGAGTTACACATTATGGCTTTGTTGAAATCTGTCTCTCCATCCCCATCATCATCACTGCCTGTTTTACCATAAATACCCTATTTTGCCGTATATGACAATACTTGCCTCTCTGGATCTGCATTTTTACGTGTGGGTGTGAAGAAGCCAGTTCAGAGACTGCAGTGAAGCTAGAAGCAGCAGCAGCAGCTCTCTACACTCTTCTGCCGTGTCAGTGGTGGAGAGTACACATGCTCACTTATTTGGCAATACGTACTAAGGACATTTTTTCAAATCCTTCTGTTTTCTTGATCATCTTTTCTTTCCACTGGGCTCAGCTCTCCCTCCTTGGTCATTGCAGGTATAGCTGTGCATGCTCGATTGTCCTTCCAGTTCAGAATATTCTTGATTCTGTGCTCCTCAGAGGAGACCTTTTTAAGCCTGATGAGGCACAGCTCCTGCTTAGCACATTTCCCTTCCCTTTTCAGCACAGTCTGGCCTGAGGCTGTCAGCCCATAGGCTCGAGGTAGTTCCTCGGCACTGTGCAGTATCATCGTCTTGGGTGTTCAAAAGGGAGTGCAGGCTTGACTGAGGTTTCGGGAATGCTCATTCTGCGCCGTGACTGTGCCACCGACAGATGGGCATGTACAAAGCCTCAGTGTTTAGGACCTTTTACTTTTGTCCTCACTGTGTGAACACTGAGAAACCCTTTCTTCTCAAGCTAAAAAGGACAGGATGAGAAAGCCAGTGCTTTCCCAGCGGCTTGATGCTGTACCCCCAAGTGACCTTCAGGGGGAACCTTCCTGCCTGAGGAGAGCGTGGTACCTTTGCATCATCCGCAGGATTTATTTATGTCTCCTCTCCTGGTCCATTCACAGCTCTCCTGAGTGCCCCTCCTCCCTCAGCCGTTTGTAGGGTCTTAAGCCTTTCACACATCTAGCAGGGGAGCGACTTTGGGCTGCTTGAAGTGGTTAAATTGTTAAGCACCTCACATCAGGCTCAAGGATAAGGCCAGCTATAGCCCAGGTCTTCAGAGACAGGAGCAGTGCATTCAGGAAATGCAGCTTTCGGCCTCATGGCTTGTTGGTGTCACAAGGCACACTGGCTCTTCCTGAGATCTAATACAAGTTCTTTAGCAGTGCTGAGTGCTGGACTCAAAAGTATGTGAGGGTCCAGTCACCTCACCCACTGCTTGTCTAGAAAATTAGTACCAAAGAACTCTTCAGTCCTATCAAAACCCATGTTGGTTTGGCTCTGGAGAGGGAGCTGCCAAAATGGGTAGCAGGTGTTTACATCTGTATTTACTTGCAGAATAAAAATTTGTATAATATGATGACAGAAAATGTTACAAACTGCTCAAGTCTTGGGAGGACAATCTGAGGCAAAGACAAAATGGTGTCTTCTGCAGAGCACTTGGAAAACTGCCACAGTTCTTTCCTTAAGTCCATATATTAATTTAGCTACATAGTCAAATATCCTCTTGTAGCATAGAAATTGAACAAGCAAACCAGATGATTCTTCTCTCTGTTTCCTTTGAAAAGGCCATAAAGAAGTTGATGGGACTTCTATCCATTCTTTGTTAGGAACAGTTTAAAAAACTTGTGTTGAAAAAGAACACAATTCCTGGTCCCTGACTGACATTCCTGTAAATCAGCTGCTTTTAACAGATTGCACCCTAAAGGCATTACAGTACTTTAATACCTGGTTTGAAGAGCTTGTGAAAGGCAGATGACTCCTGACTTTTATTCTGGCTGACCCTCGAGTGAAGAAATTAGAAGGTCTCAAATTGAAATAGTCCTTGAATTCCCAAATGTACTGCAAAAATTAGGCAAATTTGCCACAGATGCAGTCTGTTAATTATGCAAGTGGCCTCCTTGAGATTAGATAAAAGTCAGGCTTATGATCTTGAGGCAATTGTCTGGTTTTGGAAAAAATCACTGATTTTTGCAGAGTTACTGTCAATCTAGATCAATATAGATGGAGCAGTCTGAGCCTCTTGCGTCTTTATGTGATACGTGGATTTCAAGATACCATGGTTTTCTCTATCCTGTTCTCAAGGAGCTTTAGGAGCAATGCCAGTCTGCCTTGTCTGCCTGTTATGTTAGACTGATGGCTGCTCTAGCAACTGACAACTTCCATATCCCAAAAAATTACCTCAGAGGTGTCAGAGATAATTTGTCAGCATCCAGGCTACAGGATTATGTGCATGTTGTCTAACGTTCCTTTGAGATGGACAGTGCACATAGCTTTTTCCATGTCCAGAAGGATCTCATAATCCTGGAACAGCCTGGACAACAGGATGGCAGTTTACAACCCTGAGCAAGAAAGGGGGGATGGGTACAGAAGCCCCATACCACAAGGCCAGCTTTGTGGAGGAAAAACAGGACAATGATGAATCAATATCCTACATTCATGTTGGGGAAATTTTTTATTAATACCTTCCAGGAAACCTATCACAGGGAGCATCCCAAATGTGGATGTGCCATGCTAAAGCCCATATTAACCATGTATCTGGGATCCATCTACTGAGAAAGATGCCCACGCTGTGGGAGAACCTCTTGGCTTTCCCAGCTACATCCTGCCCTTCAAAAGTGCTGTGAGATCCCTTCTTCCAAGATACGTTTGTTGCCCCTTAAGGGACTGCTGCTCTGTCTTCTCACCAGCTGCTCCACCAGCTACCAGGGGTAGTAATACCATGTCTTCAAAAGCCAGCATCTCTTGTGCTGTTCACAGCTGACATTGCTGGCTCAAAAGTTGTTGCTTTTAGCGTCTGGGGAGCTGTGAAAATGAAATAACTCTGTTGCCTACACTGGGCTTGTTGTACTGCTCTGCAAACTCTGTACCTCAGTGTTAGAAAAGTTTTCTTGGAAAAATGGCTTTTCTCTTTTGAGCTGTGCTTATTACTTTACATTTTTTCTATTGGAAAGCAATTACTGTTTCCACAGAAGCTGGGCTCCCAGTTGTCCTTTCCCACACTGTTGGAGGGAAACAGAAAGAGCTTTTCTCCCTCTAGTCAAAAACTGTAACAAATTTCATCATCCTGTGGTACACTGTTTGGGAAAGGGATAGAGTTTGGCAAAATATTACTGGTTTCTTCCTTAAGAGCAAAATGTGGGAAGGGTCTTGGCTATGTTTGGATTTTTTTTCTTGTCCTGGGATTGCTTTTTAAGTTGCCAGTGGATCTATAAAACTGCAGGTTAGGATTTGCTCATTACTGTGGCTTCCTTGTCTGCTCGAATGCTTGGGTTTTGGTGCTGAGGAACTCCAGGGGCTCAGTCTGACTTCACTCCCCCCACTCTAAACTTCCTCTCCTTCCCTTCTCTGCCCCACCAAATGATTCTTGAAACTTCTGCATGCAGGAGCATACACATGTCAAATGTTTTTGGCTTCACGATGATCTTAGCTCAAAAGTAGCATCTTGCAAGTCCAGCTGCCCATGGCCTTGGTGGGTGTTAGCACTGGGGCGCTGCAGTGAGGCTGTCTGAAAAGTCACAGAGCAGGCAGGCAGAGTCAATCCCAGGGTGCAGCATCTCCTTGGGGCCCCCCAAACTTCCCCAAACCAAGGGTGAGCCAGTGTCACACTTTGGTGTCCCCCCGTGGGAGCTTCCTACTCCAGCCTGATTGCTCGGTGCCCTTTTTCAAGGACACTTGTTTGGGCTTTTATTTTAATCCTTCTCATTTGTGTATGTTTTCTGCAGGGAAAGAAGAAGAAGAGGAAAAGGGATAAGCAGCCAGGAGAGACCAATGGTAAGTAAAAAATAAATCTAAACCTCTTGCTTAGTGGAAGTGTGGCAATCCCAGTGTGACCCTTGTAGGTACGGGGGAGGTGGGCACAGGTCTCCCGGCCTCAGGGGAGCCAGTCCCTATGCTAGGCAGCTTTTTTTTTTTTAAATGCACTCCAATTATTCACGCGTTACCGCCCTTCTAAAACTAGTAACCCAGCCATTGCATGTCAGAGCCTCCTCGTGTGGCATTAGCCGAGTTTGTCCGTGGTAGCTGCCGAGCCTGTAGCCGCAGAGCCGTAGCTGTAATGCCTGTGCCATCATTTGTCCGGTTGTCCGCTTCCTCCGCGCATCCGTGTGCGTGTGTGCGTGGCCGTGTGCGTGTGGTGTTAATTTGGGCTGTCCCTGGATGTCCTGATGCATGCCTTACAGTGGTAAATCGCACCCACTTTAAATTAAGGAGGTTTGCCATTCTGTATAGGAAATTAGAAATACTGCATAGGCAATCTCATAGTCGATCTTGAAGAAGCCCTAACTTAGTTTTTTTGAAGCCTTTGTATAATTTGTTCTTTTTTTTCAGAACACAGCGAATGTTTCCTAAATCCTTGCCTTTCACTTCCTCCGATTACAGGTGCTAATGTCATTTTGAGTCATTTAAAATAGTTTATAAACTGCGTTTTAATTTTTTTTCCTGCCATTATAGATTTTAACATTAAACACTTATGACATTAAGAAAAAAATACCATCCACACGTTTTGATAGTATTTATTATCTATATATCTTTATATCTATTATGTTTGATAGTATTTTTTAATTTTGTTTTTTGTTTTTGTAACAATTGCTATTAAAACAGTAATACAGTAAAAATAACGCAAGAGTTGTACTAACTGTGCAAATTGAATATGCAGTATTTCTTTAAAGAGACTGATAAAGAATGGAAGCAAGTCAGTAATGAACCTCCTTAATCTAATGGCATTTTTCATGGCTCCCACTAAGTCTTCTCATATTAGCATGCATACGCATTTTTTTATTATTATTTTAGTTTTGGATCTTTTTTTTTTCCTTTCTGCTCAAGCCTATTCATTGCAATTCACTAGCTGTACTAACTCAGCACCTTGCCATGCTTTACGTTTTATTTTCTGGCTGATACTAACATACTCATTCCGCAATCTGCTTATTCTTATCCATTCTTTTAAATACCAATTAATGAAAACAAGTAAATTGAATGTTATTCCAAAAGCTGCATTATCCCAGGAGATATAATTTCCTTTTTTTTTTTCCTTTCTTTTTTTTTTTTTTCTCTTATTTTGTATCTGAGTTGAAGAAAAAAGCATGTTCAGGATCTAACTTCCATACTCAGGTTCTTTTCTTCCTCTTTTTTCCCCCTCTTAAAAAAAAAAGAGAATAAAAAACCCAGCCCAAATCAATCTTGTCTGAAATATCCTTCTAGACCAACCACAATGACTTTCCTCTACCTGCTCTCTTAAAAGGGAAAGAAACAGTCCTTTATAAAGGGATACTGCAGCTTTAATTGCAACAGCTAATCTCAAGAGTTGAATAAAAATGTAATTATCACTTTTTTTAAACTTTTAAATCAAAAGTCAATATTTGCAATTAATAACGAGGACATTGATTTTTATTCCCTTTTTTATTTTTATTTTTTCCTTATTTTTACCTTTCTCTTTTTTCTCCCCTTTTCTCTCTTCCTTCCTCTCTTTCTCTCTCTCACTCCCCCCTCTCCCCTTTTCTTTTTTTCCTCTCTCCCTTTTCTGCTCGCTTTTCTTGAACTCATTCAGACCTGAGCGCTCCTAAGAAATGCCGAGCGCGCTTTGGCCTTGATCAACAGAATAACTGGTGCGGCCCCTGCAGGTGTGTATAGTTTTCCCAGACTCGCTATGGCTGATTTGCAGCTGGTTTATTTGGTACTTTCCCCTTTTTTCTCCTGCCTTGTTGCTTTGTAGCTCTGTGTTGTGATCTAGAAGACACAAGGGAGTGGGACACTGCCATCAGTTATCGTCTCTCCGAAAGGGTTTTGCTTATTTTTTTTTTCTTTGTTGGTTGGTTGGTTTGTTTGGTTTTTTTTTTTTGCCTTCCTCTTTGCTGCTGCTAGCCAAAAACCCACTGTAAAACAGCATCAACCTTAAGCCCATCTGATCCGTGGCTCAACCACGTTCCTGCCTTCCAAGCCTCCACCCAAGGAAAGTTGGTCCCAAAGCCCTTGATAGCGCGGCACTGAGTGCGGTACCGACACCACACAGGCTCATGGCTGTGTCGGAGATTTTTTTTTTGGTTTTCCTTTGGCTCATTGTGAAAGTCCTGTTTTCCTTCCTGCCCTTGGTCCGAGGGGAGATTACCAAATAAAACGGAGGTGATTGAAAGCTGAACGTAGCTGTAGCTAAGATGACGCAGACCAAATGAGCTCTATCCACCATTGTGTTGTATTTTTTGTGTTTACCTTATGCTAACAGATGCAAATACTCCAAAGAAGTGTCGGGCATTGTTCGGGCTTGACCGACAGAGTTTATGGTGCAAACCATGCAGGTATAAAACTACCCATTAGGCCTTTGGGGAAATAAAAGCAATCTGTCCTCTTAGTGCATTTGTGTGATTTTATTTTTTTAATCTTTTTTCCCCACTCCCCACCTTTCTCTCTCCCACAGCATCAAATGCTAATAATCTTTGATCTTTGGAATTTCTTGCTAATTTAATGCCATTTTCTCTCTTTCTTTACCAATAACCTCTCCCTGGTGGTAGAACTGGGAACAAGAAAACTCAAAGTCCTTAAAGCTGGCAATTTTTTTGGCTTTTTTTTTTTTGTTATTTTTTCCAGATTGTCAGCAAAATTAATGTTTAGCTGGACATTTATATTTTGTCTTTCATTTGGGTCTATGTCCCCTGCCTGCAAAGGCTTTTTAAAAAGGTTCTGGGATCTGCAGCACTAGTGTTTTTCTCATGATTAGAGATGTAAAAGCCAGTGTTTACAGCTTATATTGTATTCATTCTTTTGGTATTATCTGAAAAATTAAATAGCTACCTGTTGGCTTCTATGCCTCAGTAAGGTTTATGTAGATATAATTTTTTTAAATGATCTGAAGTATTTTTTTTTAATTTTGAAAATACTTTTTTTTTTTAAATTTTATCCCAACAAGTGAGCTGTAAACGTCTGAGCTCTAGACAAAACTAATTACAACTTTAGTAGCACAGTTTCCAGCATTAAAAGGAGATGAAAGACATCAGAGAGCCCAAATTCCGGCAGCCCATGTTCTACTGGAGTTTAATTCCATGTGTAACTCAGTACGTACTTCTTTCTTGGTGGAGGGATACCGAGTAGTTCTTTTCTCATTCCTTTTTCCTTATATGATCGCATTTGGTTAAATTTGTTGTTTCTTTATTCTGATACAAGCAGTCTTTGAATTTGGAATATTATGATGGTAGGTATTTCAACCCAAACCACACTCTGTGTGTAGTGATTCCTCTCCCACATTTTCCCCTCTTACTCATGCCAGTCCCATGTGCTCCATCTCATTTAGAATGTAGCTCAGATGTCCATCGTATTTTGTGTATGCACGCAGTCTTGTCTGTACTTAGTGTCGAGGAAAACACGGATTGAGGGTGGTGGTGTGTGTCACTGTACCAGAGGAGGCACCAAAAATGCCTTCTGCAGGTTGTGCATTGTCCCATTTGAGGCATGGTTAGGTACGGGGCGTTGGGGTTTAGGTATCAGTACCAGGACATGTGTTAAGCAGGCTGGCAAAGCAGCATTTCTTAGTGCTTAAAGGGAGAAGGGTTCAGTCCAGAAGAGCTGAGGAGCTACTTCACTGTGTCAGGAGGCTCAAGCCTCCTGTGCTGTGTTTAGTTAGGCTCTGTTCTGTGGTTAGTTTGCTGCACACTATCAGCAGATATTTGTGTAGTCTAGAGATAGAGTATGTGAAGCATGTCAGGCTCTGCATGCCAATTACCAGAACCAGGGGCACATCATGTTTGTGTTGCTTTATCTTTTCCTGGCTGCTTAAGTAAGCAACATACTTTTAAAACTACATTTTATCAGCAAGGATACTTTTTATTTGGTCTGTACAGTGCTTAGGTTACATGTGAAGCATAAACCCTCTCTTAACTTACACCAGATTTTGGTCAGAATTCTTTTCAATGCATCAGGGACAGCTTCAGTGGTATAGCTGATAGTTTTAGACTTACTGATTCAGAGTCAGCTGCTTTTCTTTTTGTTTTGGTTTGGTTTCTTGTTTTGTTTTTTAATGCATGGAGGCATTTTACCACTAGGTATTAGAGCATTTCTCTCCTAGTTCTGGTCCTAACCATTATAACACTGCATTTACTAGCACGGTAGTATTTTGTAGCACACCTTATGTAGGTGCTAAAGATGTGCAGTTTGCTACTGTCGTGAAAACTGAGACATCTTTGCCCACAGCAACTGAATAAACCCTTGCCATCTTCTGTGGCTTTCCCTCATGGCAATTGCAGCATTACAGGTTTCCTGGTGCTGTCCCAGGGCTAGTTTCAGGGGCAGCACAAGTAGGGTCTGTTGGTGTTTGCCCTACTGATGTAGTTTGCCCTACTTTCAGAGCAATGCACAAGTGAATAATCCTCATTAATGCTTCTCAAGGGGGGGATATGTAGTATTTTTGTTTCAGCCTTTAGGAGAGCAAAACTGAGGCACTAGTACTTCCTCAGATTTTTACTTATTCCCCTTCATCAGAGCTGCCTGGTGGTCTTCACGTCTAGTAAAATTAGGCTTGCATGCTTTGGGGCGTTGCCCTCTGGGCCTTTTGTCCCACCTAACCCTGACAGGTACATGACCACATTAACACATGGTGTGATTGATACAGACTGTGGAAATGTTTCCCCCCTTGAGCCATCATGATTTAAATAAACAGCTTTTCAGACTAAAAGTGGCCACACTATTAAAGAGTTTAGCAGAGGAAGCAATGTGCTCCCTTAATCCTAGTCAAAGGAAAATTGCTTCAGGTAGCAGAGCACTGGGTTTGGTTTTAAAAAGGTTGTTAACTCTGCAGTGTCAGAAAGTCATGCAGACCTGGTTTCAGGTTGCTTTGCCATGGAGCTCTTTATTTCAGGCCACAGAACTTAAATAATATTTTTTTTTTAAAGTTTGAAATGCTGGCATACTAAATTCAAACTGCCTCCAGTTAAATAATTCACTGCCCTGTAGGTTCAGAGCAGTCCAGTTGAATGACTTCTGGACCCCCATCAATGAGGCAGGCAGAGCTTGGGTCTCTGCTTGCAAGTAATTTTAATTTGGGGAGGGAGAGGGAGTCCTGCAGTCTCCAAATTGTAAGAACCCACCTTTCCATGCAAGTAATATAGGTGAGTTTTGTGAAGCTTAACTGTCCTGCTTTGCCACTGGAGCTGTACAGAAGGTCCAGACAGGAACTGTGGCCCTGGTAGTGCTGCACAGCTGAAGTAGGAAGTGGTGAGAGGAGAGGGGAGAAAGAGCAGCAGAACTGTCCTTAGCTGAGAGACAGAGACCCCCAGTGTTCTTTGTTGATGGCAGAAGAATTAACAAGGTCTGTTTGGAGCCCACCAAATAATTTTTTTTCTGTCTTTTAACGTTGCTCTAATAAAGCATGGTTTACAGCCTTCACTTGCTGTCTTCTATCTTTCTTTCTTTCTTTTTAACATTTAAGTTGCATGGTTGTCTTTAGTTTTTAGCATGTATTGATCTGCAGGCTAACGTGGTTAAAACTCTAATAGCCCTAACCCCTTACCTTGCCACGTGGCACATGGAGCAGAATCTGAGAGCAGACCTGAGTCTCTGGAGGAAGGGATATCACAGCACTGGTCCCTCACTGAGGCTGGTGAAAGATGGGGTGCTGGGATTGTTGTTCCCTTCCTGGCTATGAGAGATGATAGTTTTAACTCCAGGATCGAGCTGGTTTGATCTCCTTTGCAGATGAGAAGCATCTGTCCCTGTTGCCTGGAGGGCAGAGCTCGGTTTAACCCAGCCAAACACAGTTGGGATACAGAGGGGAGAACACTGGTGACCAGCAGGGGAACTGGGACACCCACTGGAGTGGGGAATGTCCCCCAGAGACACTCAGCTGCTGTGCCATGCTCAGGTGCTCCCTCTGATGGAGTTGCTGAGTTGGGGTGACGTGTCCACTGGAGAGGGAGAGCAACCTCCTCCTTCGTGTTGGTGGCTTTGTGCAGCTTAGCAGAGCATCCAAATTCTTGTGGCAGAGCTGCTCTAGACAGACTTCGTCCTATGCCTTGGGCTGTGTGACAGCACTTCAGCACTTCCCATGGGAAGTGTGCTTGTGAATAGGAGAGCTGGAGAGCCAGCATGCTTAGGGTAAAGGTGGCCACTGAACATCGTTCTGCCAGATGCTGTGGTTGTTTGCCTCATTATTTCTGTCCTACTGCTAGAATTGTCTTGCATATATTCGGCAAGAGAGATGGTGTGAAACTGTCATCTGTTTTCATTGCTCCTTTACATTATCCAGTGGACAGAGGGAGGAGAAAAGATCTCTGTCGGGTCACTTATTTACTTGAAGATGAGCGGCTCTTGCGAGACTCTCATATTCCCTGGTGTGAAATAAGATCCATGTTGCTCCTCACCTTTGTACCTGTCGTCGTGCTCCTCACCTACTGAAATTGGATCCCACTCTGGAGTTACATGGATGGCCTCTCAGAGGAAAATTCCCCAAAATGCAGACAAGCAGCTTCCCAAATCTACCACTCTCCCCTAAAACCAAAAGTAAAACTGAGTCGATTAAAAGCCACAACCTGCAGGCCATACAACCAGTTATTCTTGTTATTTTGGATCATACTCTGTTTTTCCTGTTCTTTTCCTGTTTTTTTCTTCTGTTTGCTTTGTTTGTTCGTTTTGTTTTTATTTCCCCTCTCTCTCGTTCTCTCTGTTATATATCCCTCCTGTCTGACTGACATTTCTGGATTTGGTGTGGTTCTTAACAGAGAAAAAAGCAATAAGCAGTAGTTTGCAGCCGTTCTTGCCTCCCAAGGGCAGGGCATCGTGAGACCACAGGTGATGCAGGTGTAGCAATAGCCCTGTTGAGTTGGACAGCGTTGTGGGACATCTTGAGATACCATCAGCTATACAGCGTTTTTATTTTAGGAAGATTAAATTACTTTTTTTTTTTTTTCCCCATGGAGGAAAGTTTGTAGATTAGAACAGTGGGCTCCAAAACCCATTTATCTGGTTTTCTGATTATTAAAATAAGGAAAGGAGGCGGCCTGAAGAGGAAGGGGAGGAAGAGACAATTAATTGGTGAATCCTTTCCAAATCTGTTAGCCGAGGGGAGGTTCCCGAGTGGGCTCAGTGCCGAGGACACCCTGCCAGACCCCCAGGATGGTGCGTGGGGCCAGGGTGCCACCCATGCAGAGCCCAGAGTAGCTGATTGACGGCTCTTTGCTGTAGATGACTGTCTCCATCAGCGTCTCTGCCCTGTACTCACAGATAACTCTCTCCCTGTTTCTAGGAGAAAAAAAAAGTGCGTTCGCTACATACAAGGTGAAGGCAGCTGCGTCAGCCCACCCTCTTCAGATGGAAGCTTACTAGACTCTCCTCCGTCCTCCCCTGCCATGCTCGCCTCCCCCTCCAGAGACTCGAAACCACAGACTGAACAAACGCAACCCCTGTCGCTCTCATTGAAGCCCGACCCGCTGGCGCACCTGGTGATGATGCCGCCGCCATCCTCGCTCGTGCTCGCTGAGAGCGCCGCGAGCAAGCCCGGCGCCCTGCCCGCCGCCAGCTGCCCCAACGGGGCCCTGGACCACCCGCCGGCCGCCCTCCCGCCGGCCGCCTCCCTCGCACAGCCCTCGACGTCCTCCTTGCATTCCCACAGCTCGCTGGCGGGGACACAGCCCCAGCCGCTCTCCCTTGTAACGAAGTCCTTAGAATAGCTTTAGCCTCGTTAGCCCTTTCGGTTTCCTTTCGGGGGGATTGAATTCTGTTGGTATTTGGGGTTTTGGTTTTTTTTTCCTTTTCTTTATTTTTTTTTTTTCCTTCTCCTCCTCGTTGTCGTCCGCTGTTCGTCGTCGTTTCTCGGTTTCATTTTTAATTTGTGCCATGTGGCTACATTAGTTGATGTTTTATCGAGTTCATTGGTCAATATTTGACCCATTCTTATTTCAATTTCTCCTTTTTAAATATGTAGATGAGAAAAGCCTCATGATTCTGCCAAAATTTTTATCAACAGCTGTTTAAAGTCTTTGTAGCGTTTAAAAAATATATATATATACATAATTGTTATGTAGTTCCAATAGCTTAGTTTTAAAGACTGATTTTAAAAATTAAAAAAAAAAAGAAGCAATTTTGAAGCAGCCCTTGCTGGAGGCATTGGTTCTTTATTATTTGTATTAAATACGAGCTTGCGAACCAATCATTTTACATCTGGTTTTTAAACCTTTAAGGGCACAACGAATGCGGTGCCGCTACTACTTCTTTTTTTTTTTCTTCCTTGTGTGAAACAACCTTTATTGTGATGTTACTTGTTATTGTTTAAATGTACAGAAACAAAGGGTTAAAAAAATGTGTTAATATACCTTGTTCCATGGTGTTGTTCTTTTGGGGGAGGGGACGCTACTCAACAATTAAAAGTATCACAACGCTATTGGACCAGTAGTATTTATTGCTTTAGAAATTGCTTGTTGTATCTGTATGTTGTCCCTTTTTAAATGTTTTTTTCTTCTTTTTTTTTCCTTGAAGCATTGTATAAAGGGTTTTTTTTTTTCCTTTAGTGTAAGCATCTTATATATAACAACTCATTTGTACAAGGTTTTTAAGTTTATATATAAATGTGTATATATATATTTTTTCCGGGATTTTGTTTTTGATTTCTTTTCATGATTTTTTTTTTTTTTTTTTTTTTTTTTTGCTATATGAAATACGGTTGCCACCAAATGGACATTCGCAGGTGCATTTTTTCAAGGATCAATAGTGTAAAGAATAAAATTGCTTTAAAAGCCATTACACATGAAAAGACTTGAAAATTTAGCAAGGGAATTTTTAGCAATGTGCTGTTTGAAAAATAGCAAGGTCCAAGTGTCTCCGTTCAGAACTGCAGCTGAATCCCCTGCGACATTAGGACTGTAGGCTGTGTGCAAAATTTTTATGTGCCAAAATTCTCAGTGACTTTTAACTTTCTCCCGACAACTTTATTATTTTTTTTAATGCTGTAATTTTTTTGTTCATCATGTTTTGCTGTGATGTTACATAGGTAGATATGTATGTAGTTTTAATGTCACCTATAACAGACGTGTTTGGTAGCAGATTGTCCGGAAAGCATTTAAAATGAAGAGGTATAAACCCTTAAGGGCCAAATTCTGTATATTAGATTATTCATAAAAGGAAAATCAGACTGCCACTTTTATGTACACTTACTACATACAGGTAGGTAGCAAACTTAAAACAAAAAAAAAACCTAGGCATGTTGATGTTGCAAAAAACGCTGTATAAAGCTGAAAAATTGTTCATCTGTTCATTCAGTGCCATTGTAGTTGACATGAAGCGATTGTAAAACTGTCTCAGATTTTTCTCTGGTTTATTAAGATGCTAACTATAACATTTTTTGTGAATACTTTGAATGTTTCCTAACAGTTGTGATGTTACTGTTCCGTTTTATGCTCTTATTCCGATTTTCATTTTTAATGGTTTGGAAGCCATTTTTTGTAATGAATAAATGTTCATGCTGTACAGTATCTGTAGCATGCAGTTCTGGATTAATAAAAGCAACTTAGTATGTGCAGAGAATGACTTGTCAACTCATTTATGCGTTGACTGCATTTTATCTGGCTGGAAAGATTTACAGGCCAACTGGAAAACTTCCTTGAAAAAAAATGTGTGAAAATTGTGGCAAATTGCAGCCAGCTCTAGTTGTGAGAAATCCCGTTTCCTTTGGGTTCCCATGGAATGCACTTGCACTGGCCCTCTCCCTGCTCAGCGCACTTTTGCGTGAGTAGCAGTGGTTAAAAATCCTTTTTATTCAAAGCAAATGGCACATGATTTGGCAGAAGACAGCATGTGAACTAAGGGAATGTTCTGGCATGTGAAGCGAGCCTGACTGGGGGACAGGAGACCAGAGTTGGTGATACCTTCAATATATATATATTTCTGTTCAACCTGGTGGTCTCAAAACATAGGGCTGGTGCACTATAAAGGTCACACAGGAGAGCCCAGATAGCCTTAATTAGTAAAGTCCTTCTGCTGGTCTTAGGCTTTATCTCCTGGACAGATTTGAGTCCTGTTTTGCATATAGTTGAGGGTTTTTTAAATGCAATGAGCCCTTGCAGCACAGCCTGCTCTCATTTCCAAGAATCCAGCATCCACCTGACAGCAATGCCTGTGGATGCTGCAGGATGGGAGTGAATTTACATGCAAGGATTCTTGTTGTTTATTTGGTTGGGTTTTTTTAAGTAAGTGGAGCTTTAAACTTCATAATTTCCAGGAATCTATCACAACTGGATGTCACCATAGGCCCAGTCATCAGGTCTTGAAGCAGGATTTCCCAGCCATTGTGCAGGTGCCTTGCTCAGGTACTGCACTTCTGTTTGGTTGGTCTTAGCAGGCTCTGCAGGAAGGGTGAGTGTTCTGCAGAGATCTGGGAACAGGCTGTTCTGGTAAGCCCAGCACTGTGCTGGTGCTGGCCCTTCCTGTGGGGTCCAATAAAACCTGCAAAAGCGTTTGTTGGCTGCAGAAGGAATTTCGTTTGTGAGGGGCTGGAAGGCACTGACTGAAGTACTAAGTAATACGTAAGCAATATACAGTACTTTAAATTGCTAATACTTAATTACTAGTTTCCAAGACAAGCCTTTTTTTGTTGTTGTTCAAACATGTGAATAAAAGGGCAATATACATGAGTATTGCTTCCTATGTCCTATTAGAAGGATTAAGTCATGGTGAATTTTTTACCAAGCTCCATTTATCTCTCTTGCTCCAAGGCCTGATGGTTTTTGTTGTGGTCTGACACGATGCTGCCCTTGACCTCAGTGGGTCATGTTCCCTCATCACCCACTGCAGGCACGTGGGCAGCATGGGTGGGATAGGGCTCTGCAGTGGGGAAAAGGACATTGCTGCAAAGCCTTTGTGGAAGATGCCAGATTTTCCTGTTGTTGGTAGCCAGTAAATTGAATGCAATGCTTAAATTACTCTCCGGCTAGTTAAGGTTTCTAGGGAATTTTTTTCTTCTTTTTCCTAAGTGTTTTGACTCTTGCTAGAGCATGGCCATCCATCAGCCAGACACATGTGCTGCATCTCTGCTGGGGATAGCTGCTCTCTTCTAAAGTAAGGAATAGTGCTCCAGGGAGATCTTTGAATGCCATGATTCAAAGTAGACACCATCAAGGTATGATTCATATATTCAGGAAAATGCTGTGTTCTTTGCTCTCTGCTTTATTAGGCAAACTTTGGAAAGCAGAGTCCTGAAACACCATTCCCGTGCAAATTAGTTTTCCTTCTGTGTGTGTGGTGAGAGAGGCATGTGTTCCAAGGGCATGTTGAACAGAGCTTGTCACTGGTGGATAACTTGTGCTGGGAACTTTGTTTGCTGTGGAAAACAATTGTATATTCCTGGGAAAGCAACTGCTTGTGTTTCCTGTAGATTATGCCTTAGCAGTGTCTCTTAGAGGCATTATGCCTTCAGATTTGCCTCCAAATTTCCCTTGCTTAGAGAAACTGAGCTGGGTCAAGGCTCCTGGGAGAAAATTACCATTATTTTTATGTATTCCCTTTGTGCCCAGGAGTCCAGGTACCCTGGAAACATGGTGGGGGGACAGCCCTCTCTATGTACACTGTAGGTGTAAAATAGGGTGAGGAACAGGCTGATCACCCCCAGATCCACACCACTGAGGGCAACCACTAGAGTGGAGTGGTGACAAACTGGCACGGTCTGTCCTCATCCAGGGCTGCCATGGGACAGCACGGGGCCCTACATACAGTAGGTAATTCACTGTATCTATTGCTTCCATCTGTTTTTATGGACTAAGGCAAGGAAGCAAGTCAATGTATTCCATGTTCAGGAGACATTTATTTTCCATTAGTTTTGTAAATCTCGTTTTTCACTTAGTGTATGGAATTTTGAAAAGTTTAAGCAATTGCTGACTCAAAGCAGTGCCACATGGTTTTAAGCTTTTCTCAAAAGAAAAAGTGGAAAGGCATGAAAAAAAGAGCAATCTTTAGAGTCTTGTTCATTTCTTTAGACTATAAAAAAGATGTAAAGAGAATTTACAGTAAAATAGTTGCATAGGTAATTGCAACAATACTGAAAGCTAATAATATTAATGTTATTATTATTAATAACAACAACAATAATAATAACAAACAACAATGTGTATGACACTGCTGCCCAGGTATGTCTGGCATACACATAGGAGCACTTTACCACCAAAGACTCCAGATGAAGGTTTTGGATGCTGTTTTGGGAGAGGTGCTCCAGCTGAAAACAAAATTCAGTACAGGACCAAGATTGATCTCAGGTGACCCTTGTTGGACTGGACACCTAAAGCTTTCGGAGCCTTAAAACTATGAATATTCAAATTTGCTGAGAGATTGTAGCAATTGCTATGTTATAAAAAAGGGTAGACAGTTACTTTGGCATTCATTTTAAGATGTCCTTGGAAAACATCTTGAGACTTTTGAGGCAGATCAGCTACAAGTGATTTCATTCCACCCATCATTGCCAATAATGTCACCAACCCATTTAAGGACCCTTTGAAGACTGTAGTCTTCCAACCCCTGGACTGATTTTCTTCTGGGATCAATCAAAAATATTAACTCATGACTTTCATCCATGTTCTAGGAGTTGCTCTTTTTCTGAGGTTGGAAATGCTCTTAAATTTGGGGCGGGGGGCTGTTAGTCTGGACCTCTAAGGAGGACACCTCTAAGTGGAGAACATGAAGTCATGCTCTCTGTCCATCTGCTTGACCCTCTCCTGATAATTCTTGAATACTCTGGCATTTTGAACCAGATTTGACAGCAGCAGTCGAACTCTCAGAGATGATAAAGTCCCTCTGAGTTCCAGGGAAATCTCTGCCGGTGCTGAGAAGAGAGGCTTTCCAGATCCACTGCTGAAGAAAAGGCAGGGAGAGCTCAGCTGTTATCCATTCTCTCTGGCAGTGTCCAGATGGCCAATTATCACACGTCTACTTCTGGACCAGCATCTGCACTCCCCTGCCCAGCTGGCAGGCCGAGAAGATTAGGTAGGAGACATGGACAGCATTGTGATGTTGGAGGGAACAAGGGAACGAGTTAAGGGTATAGGGAAAACTGGAAATTCTGCAGCTGCAATATGTAATATTATGTAAGATTATGTAAGATTGCAGTGGGGAAGCAAGGGGAGGGGAAGGACAATGGGGAGATAGGAGACACATCTGCAGGACACCAGGCCCTGCTAATGCTCCTGCTCACAGGGCAGAGCTGCTCTGGAAGAGTGCTGTGGGGCTACCAGCTCCTTGTCCCATTCCTTCAGCTGAGCAGCTGGCACCAGCTCACCGATGGGAAGCACAGCCCCATTTGGGAGGTACCTGCTGGCAGGGGCCTGTGATGCCCTGGCCTGGACCCTACCAGAACAGTCTCCAGGGTGGAAAAGTCTCAGGGTGTTTCCACAGCTCTGTAGCATAGGGAAGACTGGAGCTGGGTGTGCAAAGCAAGAAGGGTGGGGTTTTTTTCAAGAAAGAAAGGGATTAATATCTTATTTGCAAACAAGCCCATTTGTAGTAGCTGGTTCCCAGGCATTACCAAACACCCTGGTTTTAATCTCCATCAGAAATTATCTCCTTTGCTCCCTTATTTTGTGTTCCCTTTTAAATAAGCTGCTGGGGTATTTTTGGATCTAACTATATCTTTTTAATCTGTTCCACCCACCCCTCCTCAGCCCCCGCTGCCTCCCTGCCTGCTCCTTCTTCAAACTTATATAATGGCACATTATACAAAATAGCTAAGCAGGTGGTATTTTTAAAGACAGTGAGTGAGCATTTTTTTGGCCTAAATTTGGAACGAAACAGATGGATTTTAAGACTCTGCTTTTTCTATGAATAGTAACCGTTGTTCTCCACTGCCTTAAACACCAGTTTCAAGACCACCTCCAGCAACCAATCAGCACACTGTTATTTAATTATAACAAAATTCTTAGCTCTGTCTGCTGCTGCATGGGCAAGTGGGGGGCACTGGATCAACTTCTGGAGCCAGGCAGACTTGCCAACAATAATTTTCCTTTTCCCAGAGGGCTGAGGGGGCCTGGAGCGGGTTCCAAGTTCCTCCTAAACTAGCTGTTCAGTTTGGGCTCCCTGACAGAGTGCTTGAAAAGGGTTATAGAAAGGCAGATAAATGCACTTCTTGTTGCAAGCTTCCCTGACAAGCCAGGCCTCCAGAACAGTGATCTCATTCCTGCCTTATTATTGGTGGTGCCAGATTTTTTCCATTAACAGGTAATTGAGTTGAAACTAAAATAAGCAAAGTTTGTTTTATCCAATGCGTTTTCTTGCTTGCTTGTGAAAGAAAAACACTTTAGAGAGGGGTTTGCTTTTAATGTTCATGGAAATGTATTTACATCTCACAGATTGCTCCCTGCTCTAGTGTAATTAACCTGACTGGTCTTTTTGTTATTGTTGTTTTGATTTTTAAAGCAAAGATATTGGTGAGGCTTAATTCATTTTTCTAACGGTTTGAATTCCCTGGGAGCAGCAGAGTTGAAGTCGCCCATTCTGTGCATGGCCACAAGTGCTATCCAGCTCCCGTGTGTGTGCACTCACACCGTGGGCTTGGCTCCACCCGTGGCCCCAGAGGGGAAGCAGGAACAGGATTCCAACAGGATGGTTCTGTACAGTGTTTCCAGGCTCACAAGGAGCCTTCCCTTCCAGAGAGGCCGTGGGGACACTGCCAGGACCAGCCAGTGTCTTCTCTCCTGACCAAGCAGGGACCCAAAGAGGCTGCCCACGAAACACTCGTGGTTTTGCAGAAGATCATTCTTTGTTTCTCATCCATGTGTTTATGAGGGCCAGGAGTTGGACTCAACAATCCTTGTGGGTCCCTTCCAACTCAGCATATTCTGTGATTCTGTAATTCCCCAGCCAGCAGCTTCAGGTGTCCCTGTGTTGCCAGCAGGCCACTGCTCCCCCTCAACACCTGCAGGAGAGCCAGCCCTGCCCTGGTGAAAGTCAACAGTTTAACAGGAAGCAGTAAGCTATGCTGAAGAAGTGAAAAGTTAACATGTTTGTGGCTTTGCTGTTTAGCTTCTGTTTTCAGCTGTCTGGAGTTAGGCTCCTGTCTGCTTTACCCTTGTGAGGGAGGCCATGATCTCCAGCACCACAGGGACCTGAGCACTTCGCCCACCCACAGCCTTGTGGCAGCCACATCTCCCTGAGAACCCTTCTCCAGCCTTGTGCAGAGGAGTAAAGGGATGGGAAGGGTCAGTAGAGGTGGGGGAGGTTGAGCAAGGAGGGTGCTGAGCTCAGGCTGTGAGATGGGGACAGTGGCATATCCCGCTGCAGCAAAGACCCCACAGCCAGGCAGGGGCAGCGGGTGGCTGCAGAAGTGCTGAGCATGGCAGCAGTGTTGCCTGCCAAGCTGCCTCAGCCTCACATCCCCTGGGCTCTGGGAGGCCAATTACCAATTCACAGAGTCTGTTTCAGCACAAACAGGACCTTCAAAGAGTTGTGAGCCTTCCTGTTTTGTTTCTTTTTATGCCCTCCTAAAAAAATAAAAGCAGAAAGACCCACACTTAAAAGTCAAGTAGATAATCGTTTCTAACACGAATTTCAAACATTATCTCTTCCTCTGGGCAGGTATTGCTGGGTCAATTACTCTGACTGCCAGATAGCAGACTGAGACACAATAACCCCCATTTGAACTTGAACACATCGTCGCTAAAGTAACATTTAAAGAAGGTTTGTTTCCTTTTGTTTTGTTTAATTGAACAACTTTTGGGGGTTTTCTTGTTGATGGCCTTATCCAGCTTTCATCTTTGATGCTGAGACTTGCCTGGCAGTGCAGCTGTAGGAGAAATCAGGTGCATGACACGAGAGCTGTGGTCCTGCGATAGCCCTTGTCTGGCTGAGGTAAAGGGTCCGTGTGGGAAAGGTGTACTGTGTACAAGGGAGCAAACCCGAAAATGCCTGGTAATGTCTGAAATGAAACAAGATTCACAAATTGCATTCCTAGCAGTCTGGGATAGGCATTAACCGAGTCACTCCGTTTACCTGTCTCGAAAATGTTCAAAAACATGCAGTCACAAGGCACACTGGCACAGCTCGTATTATCTGCAAAAAGCACACTCAGAACCTCCACAGCAGAATCAGTGTTGCCACAATGGCAGGAGATGAAATTCCTTCTCCAGTCAGTCATCCCAAAATACATGTTTCTCGCTGGATTTTCTGGGGTACTTCTTGTTGCACCAACAGTGTAGTTTGGTTTCCTGTTTACTGCATGAATTCTGCTAAAGCAGTCAAGTGTCTTGCTTTTATGAGCTTTTCCTCTTCTGCATCGTGAGGTATGATGAAGAACTTGTACTAGTGAAAAAACACTGAACAAATTGGCTTCACCTCAAATTATTTAATTTTAAGAGATGATAATTTTCTTTCCCCCACCCTCTTTAAATTTTTAATTTAAATAATTTAAATTTAAATTAATAGGCATCTTTCAGGTACAGGCAATACACAGATTGGAAAGATTTGCCGTCCACAAATCTACTCACTCATTAAAGCCTTCTGTTTAGCTACAAAACATCTGCAGCATGGACAACAACAGTACAGACCCCTCTGAACTCTGTCCTTTCTTCAGGCTAATCTGACCTGGGTAAATGAACTGAGTGATGCAGCTGACTCTGCCTCTTTCCGCCTTCAGGTCCTTTCTGTCCCCTTCACAGTGTTTGTCACCTCAGGTTTCTTCCAGTCACCTCTTCCAAGTTTTTCCATTGTCCTGCATTTCATGGGGATGGCATAGTAGCATCATCTCCACTTCACATGTCTGTAACCTGACCCAAAAGACCATTTTTGGGTTGAGTTTCACATATGTGGAATATTTGATATGGTTTTCATCAAAAGGGTCTGTTAGCAGTGAATATAATACTGAGACCAACTTCTTCAAGGCAGCTGTGTCCAGCAACAAGGTCTGGCCTAGAGCAGACCCAGTAACGTGGAAGAGGACACAAGGACTGGTTATAGAACATCAATGACTTTAATATCCTCATACATTCAGTCCCTTTTACTTGGGTTTTGGCATCCTTGAACTTTGTACTAATTTACACCTCTTCTCTTTTCTGGCATTAAATGTCCAATATTTCCAATGGCACCTCATGGTCTCGGGTGTCCCATTTGAAGAGGAAAGCTGTATCATAGCAAGAATTCATTCCAGGTGGACAGGAATCTTTATTCTAAAATGTTTCAACTTCAACTCTAAAACCAAAGCCAAAAGAATTGGTAGCTACTACTGAAAAATGTACAGGGATCTTATTTTAATTTAATCCACGAGGCATATTTAAAACAATTTTGGTACTGCATAAAATAATTTCTTTTTTGTATGTGTTAGAGAAGACAAAAGGAAGATAAATGTAAATAATTCTATGTTAGTTGTATTTAAATATTGAAAGTTTCACTATTTCATGCAAGTCCTTTGGATTTGGTCCAAACTAAAACTCATATTAAATATTTTGGTGGGATTTTTTTTTCCTGGATATACCTGTCTATTTTTAGTGGTGATGTTGTTCTGGCTAGTTTTCTTTACCCTAACAGAGGTGACTCCGCAGCACATTTCTTTTGACAAAAACACACAAAACCAACACGAATCAGTTAACACAGATGACATCTTTAAACTTGAATACATTTTTTCACTATAAACGCCACCAGTCAACTTTCGTGTAGGTAGGTTTCCATTGTTAGTTGTCAAAGTCTTCTTGAGTGGATTTCCCACTGTGTCACTTTTGTGTGAGTCAAATCAAGATTATAGGTAACAGAGAAGAAAAAGAAAAAGAAGAGAAGGTTAGACCCTCATTTTAGAGTTTAAGAAAAATCTGCCAGCAGGTTGCAGTTCGAGTTGGTAATATACATGAAAGGGGGAGTCCAAGCCGTGTCACAGGTATCACTATATTAGGCTTTCAGGAAAAAGCATACAAAACATATATTGTAGTGGTCACACACAGAGACATAAATTTAGGAACAAGATCTGCCTTAGCTTGAACATAGTCAGCTCTGATAATAAGGAACAATGGACCGAAGCTATTATGAAACGAAACCCAGGTGCCAGAATGGAGGCAGCTTTTAGTTGAGTTCTCCCGGAATAAAAAAGTCTAACTTTTTTTCAGACATGTGTTGTCCTAATTTTTTCTGTTCTTACTTTAGAAGACAGCTGATTTTATTTGGGGTTTGATTAATGAGCACGATTAAGATGTTCCATGCTGAAATTTTCTGGACTAACCTTTACATGATTTTTTTTTCATCTTTTCTGTCTTAAAAAATTTTATTTTCATTGGGATTGAGGAAAATATGCTAAATTATGCCCTTTATCATATATACAGAGTGTCCAGGGTGGATTTCAGAGCCTTTGTAGTAGTTTGGGTAATTTCTAGTCTTACATAGTATTATACAATATGCTGAGTTGGAAGGGACCCACAAGGAGCATCAAAGTCCAGCTCCCAGGACCACTCCAAGGATCACACCATGTACCTGAGAGCATTGTCCTAACACTTCTTGAACTCTGTGGGCATTGGTGCTGTGACCACTACCCTGTGGAGCCTGTTCCAGTGCCCAACCACCCTGTGAGTGAAGAACCTTTTGCAAATATCCAACCTAAGCCTCCCCTGACACATCTTCAGGCCATTCCCTTAGGTCCTGTCACTGGTCACCACAGAGAAGAGATGCCTGCCCCTCCTCTTCCCCTCATGAAGAAGTTGTAAAACCCTATGAGGTCCCACCTCAGTCTCTTCCAGCTGAACAAACCAAGTGCCCTCATCCACACCTCATTTCTTTCCCTCCCGACCTTTCAACATCCTCATAGCCCCTCTTTGGATGCTTCCTAATAGCTTTTTATCTTCCTTATATAGCAGTGCCATGGCTGGTGGAAAAATAGCTCTAGAAGCATGATACTCATTAATTCGTGAGAAGCATGAGTATGAGAAGCTTGATTCATGTCAAAAAGCACTTGTTTGACACTTTGTCCTGACCTGTGTGGGAGGACAACAGGCTGCTGACGTGTCTAAAAGCTGCAGGACTGGCAGAGCAGAAACCTCCTGTGGAATCTGAAGAGTCACACATATAAGACAGATGGATGCAAAGTCCAGGTTGTCTGAGGTATCCAATGATGTTACACATCCAGCTGTGGAATTTGCAGGCAAGTTTGCCTTTCCTCTCATTCTAAGTTTGAGAGATACCTAGGTCCTTGGTCACACTGAAGGCCTTTTTGCTAAGGTGATTCTCTCACATGACATCTGATGAATAAACCAGATAAATATGAGAAATTTTCACTTACTTTTGTCTTAACCAGAGACCAAGCGCTTCCAATGGAAACCAGAGCACCTGGTCCTCTTGAAATAAGCATAGTGTGTCCATACCATGAAGCACTGCACTTCCCGGAGTTTTGTCTAGGGGCCTGAACATTATGGGAACCCACCTCAGGGATTCAGTAGTACGAAGTAATGTTCCTTTGACTTCAAGGAGCAGTCAGAATATCTGGGAGACAAACAGGGCTGAGCTAGACCTGTATTCAGGTCAAAGAGGGCTTCTCTCCCCTGCAGAATCCATGGCAATTACTAGATTTGCATCAAAGTTTTAGTCAGCAGAAGGTTAATAGTAGTGAGTATGAATATTTTGGCCTATTGTGCTGAACATACAAGTATTCAAGGGTGTTTGTACTGAGGCTTTTGGCTGGACCTCTATAAAGATACAAGCAAGAAGCCAAACATATGTTCTGGTGTTCCAGGCTTTGATTCTTAATCATGTTCTGTGCTTGCATTCAGAGGTTTGCTTTGGGACCATCTCCAGTGTGAGAAAATATGACAGAGAATCAAACACAGAGGTTATGCATAGCGGTGCGGTGCTCCTATGTGAAGGGGAGCTTTTGTAAGCACTAACATTATTCTTCTTTTGACAGCAGCCACACATTTTCCCTTCGTTTATCTTAACTGGGAATAACCCCTAAGACAGGATGTCTCTGGGCACTTCAGAGAAGTGCTTTTTGAAGGCAAAGGAAATACTGTTACAGGGGTGAGCCTCACATCTCTTCGGCAGTTAACAATCCTATAAATACCACTGCTGAGTGCAGTGTGTGTCCATGGCTGGTCCCAAGCGTAGCTGCAGTGCCTGGCTTGTGGCACAGGAATCTCTCTTCATCTAGGAGCATGTTCCTCAGCCTTGCTAATACTTGGCTCCCAGAAACAGACTAAACCAGCTTAGACAGGCTGTATAGAAAGCACTGGCTGGGCACGTAGGGTGGGTAATATGTCACAGCATGGGAAAAATTGGGTATCAGCTGTGACAAAGAGTGACATATTAAAGCTTCCCAGAAACAGAAAAAATATGGAAATTATGGTTTTGGGATGGGTTTGTATTTGCTTTAACCTGACATTATGCTCTTCCACACCTAAGAAATTTCTCAGGAATGGCTTTCATATTTTTTCAGGGCATCACCCTTTTACCCATTCTATTTACCAGGAAAGAGTGCTTACTTTTAAGCTGGACTTTGCTTTTTTCTTCCTCTTTTCTATCCAGAAATGTTTCTCCTTCTTAATTTTTAAATTTCTTCTTAACAATTTAAGACAAACCAAATAAGAAGTCAATCAGTATATGGAGAAATGTAAAAATTAACACAAACCCCATTGTCTAATTCTAAAACGCATTTCATCTCCTTTGCAACTTTTTGCACTTTGGTAGTTCGGTAATTACAAGAGAATGTACTTCACTGGATAGATCTCATATCTGATATATCTGCAGAGGAAAAGCCATGAAGTCAATGGAAATATCTGAGTAACCTGAGGTCAAGCTGTAATTTCCTGAGAAAACAGAACCATGGTTTCTTTTCTTTCAATCAGTCTTGTCATCTCTTCTTCGTCACATGTGCCACTTCATTTTCCAATGCACATTTCTGTCTTACGACTGCTTGGAGCACGTGGCAGGTGTGAAAAGCTGATCTATCAGCTGTTGAAGCCAATGGATTTTGATCACATCTTGCTTTGCATTGGAATCGAAATTGCTCTTTCTGCAGAAAATGTCTCGAAATATTGGTCAGGAACTTGTAAGAGGAAAATGGAACTGAATTCAGGCAACACTCTGCACCAACTGAGAACACTGAGAGCAAAAGAGCAGCAGCAGGAACAACATCATCCACGGGCCAAACTGCAGGATAATTAAACCAGAAATAGCGTGGGGCAAGAAAGAGGCCAATTAATTCCATCAGAAGGGTGTCATCTAGCAGTTCAAGACAAGAAGGAGACACTGTATGAAGTGGAGATGAATGTGGCAGTCTGCCAATCTATCACAATCTTCTTTTATTAAAAACGCTTATTAGTATCTTAGATTTCAAATTAAATATTTATAGTTCTGTTAATAGAATGAGGAAAGGAGGCCTGTTCCAGAGATTCGTCTGTACAAGAAGTTGTCCACTGATGTAAATTAAATCAGTGAAGCTTGGGATTTTCATGTTTTCAGCCCTGTTGTCATTTGTATTTCAGGGCTGCAGGCTGGGGTGGCAGCTGAGCTACCTGTAGGCACATTGCTCTCCTCCCCATGAATGAGTGCTCCTCTTACTTTCCTGCAGAGTGTTTTCTTTCCTGCATCAACTGTTTTGGACTTCAGCAAATCTCTTAAGGGATTCTGTGTTGTAGCCTCCATGGCTGGCAGGCCAGTGCTGTTATTCCCATTCTCCCACATGGCGACTCCTGCAGCTTTTAAAGGACATGCAGAGAAGCAGTGCCAGCTTTGTGAATATATAGCCCCACCATTCTTATTAGATTCCATGAAAGATGAGAATAGGCCCTTTGATGCTTTCAGTGAGTGCTGAAGCCTTTACCAATGTTGTGAAAGGTCGTTAGAGAAGAGCTGGGGGAAGCAGATTCAACTGGTACTCATGGGAATGGTCCTTGGGATGTGGAACTAGTCTGGGAGAAAATGTGAAAACAGAAGTGATTTATATTGAAATGAGGCTTATGAAGACAGCAATGACCACTGAAACACACACAACAATAACTCAGAACAACCTCTCTGGCACACTCTGCTGTGCCATCTTTTTAACCCTGGAGGAGGTGACTGGGAAGAGAGATTTAGAGCAGATCTGTAGGACTGATATGAGTGAACAGATCTGACTTCTATCTAGGTGCTCCTGGGTTCTCATCAGCCCCTTTCAAGGTGTGAGGGAAACCATCTTGGTCCTCTGTGATCTGCTCCCTGGGATACAGATAGCAGGACAAAGCAGTCATTCTCTTTTTCTCCCATGGTAAGTGGTCTCTGCCCTTTTGATATTAAATATATGGGGTCTTTCCAGAAGGGTAGTGTGAAATGTCAAAGAGATAATGTATTTAAGCATTCATCTAGTTTGCAACCATTTTATGCCCACCACACAAAGACATAGAAGGCTTCTCACTCATTTCTCTGCACTCATCATGCTGCCATTGTGGGACCAGAAGATAATGAGATGAATAGGAAGCATTTCCACAGCATGAGCGATGTAGGAACATCATTATTAATGTTCGTACAAAATATCCCATCTCTACATGATGTCTACATATCTGAGATACAGCCCTCTGCCAGATATAAAAAACCATGCCCATCCAACAGTGATCTGTTACTTAATGGAAAGTCTGCTCAAATTTCAGTTTAAATTGCATTTATTATTTATGTCTCAAGTACAGACTATGTATACTGAATATATCTTCCCCTTATAGTGTTAGGGGATTAGTAGTTTCCATTTAAACAGGCAGATATTGGCCCAGAAGGATGCTGAACATGTCCATATTCAATATTTAAAAATTGCAAAAATCCTTTGAAATCAGAGCAAAGAAATTATAACGAAGTAGCCTTTTCTGTACATACTGAGGCGCTCATTTTCATGCGGCTGGGGTCAGCACCTGCAGCTCTGCTCCCAGTCACCAGCGCTTTTCCCTCTGGCTCCTGGTGGGTTAAGGGAGTGCTCCTCCTGGGTGAGCGTGCCAGCCTGAGGGCAGAAGCTGTAAGGATGGGGTTCAAAGGGATGTACAGGGCTGGACAGACACATGGTGGTGTTGGATGTGATGCACACAAGGATGGCATTACCTGCAGGTAAACCTTAAGCTAGATGATAATATTCTGATTTTGGTAATCTTTTTCTCTTTGTGGCTTGCCTGCTAGCAGGGATAGTTTTCAAATAGAATATTGAGGTGACATTTTTTGTCATTAGTTTCTGACTTTTGTGACCTGTGATTTGATCACAAACAACTCACTGCACAAGTTCAGTGCTCAGCAACCCACTTGTGACATCTCTTGTCCTTGCCTGGGTGGGTCACCCGTTGCACTCTGGGTCTCACTGGCACATTGAATAATTCATGGCCACCAAGACATGTGGGTCTAGCTGACAAACTTTGTGTTTCAGGTTGTTTTTTCCTAAAGCCTTGGAACAATGCAGTTTGTCTTCTCACACAAATTCATTCATATTCATATTTTCTATAGTAGGCAGTTTGAATGCTTTACTTAAAGCTGTACCCAGAAGTACACACTAGAACAGATGGGAGAAAGAGCTAGGAATTTTCATGATGTTTTATGGGTTGGACAACAACCACAACCTGATCCAACAAATTTTCTTGTTCTCAAACATTTTACTGTCAATACACTCCTCAGGAATGTACTCAAGAGTTGTTCGGGGACATGGAAAAATATTTACCTCAGCCTTCCACAATTTATTACTTATTGTTTGAAAAAGTTGCCTCTTTTCTGTGCCAACATTTATCATCTTGGGAACATACTGGAATATAGCAGTGATATTAAACAATAATGTGCTCTTTGCTGGGATAAAATAATATTGCTGAGCCACTGCAGAGAAAGCCAAAAACCACATGTGAAATAGTTCTTTTGGGAGGGCAAAAAGTCTCAATGTTTGTTAGCAAATAACTTAGCTAGTGGTGCAGACATCAAATGGCTTCGGCAGCACTTGCAAAGCTATTCTGAATATGCATTTTCCCGGGAGTGCTGGGGCACAAAGCCACTGTAATGAAGGTTAGAAACATAAGAATCCTTCACCAGTAAAATATAATAATAAAAAAACCCAAACCAACTACTTGCATAAGATTTAGGAGAAGAAAGGACAGACTGTGAGTCTTTCAGCAATTCATATTAATTTAAAATCTATTTGCATGGCCCTGAATGAGGCACTGCCTTAGTGTCTGAGTGGGGGGGGACTGCTCAAAATTATTTTTTCCTTGTTCACCCTGTCTGGAGAGGGAGGGTTTGCCATCCCTCTCCTCCAGTTGTTCAGCTGCTTTATTAGCTGAGCATTTCTTGCACAGCCATATATTTTCCTCCCCCCACCCCCCAAAGTAGTCTAATACTTTCTCTTGTGCAGTGCCTTATATGTGGTGAAGGTTTCCCATACAATAAAAGCACAGCTGCAAAGGCAGCATTCTTTAAATATTTCCCTAAAATGCCTCTTTGCTGAGTTGCTGATGAAATACTTGCTGAGAGCTAAATAGTCCTGTGTGATTAGTAAAATTCATGTCCTCGAGGACTTCCTCACTGTCTAGTTGTGCCTGCCTATAATCTCCTGTAGGATACCCAGTAAGTGGAGGGGAGGAGAGACCATCTTTACTGCAGTGTCTCCATGCAGCCTGCTACAAAAAGCCCTTAAAGCTTCCTCCATAACCCATAAAATCCATGAATGAATCATAGATTCATTTAGATTGGAAAAAACCTCTAAGATCATCAAGTTCAATTGTTAACCCAGCGCTGCCATGTCCACCACTAAACCATGTCCCCAAGTGCCACATCTACACATCTTTAAATAATACCTCTGGGGATGGTGACTCCACCACTTCTCTGGGCACCCAGTTCCACAGATTGACAACCATTGTAGCAAGGAAATTTTTCCTGTTAACCAATCTAAATCTCCACTGGTGTGACCTGAGGCCGTTTCCTCTCATCCTGTTGCTTGCTACCTGGGAGAAGAGACCGATCCCCACCTCGCTACAACCTCTTTGCGAGTGGTTGTAGGGAGTGATAAGGTCATCCCAGAGCCTCCTTTTCTCCAGGCTAAACACCCCCAGCTCCCTCAGCTGCTCCTCCTCAGGACTGTGCTCCAGACCCTTCACCAGCTCCATTGCCCTTCTCTGGACACACTCGGATGCAATACAACAATTAATGTAAGATGCATCTTGAATCACCCCTCTCCTCTGAGTGGCCTTCAGCTCGCTCAGCTGCCTTCCAGGAGCTCTGTGCCCATCAGCAGCTGAACCTGCACCTCCCAAAAGGGGCATCCCTGGTTGGAACCTCTGTGGGTCCCCCAGGGACACCGGGGTGTGCCGTGACCTCAGCATGGAAGGGGCTGGGACTTTACTGGGAGTTAGTGGGGTGCAATTGCCCCATTTCAGCCAATGGCTCTGAGTTGTGCACCTATTT
The DNA here is from genome assembly GCA_026261815.1 of Monarcha castaneiventris obscurior. NCBI lineage: Eukaryota > Metazoa > Chordata > Aves > Passeriformes > Monarchidae > Monarcha > Monarcha castaneiventris. Next base: position 8,630,519 of record JAMPIT010000886.1, on the reverse strand, counting down.
TGGCACTACACCAGTATGTTATTTAACCTTCTAAAGACTCACCTGTCCTGTGGGTGCCCCTGCATGCACCAAAGAACAAATACAAACTTTTATTCCCTTTTGATGTTTGCAAAGGGGTAAGAGGGGGGAAAGTATCCATGCTGTGCTTGGAGGGAGAAGAAACAGCATTAGAAGAGATGGGTAAGCTGAAAGAGGCAGAGCAGTTCTCAAAAAAATATTAATAACTGCTAATAAAGGCACATTTGAATACTGAGTTTAGGTTGTGATGGATCCAAAGAGCCCTGCATGCACTGGAATTGTCCTGGCCCACCTCTGAAGTGCTCCCACCTGAAGGGCAGGGTGCCCCAGTTTCTTAAAAGTGCACTCTGGGCTCGACACAAGGTGTGAAACAAATCTTTGAACCCTGGGTGCTTTGCCCAACTCCTGTTCCTTTATTAGAAGCCCAGAAGCCAGCATGGAATAAGCAGGGTAACAGTACAGCGTGGCACATTTTTATAGCAAGGCCAAATCTTTATTATGCTTCTTGGCCCAGTTTAGTGGAGAACACTGCTGGGCCTGATTTCAGTTTTGATATCATACACCGAGGCTGCAGACCCTTAAGAGTACAAGCTGGAGAAAAGAACATAGAAAATGTTAGGAATGAGAAAAGGCCATTCAACACATTGATGCTTGTCTCTTGTAATACAGCGTTTCCCCCAGGATAGCATCTAATTGCTTCTTGAACGAGCCCACTGTCTTTGCCTCAACAACCTTGCCCAGTAGGCCATTCCAAACATTTATTATTCTTTGAGTGACAAAGCACTTCCTTATGTCTCCTCTGAATTTGTTTTTTGAACTTCCATTTATGCCCCCGATCCTGTCATCTGTGCAGTATCAAAAGTAGTAACATGCATTGATATTATCCATTCAGCTAAGATTTTTGTATACTTCTGTTAGACCCCCCTTAAATGTCTTTTTTTTTTTTTAAGTTGAATAGATTGAGGGTTTTTTTCACCTTTCAGTAACTTCTACAATTTTATCCTGGAACCAAGTTGAGCAAAAATATTTGTTAAAGCCTGACTCACATTAGATCCCACTGAATGGATGGATGTATAAAGTCTACTGTAGAAACACATTTCAGCAAGTTTTTTTTCTCCCACTCTTTTGGAAACTAAACTATCATTTAGTTTCCCTGATGCTTGCATCTGGTTGTTTTGACAAAAGTTAACTAGGAAGATGGAAAGAATAAAAAGCTTGGTATGAAATTTGGAAAAAGCTGATTTCTAATTTTTTTCATTTATCTTGTGGGTTTCCTCCTCAGTTCTCTATCTCCAAGTAGTGGTTTGTTTATTTTAAAGAGAATTCCTTTTCATATGGGATTTTCCATGTGATAGTACTTTGCAGAATCTATATGAAGAAATGTCAAAATACATCTGTGATCTCCCCAAAAGCCACAGAACCAAACAGTCGCAGGTTCAGCCCTCATTCACTTCCACAGCTGAGGTGAATAGTTCATTACCTTTTTGGATGACATTCTAGGGCATGTGTTATGTAGGAGGCCAGAACTGATGATCTAATGGTCCCTCCTGACCTTAAAAAATATCTACAAATAATGATTATAGATGAAATATATATGTCCTGCACAAAGTGAAAACCAGCAGGCTTTGGGTGGGAATAAGAAATTAAGGAGAAGAATTTTGCTGTAGCCCTTTCCCAGAGGCTGGACAAATAGCATTAGCCTGATGGCAGCTGTGTCTACTTACTCATTGTCTCTCAATTTTTTTCATCATATTAACAATGTGGGATTTGTTTTTCAGGCCATCTATAAATCTTCTAGTTTTCTCTGAATTCCTTCCCAATGCATTTCTAGGAATGTGAGATCTGAGCAAGATCTGCTGGTTGTCCCTACAGTGCCTGGCTGAGCTGGGATTATCTCCTCACGGGCTCTCCACAGAGGTAAATGCTTTCCAACAGCATCACTGAGTTTAGGATCAGGTAAATTCGTATTGACACTAATTAGCTGAAACAAAGGACTAGCATAATTTATGCTTTGGAGATGAGTTTGTTTGGTCTCATGCTGTGTGTTTTTGTGCAGGTTCTCACTCTGGGATCCAGGCACGCTGCTGGACCACCACAGCCCAGCGAGTCATTGTTCTTTCCCCTGGATGGGACCCTGGCTCTCAGTAAGCCCTGCACCAGCACTGTGTAGGACTGTGCTGGATCATCTGTGGGTAATGAGCAAGTCAGCCCCATAGGTCTCAGGAAATTATTTTTGCCATTATGCTACCAGGGAGAGAAAACCGATGTATGAGATTGTAATTATTGGGATCATGCTTCAGTTCTTCTCTGAAAAATCTGAACAATGTTTGCTTTGCTCCAGGCCCTGGGAATCTCCCATGATTTGTCAAAAAATAATTGTTGGTGGTACAATAAATTTGTTGTTCAATTCCCTAAGTGTTCTGGGCTTTATGCAATGTGGAAGGCTGATTTGTTTATATTCATATTTTCTCTATATTCCCTTACCCATTCTTTGTCATTATCTTTATTTCTACAGGTTTATTTCTCTCCAGTGTTTTCTAGTTGTTCAAACTTTGTGTTTGTATATTTATTTAAAGGCAGATTTCAAAAGAGTTCAGTCTCTCAGTTTACTGAAGGATTCAGCTCCTTGCTAGTACTTCATCTCCCCTGGTATTTTTGCGAGTGCTCTTGTTCTCCTTACCCATCTATCTAGCGCTAACCTCTTTGGTCTCTTTGCTACTCACGTCTGTTGCTCACAAACCTCAGAGTCCTGGTTTTGAACTACAATCCCCTTATATTCAGCAAGTCTTTGGACATTATCTGCTCCTTGTTCTACACCTTTTTTTTTTTTTTGTAGAGGAATTCTGAGGCTTCTGATGTGTTTTTAGAAGTCTGAAATATTTTTCTGCACAGATTTCCATTTTCCCTCCTAAGAGGGCTTCATTCCTACCCAACGTAATGCAGCTGTGGGAGCTGAGGGGCTGGAGCCTAGCACTGGTCAGCACCAAGAGAGATGATATAGGGACAGGGTACCAGCCTGGGGCATGGATGAGCCTGGACCAAACCTTTCTTCTGTCACAGGCTTCCCCTGAGGTTCCCCTAAGGGGAGCCATTTATTCTTTCTGCTTCAGCGCAACTGTACAAATGCTGATATAAACCCGTCTTTAACATGAGGATACAAAGAGGCTTTTAGAAGTGGCCAAAGATGTCAGGCCCTGTGTGGAGGGCTTTGCTGTGTGAGGTGACTGTGACCCAGCGTGAAAGCCTTGTGCTTCTGCTCCCCATGAAGTTCTTCCTCCCTCCTCATGCAGTGTGTGAGTCTCCCATCAGATGAACCTGCCATTCAAAAGACATCTGTCACTTCCCTAGGATCAGAGCTGCCTGGAGGGAAGAACATCTCTGGGAGGACCAAGATCACGATAGCTCCATGTCCTGGCAGAGGCAGTGTGAAAAGTGCTGTGACGTTTTGGTTATCTTTGGCAAGTTGGTCCTTCCATTCTGTCCAGTGTTTCAGATTATTAGGACTGCTTGTCCTGTCAGAACTACCGAATATAACTAGACCATTCACTGGATTTAAACATTTTCAAGTGTTTACAACCACATCTCCTCCCCAGGGGGATCTCTGAACTGTGCTGCTTGCTGTATTGTCTTTGGCGAGGTCTATAGAGTTCCTGAATTTATGTGCTTAAAAATCAATGAGCCTTGGTTAGACAAGAACCCAAACACTGTGACTCCACTCCTAGGATTTTGCAGGGATTATGAGAGATATAAATAAACCTTGGTTTTATTGGTAGCCTTTGGAGTCTCTATCAAAAACTTTTTAAGTCAATTTAAAATTACTGGCCGGGTACGCCATGTGAATCACACTTGAAAACATAGGTCATCTTTATGTTGTAAGGTGTGAGAAGATATTTAATTAAATGAATTGTAATCTAGGCTTCTGCAGCCTCTGCTAGCCAACAAGAGAAAGTGACAGAGCAGGTAATGAAAAGCCTGGTTGTATAAATATTATCATTCAGATCTGGGCTCTTCAGTGCCATGAGGAGCTCATGTCCAGCTTGCTCCCCAGGGCAGCTGGGTGGCAAACACAGGCGTGCAGATATGTCCACAGCCAAGCCTGTCCTCTCCACACAGCTGTCAGCATGAATGCCAGCTTTCTCCTCCTGTGGACTTCAGAGCTCCCCAAAGGCCCGTTCAGGCTCTTTGAAAGTGAAATGAGCAGAGTTTGGTCTTATGCTTAAAATACAGCCCAGTCATACCAAAAGGAGCGCCCCGGGACCCCCTCATTTGGTGTGGGCCACGTGGACAAGGGCCTCGTCACAGGCTCTCTTTGCTGCAGTATTTTGTGCCAGGCTGAAGCAAGTAGGATTCTTCCTTGTCCTTTGAAAGAGCCATAAAAGAGGCATGGAGAGATGGAAGAAACGACCAGAGGAATCCAGAGAGACAAAAAGACAAGAGAGAGAAAGAAAGAGACTGAGAGGGAGAAAGGTGAAAGAAAGAGCTGTCTCAACAGTCAAGGGAACAGGTGGTGTGTCATCTCCGTCTCAGTATAAAGAGGTTGTGTGGGAAGGGGGATGTGACAGATAATATATCAAAGGAAATGAATTGCAGGATTAAGATCCTGACTGCTTTGTCAAATTTGCAGGTGATTATTGTATAAGTCTCTGCAGCTCCTCTCAGTGATGGAAACGCTCTTCAGATCCTCACGACATAGAATCACTGGTAAAAGCAACAGCTCTTCAGAGAGATGCTTACTTAAAGTAGCCGACAGCTTCCTAAATCTCCTTCAGACTTCTTCCAACACTGTTACACATTCTGTGTAATCTCTATGTTCTTGAGATGTATTTTCCTTCTGACAAAATACACCCTGAGACATATTTTCCAGACTGACAGTAAAATTTGAGCTCGAAAAATACATTGGGAATCTCTGAAGTAAAATTTAGATAAAATTTATAATTTTCAATTTGGTGTTGTAGTAAACACACTTTAGAACAAATTTTTAGATATCAAGAACCAAGGATAAATCCCAGGCACAAAAAGTGAGTAAGACCTGCATAGACAAGGATTTGTACTCAGAAAGTTCTTCACTTTTTTTTTTTTTTTTTCATAAAACAGCTGGTCAAATGAAGATACAGCTTCTGTTCTACAAATCAAGTAGCTTTGATGTTCTTATTCTGTAATAGATACAGTATCCTTTGAGGCATTCTGAAACTTTCAGCTCCTAAAAAACTGAGCTTTCCCCTGGGAAACAAAATAAATGTCACAAAACCCATTAGAGGATAGTGTCCAGTAAGACCAACTCCTGTCCAGGGCTGCCTGTGGGAGTCTAGAGGGAAAATTAGGTTTTGCTAACCTGTCTGAAATGGTTCCCAAACGCTGAAACAAAATAGTAAAGGAAATTTATAACTACATCTCCCTCTCCCTCTTGGCCTTTCCCCAACCCTTAATGCTCGCCATTCATGGCTTTAACATGGTAAAAGAAAGAGTTGTAAACGGAGACAAAATCAAACCAAAACAAACCTCTTAAAAACAAACTCAGATCCAAAAGACCACTTTTGCCCTCCAAATCAGGGAAATTCACACCTCATTGCCACCAGCGGGGATTCCAGACAAGGCATATCCAAATGGGAACAAAGTTATTTGAATTAAAAATTCAGCCATCCTCCTTCCTCTGCCTTCCTCCTTCCTCTGCCTTCCTCCATCAGCTCCCTGAAGTGACAAGCAGCAAGCAACCTTTCGGCCTTGCAACGTTTGAAGTGAAACTTTTTGGGAAATACTGAAAGTCACTCACAGTCCCGGGGGAATGGTGATCCATTTTTTTCCACCCTCCCTTCTTTGTAGTTTGCTTTCCCCTATATACTTTTTTTTTTTTCTTGCTGCAGCTTTTCTGATCACGGTATCACAGTGACTTTATCGCCGTCACCTCCTCATTGTGAACCAGCCCATCCCTTGGAGGCAGAGAGCTATTGTGGAGGTGGTAAGTAATTTGTTTTGTTCAATGGATTCCTTGTTATGCATGCATGCAAAGCCACTTTTATCTCACATTTAAATTTGTGTTTTCCCTCTTATGATTGGTTTTGTGACATCAAAAAGCTTTCAGCATCTTCAAAAAATCAAGAAGAACAAACTCTTAGAAAAATAAAATAAGAATAAAAAGAAATTGTTCCTAATACACCCAGCATTTCAGTGCAGCTTTAGAAAAGAAGAGATTCACATGGGATACTGGCTACTAACGACTATGGAAATAAGCCTGATTTTTTGATCTCTAGACCCAAACGTTATTCTTTTTTTTTTTTCTTAGCCTCAAACAATGTCTTCAGATAGCCCAGGTAAAAGCAAGCCAGAAACAAAACAACATCATAGAGGAATTGCTTTATGCAGATACTTTCAGCTACACTACACAACTCGCATTGTCTTTGAACCCAGTGTGATGAGAGAATGATTTGAGACTCCAGGGACAACTCCTGGATATGTTTTTACTTCAGCACACTGTAGTGAGACAGAAATCTTTGGCTTAAGAAATGTGTTCAGCAACCTTCTGCATTTGGGGGTGTTTGTCTCTGTCTCTCTAGTAACTCTTTGGACAAGGTTGAGAGCTGAGGTCAAGGAGCAGACACACTGTACATATGAGGTTATGGAGAGTCCCTTTAACCTTCAAGAAAATATTTTATCTGTGCTTACTGGGTGGCTGAGAGCAGGAGTGGGAAAGTCCAAGACAAATCCTCCTCATAATCAGGATAAGTGGCTATAATCATAAGGCTGCTTTTCAGGGAAGGAGCCGCATATATTCTTTGATTTTCAGTCACCTGCCTACCTTCCTAAGAACGTTTTTAACAATTTACTTCTTGGGAATTGGTTAAAATTTGCCTGAATATTACAATGAATTGAAATATTGAACCTCAATACAAGTGAATTGCACATAGGCCATGGACTCTGACATGCAGGACCCAGATTTTTAGATTCAAATAAGTCAAGGAGAAAACACTGTCCGTAGAAAGGCTTTCAGAGGTTTTCTGAGAAATTGCATCATAAACTGTTTGGAACATTTATCTACAGTTCAATTTGTTTCTGTAAAATTCAGACTCCTTCTAGAAGCAACTGAACAGCAAAGATTTTTTAAAATTTGATCCTCTATGACATTTCCCATTCAGCACATTCTTTGATGAAGAGGTGTGGACCATAGGGCAAGGGATCTTCTCTGAAGCAGCAAGGCAATGCACACAGCAGAGGCCCTGCTGCCTCCCAGGCATCCTGGCTCTCCAAGTCATGGTGAATAAGTGATGCTGCCTGGGACATGTATGCTTTTAATAAAATGCTCTTTAGTGTGGAAGAAAACCAGAACCCTGTCTTGCTGCAAATTTACAATTATAAAGCTGGAGCCACTTTACTGACCAAAACAGAGCCCTTGGCAAAAAAAAAAAAAAAAAAAATGGGCAGGTCAAATTTAAGCCTGAGCATGATCTTACATCTCACACTGTAGGAAAGACCTGGGATGCAGGAACAGCTATCCTGCACTTTCAGTAAAATCTTCCATCCTAGATTTTTCCTAGGGCAGGGGATTTTCTTTGCCCCAAGGTGGGAAATACTGCATTCCCAGAAGTGTGGCAGGAGCAGGGGACTCAGGTTCACAGCTGTTCATGTGAACCCATACACACAGAGGGAATGTATCTGTCAGCATTTGGCCCAACACATGTCTGTGCTGGGGCTCAAAAAATGTACAAGAAGCATCACAGTGCAAAAGAGAGATGTGACCTAAATTCTGTGTAGTGCACCAGCCATCCCCCTTTTTTAAATTGCTCACCATATCCAAGGCAGCCACAGAAAAGAGAAATCTCTGCAAAAAACAAAAAACTTTATTGAGAGTTAATTCCACTGCAAGGGTATTTGTGTTGAAGTGATATACAGGCTTTGCTATCCCAGCTGTCTAACCTGTGAGTGCTACTGGGACCCCGGACCCAGAGCCACAGAGGTATTTAGGTGCCTAATTCTGGCCAACTTGTCCCTTTCTTTCCCAATGAAATCAGCTCTTCTGTTCTCAGCTCTTTTGTGAATGTGGACCAAAGGCATTAGTCATCCTGAGGAAGGGATTTTGGGTATTGTGGGAGCCTTTGCACTGCCTTGAATGGGAGCAGGACTGAGGCCTCATTGCCTGATTAGGAAGGTAATTTGAGGCCATTACCAGCAAAGGCAGGACGAAGGAGGTCTTCTAGCAGGGCCTGAAACCTTCCCCCTCCAGCCCCATGTTCACTGCTGCCCTTGGATTTTAGGGGCTTTTCATTCTGGCAAATATATTTTATGAACCTGATGTACACTTAGCTAGAACAATCCCACACTGGGATCCAATTTCAGACTTACAAAGGTTGATTTATCCTTTTTCAGGCTATGTACTCATTTGAACTAAAATTACCCTGCTGCCAGCCTTCTTGATAGCAATTACATCTAAAGAGAGAGAACCGCTGAACTTCATGTATTGGTAATGGTCTTTCCATCTATATTTTTCCTTGGGGATAAAGTTGTATGGGAAAATTAGACACATTAACCTAGGAAAAATAGTGAACAAAAATACTTATTTTATACCTTTTAAAAGTATCCTCATGCTACCAATTAGAAACATTATTTAATGCAGGTATTTTAGCATTATGGTGCCAGTCTGTATATAAAACAGAACAAAACCATTTTTGATAGTTATTTAAGGGCATCCTAAATACACTCAAGAATAGTACATTTTAATTTTCAATAATGCCAGCAGACTCAAGCATTCAGATTTTAGCATAACCAGCAGGAAAACTGTTTGATGTTTTAATTATGTCCCAGAAAATGCTGAATGTGTTATAAAAGAAATCTGAAGAGGGGAGGGGGGAAAAAAAGGTTTTTATTACTGCTCAAGAGGAAGGACGTTTTACAACATAGCATTAAAAATGTAAAATGGAATAAAAAAGAACTCAGATAGTCAAAACTTTGTCTGCAACAAAGTAGGCCAGAGAAGCACAATAATATGTCTGTTAGAAGCAGTCAGCAGTGAGAAGTGAAGGAGAACATTTACATAGACACAGGGCAGAAGGAAAGGAAAAGCCTTAAAATAACCCCAAAGTCTTTTAAATTATGTTTAAGACTAGCCAGAACCCGGTAACCATTCCCAACAAGGTGTCTCGGAGGATTTCAGAGTTCCTGATTAATGTGGTGACCTACTGCTCTCTGATGCAATGCATTTAAAACCCAGCTGGGTATTCGCAGTCGGGATGAGGCTGTTGGGACTTCCTGGGGCTCTATCCTGCTGGCACCGGGGTCAGGCTCCGCAGCAAGACTCAGGAAAGGTGTCCCCAAGGGAGGGGAAAAACGAGAACCTGAATTGTTGGGAATGAATTGAACCAGATGTACAAAGCCCCAGCAATTCAAGCAGCGATAGGAAGTAGTGTGTGTGGGGGGGGAAAAATTGCCGAGGTTTAACTCTTCCTGCCCTCGGCAGATGGAGGAGGAGGATGAGGGGGGACAGCCCTGCCATGTCCCATGTCCCCAGTGCAGGGTGGCAGAGCCCCTGTGGGATGGGGCTGCTTGAGGGGTGTGGGCACCCAAAGCCTCTCCTCTGCTCATCACATCCCTGGCAAGCACAGGACACTTTGCCAGTCCTTGCACACCCATATAGCCAAAAATTCACTCTTTTCTGGCACCCGACTTTTTTGCCTTCCTACTACTGTAAGCTCCTCTTAAATAAGCAACATCTTCCATTTGCTTCAGATATATAATTTACATCATGTCAATACATTTTTATCCCAAGAAAGGTTTAATTCATATTTTTTAAAGACATCAGTACAGTGAATTTGTGTATGTATATTTATACTCACATACATATACAACACATAGGAAAGGCAGGTCCGTGACTGTACTAGATAGATACATCTTAGTGCCATTGATGCTTTTAAAAAGCCAGCACAAAGCTTTCTGAGGTTATGGCTTGTTAGAAAAAAAATAACCCTTTATTGATAAAATCATAAATTATGTATCTAAACAAAACAAACACACAAAAAAAGTCTCTTTTATTATGTGGTTGATAATGTCAAAATGATGAAAGATTTTGGAGTCAGATGTCAATGAAACAGTGCTGTGAAACCTCCTTCAGTAGAATGGTATTTCAAAACGTCCAGTGTCGTGCCTGGGTATTATGATATATGTTTCTTATTTACCACCTCAGTTCTTAGAGCTTCTCTGCTTTTGATATCTTGACTGTTTGCTTAAACTCCGTATGCAAATACAAAGCTGGAGTATTAAGATTAAAGAAGAACTAGGATTCCAAGATTAAAAAGTGAGATGAATGTCTCTTGTAAATGTGTATTGTTAGTCTGATTTTAGAGGCTTTTTGGCAAAGATTAAAAAAAAAAAAAAAATCAGCACAGTAAAAGAAATAGTCCAAAACGCTTTAAAAAACATGCATAGTAGAAAAGTCTTCCTCCAGCTGTAAATGAGCCACACTCTGATACCCATGACAAAAGTTATTGTTAGAGGGAACAGCCAAGCCCCAAATGATGCAGTTTGAGTGCTTTTCTCTTATTGCACCCTGTTCTCTTATGTCCTTTCTGTTTGATTATAGCCTGGACCAGCCGCGGAGGGGTCCCGCTCCCGGTACCAATTCAGACAGCGGAGACACGAGGAAGGTGGATGCTCTTGCCCAAGGCCGGGCAGATGCTCCGTGCTCAGGTGCAGCCTCCCAGTCCCTCTCACGACTCGGAGGTGTTTCCCAGGCCACCCGGAGGCACAGACACCTCTAGACCGCAGCTCGCAGGCACCGAAATAGTCCCAGAACACCAGGCATCCAGGCTGCCGCTTTCTCCTCCCCACCTTCTCATCCCTCATTCCCATCAGAAGTGGAACTTGTTACCAAGAGAGCAGCTGGCATTGTTATTCGATGCTGTAAACTTTCACCTTTTGAATAGTATTTCTGTGTCTGTGTCAAGGCTGGGAGTCTGAGAGTTCAGGGAGACAAAAACTTGCTTGACAAGCAAAGGTTTTTCTTTAAAAAAGAAGAACGGGGGGAAAATGCTTCAGACTCACGGGAGTAGGTGAAAGTGACAGAGGCTTGAGACAAAGATCAGAAGTGATCCCGAACGATCTGTCGCTGGAGGATGCTGGGAGAGGGATCGGCATCCTTCGGGCCGCCTGCTCACCCCCGAGCGGAGGCAATGGAGCAGCTCTCAGCTGGTTTGGTGTGCGGCGTCAGCCAGGGAGCCGGGAAAGACGGAGCGCTTTAGGTTCAATTGCTTCCTATGGCCTTTTTTTGCATATTGCCGCTGTTTGCACTTGCTTCTGGTCACGGCCGGAGAGGAGGCGATGCTCCCCTGCGCACCGGCTCCTCGGGCAGGGCGGGCGGGACTGCGGCCGGGGGCTCCTCGCCTTCCTTGCAAGTGATGCTCAACAACCCCCGGCTGCCACACACGGAAAGCGACCGTAAATCACCGGTCATTTACGGGCTGTTTCTCACTTTCTTTTTCTGTGTGTTTCACCTTTTTTGACTTGTGAACCATGAAGTGTTTTCCAGAGGAGTATGTCCCTTTTGAAATGCACATTCTTAAAGTGCTGTACAGCATAAATGGACTTGTTTTTCTTAGCCACCTCTCACAGACCCCTTAGAAGTAGACCACAGAGCTCCCCAGAGGTCTGCAGACCCCCGGGTTGAAAACTAGCACTCTAATGTTAATCCTTTCAGCTGCCCAGTCCAGGAAATGTGATTATTTTGCAGCTGAAAGAACTGAGACAAAGAAAGGTGATGCCAGAAAACAGGAATTTCAAAAGCGCTGCTCCCATCTAGGAGCACAGCCGCGGCTGGAAGTGAGGAGTGGTTTTCCTACAGGCCTTTCAGATGCTGTTGAAATCACTCCCAAAATGTTTCCCTTTCATTAGTGGTCTAAGTTCACATCCATAGGTGCTAAGTGCTGACAAATCCCTCTGACCTCAGAGCCCTGTGTGCCTGCCCATCCTCCATGAAAACCAGACCGGTTTAGTCCTTTCTGAAGCCCTGGCCATAGCTGGGCCCTGAAAGGAAACAGTGCCAGGTTTTGGATGAGATACTGAGATTTTAGAGGTATTTGGTGTTCATAAACACTGGGAGCACGTCTCCACCTACTCTCCTGGGATTCCTCTCTTAAAGTGTAGCACAGTTTGAACACTTTGATTCCTGCAAGTATATTCAAATTGCATTTGGCATTCACAGATTTGTAGATTTTTGAGGCCAGGAGTGCATCCTTTTTTCACCCATTTTTCCCTGCATTCAACCCAGTAACTTGCATCTGACTAGAGTATAGCTTTTGTTTGATTAAAGCACATCTGCCAGAAAAGTGTTCAGACCTGATCTGAAGACATCAGGAGAGAGAGACTCCACCTCTTCCCTTGGTGGTTCATTCTAGTGGCTAATCACCCTCAATGTTAAATATTTGTGCCATTCTTGCTAGATTAAAGAGCATTTCAGTACGTGGCATTCCTAGGAGATAATGCTTGCAATGAAGTAACCTTTTAATCTTCTTTTTGATAAATTAAACAGCGTGAGATCTTTAGGTTTCGCACTGTCAAACATTATCTACAGTCAGTAAATCATTTCTGTGGCTCTTTTCTGAGCCTCCTCCAATTCCATAATGCCCTTTTTTAACATGACAACTGGATCCCACAGTCTAGCATATGTTTGCCTGTGGTTTATTCTGTAACCTGCTTATTCTTTTCTTTGCTAAGAGGGTGAGAATCATCTGACCTAAATTAGCCAAACTAGAAGTTCTTGTATCTAAAAATCAGCAAAATTTCAGCTCGTCTGCCAGGATGCCTCTGTAGTCATCAGAGATAGATGGACACTTCTGAACGGTAGGCTTTCCCATTTATGTAATTTTGCTTCAGGGTGTATCAGAACATCTTCTCTTGGAATTCTTCCTACCTTGCCAAGAGACTTGTGTGTTGCAAGTGCCACCCCCACATCACCAGCATCGTCTCTGGTCCCCCTGTCAGGCTCTCTGTTCTCCCTTACCTGTAACCAGCAAAGACTTCGAGAGAGCAGGTCAGAAATGTTTACAAAGAGAGGAAAATTTTCAAAAACAATTTGCAGAGATGTTCTAATGTGGACATAATTTTTACTGAGCCTGATTCATATGCATGAGGCTATTGATGTTTACTGAATCCACTCAAGAAAGCATCAGCTGGTTGCAGACAGAGCAGTACTAGTCATTGCAAAAATTTGTTAAGGAGAAAACCCATTCAGTGATGACTCTGTGTTGACAAGTGTATTTTGGAGATCTGCCAAGTAGCCAGCTCTTCACCCATTCATCCTGTGCCTTATCAGTATTGCAAATACCAATATTTCAATTGAAACAGTATGTGAATTAAACCTAACAGCAAATCCATAATTATCTTGCTTAAGAAATTCATTATAAAGTACCTCTAATCTTAATTTGCATTTTTCAGTCTTTTTTCTTATTCCTTTCAATTTATTTTGATTAATTGGCTCTTTTGAGCCACTGCAAATGTTCCTTGCTTGGACTCTCCTGTTTGTATCATTGGTGCAACTCTAGGTGTCTAGTGGCCACCGTCTTTCATGGTTGTAACTAATTAACTCCTGGCAGTCAGGAATGATGCACTGAATCTGTACATTTCTCATAAAAGGAATTATCCTTTACAATTCTTTTTTTCTCTCTCTGTCATATATTGCTGAGAAATCCAAGTAATGCTTTATTTACCAACTGTATGAGACCTCTAGCTTATGCCTCCCAAACTGAGGACCCCCTAACAGTGCAATTATTCCCCTTGCTGCATTCCAGAGAGATCTTAAGGAGGAACATGCCCTGTTTTCTGGTTTGATTTAGTGGTCTACAAAGTCTCCTACCACTACCACCTCCCGAGCTTTCTGAGTCAGATAGGTGATTGAAGAGGCACTTGAAGTCCTGGTGTTCACTCTGGGCTCTCGATAGCTAGAAAACCAGAAAATGGTGCTTTTACTGTTCATATTTCACCTCTTTTACCCTTTCTGTTTTTCTGAACAGGATGAGATGGCTCCAGGAAACAGTGCCACAAAGTCAGCAGCCGAAGTGGATGATGATGTGGTGACATTTCCCGAAAGCCTTCTGCTGCTGGTATTTCTTGAAGGGTCTTGATGGTGTGATGGCATCCCACAGCTCCTTGTGCATCTTCAGGTAAGTGCACAGTGTACCCACAGGCCAGCCAAATCACAGCATCAGAGCAGTTAAAGGCAGGAAAGGTCTGTTAGATCACAGAGCATGTCCCTGCCAGTGAGTGCTGTCATTCCTGCTCCAGAACATGTCAGATCTCAAACTGAGGCCATGACTGATCTCAGCTGAAGGGCCAAAGGCAGCTGGATGTACTTTTTTCATTTCATTTCTTTTTTATTTTGTTTTGTTTTTGAAACTTGGTATTCTCAACAGTTCAGAAAGATTTTTCTGCTGTGTGCTAGTGGATGGAAAGCTGAGCCCAACACCTGAGTCTGGTTGCTGTGCTGCCCTGACTGGTGGTGAATCTGGGTCAAAGCAACTCAATGTTTCCTGAGAGTGAGTCATGATGGACACTAATAAAGTGAGCCTTCTTTCTTCATCCAGACAAGTGGTTTATTTCTGAGAGAGTCTTTATAGAGTGCAGGCAGAAATCAATCCCTAACACAAGCTAGAGAAAGGAACCCAGTAACACCCAAGACTGTGTAACCTGTGGCACAAAATTCACAGTGATCAAAGTCAAGTGCTTTAATAGCTTTAGGCAAAAAAACCTCCCAGACGGTGTTGTCTTTTTTTGACATCTCCTCTGCTGGTGCCTGGGACACAGTAGAGGAATGGGAAAGCAGCCATGCTGTAGAACACCACAATGACAGGGACAAGCCTCTGAGGGAGCAGCGTTTGGGCCCAGAACTAAACAAGAAGAGTTGGAAAGGAGCAGAAGTGGGAAGGCTTAGCTGGTGTGAGAAGAGTGGATTAGAGAGTGAGCAGTGCTGTGGGAAAGAGATGGGAGCTGGGAGAAGGAGATAATTGCAGGGGAAGAAGAAGTGGGAGCCAGGGAGAGTGTCTGTGGCTATAACTGGAGAAAACACTTGAGAAAGATTGGTGGAGAAGGATCAGAAGGAGCAAGGCAGGCATTGTATGTGCAGTGAGTGGATAGAAGCAGGGCTGGCAGGGTGAAGGTAAGTAGGGGGACTGGAAAGCTGCAGTCAGATGTGTGTGAGCTGTGTAAACCTTCCCCTACACCCCATCTGGGGACAGCACAGCCCTGCACAGAGCTGTACTGGGAGTGAGGCTCAAAGACTCATGTCTGGGCTAGGTGAAGACAAGGCTGTGCCGACTCCGTGTCCTCTGACATCTCCAACCTGCCGAGCTTTGGTGTCAGCAACCTGCCAGTCGTGCAGCAGAGCTGCTGTCGTGTGTTCTGTGATTCTAACACAGCAGGAAGTGTGCATTCAACTCCAGACACAGCACAGCAACCCAGACTTGAAAGTCACAGTGCATTAGGTTTCCTGCCTCTCTTTGCAACTTTTTGTGACACAAGTTTAATTCAGCAGGATGTTTGCAGCTAGTGATTTTTAGTCTCCTTTTCTGGAGTTCATTTAGAGCCTTACCTCTGCCTGCTTAGCAGGTCCTTATCTCCCACTGAACTGGCAGAACTTCAGGTGAGACAGGTATCTTGAGGAGTAAAATTCACTTCACATGGCTACAGAAGATCCCTAGGAAATTTGGTCCATTCATTTGTGGACCAGAGGAAACACTTTGTGACCATGGGTATCGGTCAGGGAGCCAGACTTCTCTGTCCCAGCTTGCAAGGCTCCTGCTATGATCCATTAGGAGTGCACCATTCCTTGGGAATGAAGACGGCTGTGTTGCAACCAGCAGTTGTGGGAAACTATCAAATCAGAAAAAATAATGGTAATAAAAAATCAGGGCTTGAGGTACATTGCAGTTGAGGCTCTCTGACTTTCTTAGGGGAAATTTGGAGGCGTTTCTACTCAAACCTGAAGTACATTGAGCTGAATGGTAATCACTGCAAATTATGAAGATTCAAGCAAGCTTCTCTTTATTTGTGTGAGGCCTGATTTTTTCTTCCTCTTGCCCCATATTATTTACTGTACAAATCCATTAGCATTGCTTTTTCTTGCAGCATCCAAGATACTGCATTCTATCACTTGAGCTATTCACATTACATTTTATCCTTTCTTTGGAAGACAATCTTGTCTTCAATCAAAGACCTCTTGACAAAAGGAAATGGGAACAAGAACTTGAGATGGCATAATGCAGAAAAGTGCTTTCTGTACACCTGCATAATACAATTCAGTCTGCCTTTACTTTCAAAATTATGCTGAAAGATTTCTGTTGTTTACGTTTGTTTGTGTGTGCCCTGACCCATTGCTCATTTAACCTTGAGGTTCCCTTCATTCCTCCTTCCCCCCGCTGCTTCCCTCGTCTCTACCTCCAGCAGTTATTATTTTCTTTGTTGGTAGCAGTTTCTGTAATTGTGTTGCTGCAGCCAACACACAAGAATTTCTTTAGTCTTTTTTCATACCAAGGAGGCTGAGTGCAACAGTCAGGTGGGTGTAAGTATTTTAGATGATTTGTCAAACAGAATCTAGTGTCTCATTTTTAGAACATCCTCTTTAGGGCCGGTGATGAAGGCCTTTAGATTGGTTCAGGATTTTTTCTGTAATGAAAGGATATATTTGAGGGTAAAAGTACTTAAAAATCAAAGGTATGATGGGAATGACGGTGCGGAACTGGAGTTCCAGCAAGGTCTGCAGCTGATTTTGCTTGAGTCATGTTGTCCTTTGACAGCATGCTGGACAGATTCCCTATGGGAAGCAAGGGAGACAGGAATTATTGCCTTCTGAGGAAAATATAGCTCTTACAGATCCTGCAGGGCAGGTGGAAATCGTGCTGTGTTATGGACACCCACCTCCTTAGGCTGTTCCTGCTACAGATCTTGCTTTGGGTTTCACAGAGGAACACACTGAGGATACATTTGCCATGTCCCTGCCATCTCCTCCTCTTTTTCAGACTCTGCTGGGTCCTTTATTTGTTTCCCAGTGTGGCTGGTATAACTGTGGTCACTTCTTTCCTTCTCAAATAGCTTTGTGACAATTGATTTGCCATCTCATGTGTAAACTTAAACATGCTGACTTTGCTGGAGTCTGAGCTGTGATGAGGTAGGGTTTTGTAGGCTGATCCTACAAAACCCTAGATCACCTGAGAGGCAAAATGTGTGGAGGAAGTCTGAGGACAACTCCAGCAGGAAGCATGTGTTTCCTTGCAGAAGGGTCCCTTAAATCCTCTAATCTCCACTTCCCAGTCACATAAATGTGCATCCACAGAACTTTGTTCATGCTGGTATATTTGTCTGAGATAGGCAGAAGCATTTATAGCTGATCTTTTCTGCTAACAGAGTAATATTGAAGGATCACCTTTTTGATGGAACACACAACACTCAAATGTAGTTTCCAAATATTTTTTGGCCAGAATGTAGTTCCAAGCAAGTAGCTCTAAATGTCCTGGTGTTCATTGCTGCTCCTGTGCTGGCATCCTGAGACGGCTGAAGCCACATATGACTGGTCAGGAGAAACACTGGGGACGGATCCCATGTTTTAGGAAGGAAACCTCAAATGATCTACAGTTTGCAGCATCCCTGATGGTGAAACCTGTTTCCACCCACACGGTTGTCAGGGTCAAGCCTGTTCAGTCATGGTTACTTGGAATGCTGTAGATGATTCTTAAGCTCTGCTCACCCCCTTGATGACTGTCATAATCTGTGCTCCATATTTAATCTCAGATGACAATTTGTGGCAGGAATCATTACTTCCACAGACAGAAAAGAAAGCCTGAGAATTTACTAATTGTGTCCACTAAAAATTCCAAGTGACTTACTATTTATGGGACAGTTTATTCATTCTGCACCACTTGTGTGTATATTCCTGTACAATAACCTGTGATTTTATAGATACCCTTTCCACCTCAGAGATGTTTGCCTTTTGATAGTGAAACCAATCATTGGTACAAACACACTGTTTCTAATACTGCATAGTCCCCTACAGTCTGTAATAGCTGCTACATAAGTGAATCACTAATGACGATATCCTTATTTGAAGCAAAATCTGGCTGCTGACATCTTCTCTGTGTTACTTATCTCTGTGAATCTGTGCTCTGTAAATTCACTGGAGCTGGATTGTTTTCTGCCAGTGACAGACCTGACTCTTTACTATAGTGATGAGGTACAAGCAATTCAAATCTTCTGAGTTAACGATCCTGGACCTTTATCCCTCCTTTCTTTCCTCTCACTTTTTCCACTGGCAATGCCACCTATTACTTTTACATTTCTCTGTGATCCGCTGACTCCCTGACTCCACATGGGATGAAATAGTTGTATGCATCCCTGTACCAACCAGCTTGACACAGAAACTTGTGGGAGGCAGGGGACTGTTGGGAGTTTATGCCTCTCATCAGAGGCTTTTACTGTGGGTGCAATTGCTGAAGCACCTATGAATATACCTCACTGCTGCTGTTTCGCCCTGTATGAGACTATAGATTCTTTGGAGGGACAGTTTGTAGCATAACCAGGAAATAATAGAAATTATTTTCTTCTTTCCATCCTTGCTTCCTTAGCTAATTGTTTTTCTCTTTTTAAATTTATCTATGGTGTATAATCTCACCTCAGACTTGGGAGCCAGCATAAAAAGCACTTACCCACCAGGTGGCATTTTCTCACATGTCCAGCCTTAATTCTAACGTGAATGCTTTGTACATATAATTATAAAACTGAGGGCCAATAAAGTGCACCTGTAGAGCAGAAACTTGACTGTTCTCGATTCTGTTCTAATTATCAAGCCTTAGAGCAAAAACTAGGTTTCAAAGAAAACTTTCTGTACAGGCCTCAATAGAGTTAAAGGAGAAACATTTTAAGTTGATGAGCTGACACTTGTAGAAGCAAATATATTAAATAAATCATGATTCGTTTTGGGGCTAAATCTGACTTACATCAACTCTGGAAAAACTAGATCCTAATGAGTGACAGTTTGGTGTTTTCTGTCACTTCCTACAGTAATGGCCCCAAGCTGACACTGCTCTGTGGGAGTCTAATACTTCTGAACAAAAGTTTTTTTGGAGTGAGATAGACAAGGTAGAAATCCCAAGGTGACTGGAAGGAATGTCTAATGACTGGAAAGACATATTTACTGGCAGACTGTATGTAAGCTGTGACAGTTGACAGGGCTTGATTGTAATAAATATAGTTGATGAAGAGAAGGCTGACAGGTGAGGACAGAGAGAGAAAAAGAGTCAAAAGATCTGCATTGGCTGAACCCTATTAATGGTAAGTTGGTAACAAAGCCCAGAGTCATAAAAGAAAACAGGTATCGCAAACTGATGTCTAAACAGTGAAATGTGTAGGACTTGCAGGTTGCTGTAACAAGCTCAGATTTGTTGACCTTTCTTCTAGCTATTTTGTAAGTGGTGTTTCCAGTTGATATTTCAGCAGGCAGGCACCTGATATTTTTAAACGCTGTGTATGATTAATCATGTAACAGAATAAACCCTGATCAAGGTCATAATTATTGCTTCAATCTCTAACTTTTGTTGCTTTGATCAGAGGATTTGATGTTGGAAAATGTGCCTCCACATGCTGTGAAGGAGGAAATCTTGCTGGAGATCTGTTCTGTTGGAAACAAAAAGGATCCTTGTAAGGGAAATTAAGCAACATAAAACCTGAAAGTATTTCTTTAAATGCAGAGACTCACCACACACGCACACACACACACACACAAGCACATGGAGTGATTGACCCTGAAAATGGAAACAACTCTGGCATATTAAATCATGACACTTTATAACTGACTGGTCAGAGTTTCAACAATAGGATTTCCAATGAGCTCTGCACTTTCTTCCCCCAGGCAAATGTCACACACTGAAACTAAACAGGATCTTTTTTTTCTCTTGTTCATCCCCACGTGCTGTTTTCTGTGCCCAAGATACAAATCTGTATTCGAAAACGCCTTAACCCTTTGGAAGGGCAACCCTCCCTCTTCATGCCCCAGGAGAAGGGAGGTTTGTGTCAGCTGTGGGACGTGGGGACGTTTGCCTGATTTGGCACCAGGGTCAGTCTGCATGTTTATTGCACTCCTATTTCAAAAGGGAAGAAAGGGAAAAAAACAGTCGTAAGGGAATATCTATTTGGAGGAAAGCACTCAGGAATTGCACAGACTTAATGTAAAGGTTAATAACACGGAACATCTCTTATTGGGAATATCAAGTGAGAGTCCTTCTAAACTCTGGAAATGGGCCCATTTAACAGCAGTGTCACTGTTTGCTTGCTTTCATCACGCATGGACAGAGGTGAAAATCCCCTCACCTTCTCACTTGTCTGTAACACAAAAGCATTTGTGAAATGTTTAGACAACTAAATATGGAGAGAACTTTTCTTTTTAAAATTTTCTGTAATTTTAAGTGGATCCCCTCCTCCTCTCCCCACCAGATGCCACAGTCTCTTTAAGTGGTGCTGCAACTAAATGAATTGTGGGGAGCGCCAAGGAAAATAAAAAGAGACCATAAAGTCACAGTACAAAGGCTCCCAGGGTAGCACAGTGCTTATGTGTCAATCACAGCAATGCTCCCTCTTTGCCTGTCTCCCACATGGCACCGGATCCAGCCACTCTGCTTCTCACTGCTACCTGTTTGGAATTGCAGCATTCAGAGCCATGACTTGTCAGCATGGGAGTTGTCAGCCTAATTGGCACGTCCACACACACTTTATACACTCCTCTGGGTGTCAGTGCCTGCTTACGCCTCTGTGCACACGTTGTAGGTGGGCATGAGAGTGTCCTGTCAAGTAGCCATGCAAGCACACAGATGCTTTCTGGATTGATATTAAGTTAGTAGCTGGACCTGATGACCTTAATAATAATTTCTGACCCTAATGATTCTATGATATCCACAGACACTTTTTATCTGTCCTTTGTACCCTGGTGTATTGCATTCCAGGACATATACCTACACCTCATCAGCTGTCATCTGGCTGTGATGTCAAAGTGAATCATTTACTTCAGTGGCCATCCTTTGATACTCAGGCAAAAGATGGGACAACATTGTATTTAAATAGAACAAATATACTCAGCTGTATGTATGTAGGTACACAAACACACACAGAGTTTCTGCTCTGAAACCCGGCCTTGTGAAGCCTGAACTCCATGTCAACAAATTTCATAGGTAGTGAAGGCCTTGAGCCAGGCAGCTGGAAGCACAAGACAAAGAAAGTGATACATAAGCTATGCTGTAATCCTTGATTTTGTTTGTTTCTAATACACATTTATGTATTTCTGTACATACTTCACCTGTATTTTTTTTTTTTGGTTTGGCCTTCTGCAGAGATGTTACCACAGCTTTAAGCTGGTGAGAACATGGAAAATTTATTCACTCACAAAAGCAGTGTGTTGGAGCCAGTGTAAGTGGCTGTAGATGCCTTGTCTTTGGTTTGTCATTTCTTTTAGGCTCCAGGACATATTCAAGGTCAGTTCCTTGTCAGAAGATGTAGAAAACAGAGTGGGAATTAAGGTCTTAGTGGAGTGTGTCTTCTTTCACATGGAAACGCCATTAAAGTCAACATGACTATGACCATTTTCTGCATCAGGGTCAGCCTTTCATTTCAATGCTGAAAATTTTAAGAACTGTATTTTTCAAGTGAATATAGGATTAGCACAGGACGCATTTTTTTAGATTTTCATGGCATAATCAAAATACCATTGAAAGTAATAATTGAATCCAAATATCAGGGAAAATTTTCTGAGGTTAAATTCACAAGGAAAGATAATATACTCCTTCTGGAAACTGGGGCTACTCTGCAGAGTGAATTGCTATTGCTGAGAGAGGGTTAATTTTGCATCTCTAGGGCTTTTTAGTGGAAGTCGTATAACTGTTCTACCACATATTTTGCATCTTTGAATTTAGGCTGATTTTGGATAGCTTCTGAGAGCCAGGTTTCCCTAGGGGGGAATAATCAGCAGTCCGTTTTATATGGTACGAGATGTGTTGTAAGGAACTTAATAATGGTTCTGAAGGCTGTGAATCTCACTTGAGACAAAACTTGTCTGAGCCTACACTTGAGAAAAGACTTTTGGAAAGAGCAGAACCAAACCGATCTTGTGATTCCTGAAGTCTGAAGTAGGCCAGGTCCTGCATACCAGTAAGAATTGTTTTTACAAGTCTGTTCATGCAACTGGGATAGGGATGAAGATTGTTGATAACCCTTCTATGTCACTTCTGTTTTGAACACTTCATCTGGTTCCCAATGAGGATAAGCACGTCACTAAAAGGGTTTGTAGCTTTTCAGGTTTTGCATAAATTTTTCCCTGCAGAAATTCTTTAGTGTGTTCAAATCTCTTCCTTCAGTTTAGAGTCTCTCTAAAAATATTTTACAAGTTGGGAAAAAAAAACAACCAAAAAAACCCTCCTTTTGTATCATAACTATAGAATTCATAATAATCCAAACTAAAGCTTCAGCTGGAATCACAGTTATGTGTGGCACCAAACACAACATGAGGGATGAGTCAGTAGCACTGGCATAAGGTTTACAATTGTATTTAAGTTTTTAAGAGAAAAAAAGTGTTTTTGTTGCCACAGTAGGTGCAGGATAAAGCCCAGGACTTCAGCTGCAAAACCTGTTTTGTCTTTTTCTATTTGTTCATAAAAGCTTGCCAAGTGCATGGACCCTCATTAAATGCTTTGCTGTTGTAATAACGGCATGAGAACACCCAGCAAGTTTTTTGTGCCAGAGGAAACTTGTGTGAGAAAAGGAAGCAAGTACATGATGCTGTACTTTCAACAGACACCACTGAGAGCTGTGTTTGGGGACTGATGTGTCAGCTGCTTATCAATACAGCCATGGAGCTGAATACATCAAGGAAGCTTTAAGAAGAATGGGAGAAATAGCAAAAGAATGTAAGAATAATGGGACAAAATTATTTCCAGTGTTAAATGCACTGAAGCAAATGTAGTTTTATCCAGGAGAAGTTTGCACTGTTACGTTTCAGGCTTCTCGTTTGGGTTGATTACATGGCAACATGGAATTGATTTCTTGAGCTTAGGATGGTTGGCAAACTTGACTAGACTTAAAATGAAACTCTTTGATTCTGTCTACAAAATTACAGCAGATTTGATAAAGTAAAGATGTATCCTTTGAAGTATTCCCTATCAACATAAGTGCTAAGAACACTTGAGCAAAGGAATTTTAACAGTTTTGAAAGCAGTAGCAAAAGAACATCAATGAGGATTGCAGCTAAGGGCATGCCCACAAGGCACTATACTAACTGCATCTATCCTGCAGGCAATAAGCAGTTGCTAAAGATTCCAGACTTTTTAAAGTTCATAGTTCACCTCATAAAAACTTTGCTTGCAACTTATGATAGGTTTTTGGTGTTTGGGTTTGTCTTTCAGCAGATAACTCCAAGAGGAGGCCTTACCAAGTAGATCTGCGTAAGGACATGAAGAAACTTTCTCTTTTTTGTGTGTCACATGATGATTGCAAGGTGCTAAGTGTGATCATGTCCTGTTGTACCCTGTCTTAAGAGCATGGAAGCTATAATTCTTCCAGGCACTTCAACATCAGAAAAGCATTAGTCCAGATGCATTGTGGATTCAAGCCCACATCACAGAAGAGCAGGGCTGTCCTTCACATTGCAAATTTCTCACAAGTGCTGCATCTGAGCTGCCCATGTTGCTGCAAGATGTTTTTTCCTTCAGTAGGAAACAATATGAAGGACAACTAATGATCCAGTGGTAGTTTCAGTCAGGCCAGATATCTGCTTTGCAGCTCTGATTCTGCTGGCCCATCAGTGTCAATGCTCTTACTGCTGTGGATAGTGCTTGTGTTGGGCAACTCGCTGTGCCTTGTGAATTTAGCATTAGCAAGGATGAACACAAGGAATAAATAACAGAAGGATCTGGACAGAAACAAGATGAAAACAAAAGTTGGTTTTAAACAGCAAATAAGATCTGAGTTGCTGGCACTTGAAAATGAGTTATTGAGCAACTCGGATATTTAATTTGGGCAGAAGAGGAGATGTAAGTAAAAAGCTTTTACTTTTTAATGAAGATTTCATACTGATGATACTTGGTAGATTTCAGTGCAACCACAGCAAATTAGTGATAGCCACAGATATGACAATTAGGGTTCTTAAAATATGATCATGTTACTGTGGCTTAATGAACCACTCTATGTCAGCTGAACTGTGGGAAGTGGCACATGTATGCCCTTAGCCCAGACACGAGGTAGTGAGTCAGTGTAAACCTCTTCCAGCGAGTTTTAAACCAACACCACACAGCAGTGGACAAATAACACGTACAGTTGCTGGTGTTCAGCTGCTGAATAGACTGCAGTAATTAAAAATATCTGACTTCTCAGAGAAAAAATGGGAGAATCATGTATGTTTTGTTTTAGATCATCTGTCATGCTTCCCCAAGACATGAGATTCCTGAATTCCCTTCACAGTTGTACTTCCCCAAATTTGATGAAGGCATTATTTCCATAATGGATCTATAAGAAAAAGAATTAAAAGTGATTGTGAGAGAGCAGCTGAAATGGATTCAATATTAGCAAGGTGTGAACAACTGTTTTCACCATTAGCCTGACCCAAAGACAGTGGACTCACCAAGGCAGTTTTCTGTTGACTTCAAGAAGTTTGATGTCAAACCCAGCTTCTACAGTTTAGTTAAGAAAATGTAAGCCAGGAAAACATTATTTGCTCTGATGTACATTTTTCCTGGATGTCATGACAGTAGCTGCCTTATAAATGCTCACCATAATAATTAACACTGGAAGCACACAAGGGGTAATGTCTTTAAACTGAAAGAGGGTAGACTTAGATTAGATATTAGGAAGAAATTCTTCTCTCTGAGGGTGGTAAGGCCCTGGCACAGATTTCCCAGAGAAATTGTGGATGTTCCACCCTGGAAGTGTTCAAGCACAGGTTGGACAGGACTTTGAGTAACTTGGTCTAGTAGAAGGTGCAGGTCTAGTAGAAGGTGTACCTGCCCACAGCGGGGGAGCTGGAACTAGATGAACTTAAAAGTCCCTTCCAACTCAAATTATTTTATGGTTCTATGAAATTAATACTTTTTTTTACCATCGTGCTTTTCCTACGTGAAAGTTTACCTTGCTCAATACTGAAGTTTTACTACTGATTAGGTATTACTTTATTCATTCACTGAAAGCTAATAAAAATTGGCTGATTAGACAACCCCAGGCAGCACATCTTAGTCATTAAACAATCATTACAGATAGAAACAGCAACAACTAGCTTCTGTTGAAATGCTGCTGATTATTATATAATCCTTTTTCAAGCCAAAATGAATGCATAATCAAAGCACAAAGCAAACAGTTTGAAAGTTCTGAGCTGGCTGTGCAAAGCTATTACGTATCAACAAACCTCTAAATTAATGCCCAATTCAGTAGATGAGCACTGATGTACAGCAGAAGAAGTAATTGAGGAAAAAGTATGGAACCATGAGCATCAGTGGAGCAAACATTTTCTGAAATTACTTCATCCAGAGTTCTGCAGTAAACCCTTGCAGCTCTGACCCAAAGACACGTGTCTGGTGTCAAGGAGTAAAGGTGAGTACACAGTTCTGGTGTTTCTTATTGTTATTACTGATGCTGTAATTTACAAAGAGCCACATTAAACTTTGCGGCTGAAGACACACAAACATTGAGATAAATCCAGTACAGGGCCAAAACACTGTGAAATGACCCTTACCCAATAATATTTCTGGTTTTTACAGACTCCTTAATGAAATTTAATAAGGAAACCCTCAGATAAATAAGAATACCTTCTGATCCTTATTAAACTAGTATAAATTTGGAGCAACTTCAACGAAAACTATTGGAATTGTTCCGCATTTACTAACAGTGCAAATGAGCACAGAATGAAAACCAGAGACTTGGGGAAGCCTTAAGCCAATAATTCAGCTTTCTGAATTGCGAAGATCACTTATTAAGGTTATAGTACAAAAGAGTCTGTCTTCTTCCTTCTCTGTAACAACATTTTTCTTAATAGTCCTTGCTTAATCTTTACATATTCTGCATGAAATAAATGGTCAGGATGTTTAAGTTCCCCTCTGTAGCACCTGCAAGTTACAGGCCAGATCCATTTGCTTGATTGAGGCAAGCAAGAGTCATTACCACATCGGGCAGCTGATCTTCCCCCGCTTAAACACCTGCAAATGCGGGTCATCTGGGAGTTTGAACCTATTAAGGTTCTTATAATTGAGACAAGGGCAAAATAGTTTGTAAAATGGTACATGAACAGAAAGATGAGAGAGAGGGAGAGAGAAGGAGAAAGACACTCTGGTTGGATGACAGGAAATCACATAACAATATTTGCAAGTGAGCTTTGGGAGCATGGTCTTTGTAATGGGGTTAGCTAATCCAGATAGTAATAAGGATAGGAAAGTCAGCAATCATAATCACATTTAATGGATTCCAGATGGAGAAATATAATTGTTCTCATTATCATTGTGAAAACTCCAAGGAAATACAATCCCAAGATAGTTTACCTTGACAGGCAACCAGGAACAATATCCACATCAAGTCATGGGTTTTGTAGGTAGAGTTGTCAGTTATTTCCTTTTTGTAGCATTCCCTTCTAATGTAATGGTTTGATTAACCTAAGACATTCTGATGTGAGTATAAAAGCAATGTTAATGAAATGCCTGCTTAATTGACTGTGCATCTCTATACCATATGATGTGGTGGCTTACTAAATACGTTGTGGAATTAAAAAGAAAACCCAAAAGCCTTGTATATCATGAGACTTTTCCTTTGTAATGTGGTTAAAATGAAATATGACTGTAAGCACAGGCCTTTTTGGGTGCAGCTGTTCTTTTTGTTTGGGTTGATAATTGGAACCAGTCCCATGGGCCTATTTGATGTTATCTCTTGTTTAAAACTAAACTGTCAAAGCTTATCCCCCCTGTGTACTCAACAGGGAGTAGTTCTGGGGAAACTTTCTTCTTAAGTATTTTTAACCCCTCCTCCCTGCACGCATTCTCTAAACTGAACCAGGGCAGTCATGAAATGATGTCTTCACAGGAACACTTGTACAGCAAAATATTTCTTTGTGGAAAATTGAGCCTTTTCATGTTATACGTCTTTGTAACAGAGGCCTAAAAGAAAAGATCCCACAGCAGAAGTCAGATGATCAGGATGTGATCTCTCAGCTTTATAACAACTCCTCTCTGTACAAAGGGAGTCCTGTGCAGCGTCCCCATGGAATGAGAGGAGTTCAGGGTGTGGGGCAGAGAGGCAGATGTCTCCCACAATATGAACCAATATTTGCTCCAGGAGCACCACAACTGGGTTTCACAAAGTCACAAGTGTGCCTTTGATGTGCCTGATCCCAAGCTAACGCATTCAGGCAGCAGTGCACTCTGGAGACTTTCCAGTTGGGCTGGTAGTACCTTGGGATTTTCTGTAAGGGTCACTGTAATCTTTAGATGCACCCTCAGAATGATTAGATTTGCCAAAATTCAGGAGAAGTTGGACCCTGTGTTTTGATTGGTTTCTTGAGTGGCAGGTGGCAGGTAGTAGGGAGCACACCTGCTGCAGTCTAGGGAGGAGGCATTTTGGGTTTGCTTCACACCTTTCATTTTCCTTTGCAGTTACTGGAAATCTTTGGAGTTATAGGATTGAGACAAGTCAATGGTGTGATCTCAAATTAACAGCACTAAAAAAGGCAATATTCTTTGGGCCCTCAGATCATCAGATCCTTTTCTTAGTTGGCTCCATTTCAGATATAATTTTGTCAAAACCCATCAGGCCTTCTGCTAGATATTTCTGTTTGTACTGACAATTTTGTCAGGCCTTTACACACATAATATTTTGGTACATATGGAGCCAACCTTAATGGAGTAGGAGGAAGGAGAGATAAGAATCTCTGATAGATGTCATTGTCATCTCCACTATCTTGGGCAAATGAAAGAGGGTCAAAAGTTACAGGCTTGATGGTTACATCGTGTCCTGTGTCATGAACTGCTCCCCTTGAACGGCCCATGTGCAGGACAAGAGAACCTATCACAAACCCCACAGAGCATTTATGCACACTATTCGCAGTCACGCTACTTTTTAAAAAGTATGCCCAAACAATACACTGATTTCTCCTCCTGCTGACATATGCACACCTTGGAGGTGTTGCAGCACCCTGCAGGGGTTGGAAGCCGTGTGCTGGTAGCATGTTCAACTTCTATCACAGCATTTCTGATAAGTGACAAACACCCAGTACAGCCTGGGATCTACTCTCTTGGCCTTTGTTGCATTAGATCTTGCCTTTGTCTTAGCACTCATTATCCTGTTTCCTTCTAGTCTTTAAGACCAAATGCAGCAGCGTATCCTCACTTTCCCCAAATCCATTTTTTTCTCCCCTATAGACTCATGGCAGGACACCTGGAAGAGCCCTTCTGAGTAAAATCAGAAATAAAAGCTGCTGATAGCTGTGAAAACAGAAAATTAACTTCCTACCTTGTGCAGCAGTCAATGTGTCTTGAGATGCTTTTGACAAGCAACCGCTTTGCAGTCCCCTTTAGAGAGCAACTGAGTGGAATGTCTAAGCACAGGTTGATTTTGTGCCCCAAGAGAACAAAGATGCTTGTGATGCCCATTCATAGAAGAGCAATGCTCAAGCTGTAGGTCTCTCTCACCATCACAAACCAGTCTCTGTAGACCTGTCATGTGTGTGAGATGGGGAATGATTCTTAGGTCCCTTGGGGGATGCCAGGACTTAGTACATTGTAGATAAATATAAGTTTCTATTTAAAACCAGTACTACTGGGACTAGATGTAAGAGGGGCTGGAAAAAGCCGTTTCTAAAAATACAGGAAATAGCTATATGGTTACAGAAGTGAATTTCCAGCTGTGGGTAATCATATAACTCACATATTAACAATGAGAATCCACTGTGTAAGGGGGAAAAACAACAATCCACATAAGCTTGAAAGACAATAAGCCAATTCCTGATCAGGCTGTGGAAAAAGAAGGAGCAGAGAGAATATGTGGAGGGCAGAAAAAGTAGGGAGTTGGTGCTTTCTTACAGAAGAGCCCATGGAGAAGGTAATTCTAGAAACTTCAGTAGGGCCAAAGGAAAACATTCATTTACATTTAGGAGGTACTGCTTGCAAAAGTGAGGTTAAGAGTATGGATCTGAAATTATGTCAGGAGGTCGCTTTGCTGGACTGCCCCATCTGTTCATGGATTCATCTCTGGAAGCAGCAGCCCCAGAAATAAGTCCAGTACAATCCATAGAACACTTGGCATACAGGTGGCATACAAGGCTCTCAGAGCAACTTTAAACAATATCTATACTGGACTGCCTCACTGTTGACAGACGACTGATTAGGCCTCATGATACAGGTGGGAAAATGGAGACATTCACTTTGTCAGTTATTGAAAGAGTAGAAACAGAACTCATCAATTTTAGCTTAATTTTTATCAATTTCAATTAGTTGTCCAAACTTCCATTTCCTGTCAGGGCTTTTAGCTGAAAAGACCCAATCTTACAGGATTTTCTTGGTGTGTTCTGGAAAAGTTCATCTTGTCTTTTTTGGTTTTCTTGTCCTCACACTGTTGTTGAGAATCAGAGTCTTTCCTTTTTCTTCCTGTGGGCTTCTCCAGTGCCTGTTTCTTTAAAATCCCTTCCTAGTAATTTTGGCTGTTATTCTAAGCAATAGTAGATGGTTTTGATCTGTGGAGCTATGTAAAAACTGTGTTCTCAACCTGTCTCTCTGTTTTTATTCTTCCATGTTAGAGCTTCATTCTCATGGGTTTGACCAGAACAGTTGCTTTTGTGTAGTGGGACTAATTTTAACCAATCATCCAATTGTCAAGGGGTTTTTCCACTCATTTCAAGGCAGCTTCTTTATAGTATTCTCTTTGGTTCTCCTCTCCTTTACAGCAGAGGTTTTGCAAGAACATTACAGAATAGCTGTTGCTGGAAGGCTTTTTCAGATCTAGCATGGTTTCCTCCCCAGAGGAGGGGGACATATTTGTCTTAATAGAATCATTGTGGTTCATTTTGGTGGTGCAGGCTCCTCCTAGCTCCTCCTGCTGCAAATTAGGGTTTGCTTATGGCTTATGCTTCTCTACTCTTCCATGGCAAGCAGAATCCTTCACTCTACTCATCTGCAAGCTTGAGTAAATGAGGAAAGTTTTAGCCACTGACAAAGGATCTGATCCAAATTCACAGGAAGTCAATGGAAACACCTCACAAGTTTATGTGAATAGTGCCCCCAAAGAACAGGACTGACAGAACTGGACAGTTATGTGTGCAATTAGTGGCTCCTCCATGTCACTTTTCACGTCTCTGCTACTACAGTGCACAGCAAAATCTGTTGTCCATTTCTCCTCTCCTCTCCTCTCCTCTCCTCTCCTCTCCTCTCCTCTCCTCTCCTCTCCTCTCCTCTCCTCTCCTCTCCTCTCCTCTCCTCTCCTCTCCTCTCCTCTCCTCTCCTCTCCAAATCTGAGAGTGGTATTTGTGTTCAGACAGGGTAAAATAAATCCTTTATGCTATGAAGCATCTCCAGAGTTGCCCATCTGATTGCATCTTCTGTCCTGCTGGGGCTGCCTGCATATAGGAGTCATTGTATTTATAGAATTACCTGATTCTCAGCAGAGTTAAAATATTGATATTGTGCAAAGTTAAAACAAAGCAAAAAGATACATTTTAAAAAATTATTTATTTATTTTACCTATAGGCAGTAGTACTATTCCAGCCTATTCCTCTTCAGCACTACAGCAAGACCCTGAATTGTAATTGCAGTCTTCACGTTAAAAAATCAGTGTATTTTACAATTAAAGAAAGAACATGACAAACTATTTTTTCCTTCCATCGTTTCTGTAATATCTGTGTCTCCTTGATGGCATGCAAGTTTTTCTCCTCATGAAACCCATTGCTTTTGGAGCTGCAGAACTGGATCAACCCTTATTTTCAGAGTTTTAAGTACCATACCAGACACTGAAGGCACAATCAGACCAAGAGCTGAGCTCAGGGGGTTGCAGGCTTTCAGGGACAAAAGAAGCACACCCAGGACCCAGTAGAAATCTGGAGAGTTGGCAGAACTGGCCGGCAGTGGGAATGTGTTCATGTATTCAAAGCCAGCAAACTGTGACACCTTGATGTGGAATTTAGCTTGAAAAACATAGTATCAGCATTCATTTCATAATACAATTGTTTATTTGTTTTAGAGCAGTAGCATTTAAAGACCTGGTCAGACATGGTAGGCAACACACACTCCAAAAGAACAGAATTGAGAAATAGGCTGTGTCAGTACAAAAACCACCGAACTGAGCAGCTCATTTGCCAGGTTTCTTTGGCTTTGCCAGCTCATTTTCCAGTTTTTACAAGTATTTCTTTCTCCTGGGTCGCTGTATGAAAGAGCTGCACAGAGCAGAGGGGAGCTGCCTGGAGGAGCACGCAGCCAGCAGCCCGTGGAAGTGCCAGGTCCCCTCCTTCGCACGCTACCTGTGTGCATGTCTGTGTTCCCAAACATGGGTACCACTTGCAGGAAGAAGCCACTGAACAAAGAAAGACACATCGAGGTGGAAGTGGTGATGTTTAACTCGGCCCTGTGCTTTGGTAGCAGGGCTGGAGCTCTGTCTGGGCTTGGTTTCATCTGGAGCCCAGGGAAGGTGGAGGTGGCCGTGATGCAAACACCATTTGTTTCCACAGTCAACAGCAGGGCTTGGGGCTGTGTGGAGCCCAGCTATTGCACACAGCCTCATGTGCAGCTTCCTTACAGTGCTGGTCAGAGATGTTTTAATGTGTTTTAATGTATTTATCCAGTGCATTACAGGCATGTTTGTTGGAGCTGTTGAGGCGTACTGATAAAATCAGTGCTTAGGGACTTCTAAAAAATGTGTTTTGACCCAACAGACCAAAACTACCCTGTGGTTGTGTTTAGAGAGGCAAACGAGTATTCAGGGATTCATAAATGTGCATATTATGTAGCTACCATGAATGCATGAGGGCTCTGGTCGCACCTCTGAATTCCAGAGTGGGGCACACCACATGCCACCTCTAGGTACAGTTGTCACTGCTGGCAGGGAGGTGTTACAGCCTTGCTCAGTGTGCCAGGCACATGCTGGCCCAACACCCTTCCCTGTGGCTGTGTGTTGGGACAGCCATGCAGCAGAGCACACCCTGCGATGCCACCCCAAGCCATGGTGCACCCCTGACTCTGCTGATGGCACAGGGGGAGCTGGAGGTTGAGTTTTCCAAGGGGATATGTTCCTTCCCACGAGAGGATCCACACATGGATGGCGTTACCTCTGTGCCCTCCAGACCTGGCTTTGAACAAACTGACGGCTGAGAGGGATATTAGTCTGAAGGCTTTTTATTTTGTTTTTGTTTGTTTTTAATTTAGGTTTAATTATTACCCATAACAAGTGCTCAGAATCCAGTTCAAGAGCCATACTTCAGCTGCAGCTTGGCCTTTCTTTACTGCATGCTCTGGTTCATCTTTACAGAGTAAACTGGAGGTTAAATCAGATCAAACGCAGCATTTGCCTGCACTGTTGTTTTTTTGTCTTTTTAAAAAGAAATATTTTTTTGTTTTTTCACTGCTGTTTGCTGGAACTGACCAAGTGCAGGGAATAACTGTAAAGTTAAGATGAAATGGAAATCGTCTAGGAAGCAAAAATGCTTGCAAAATCTGCTAAAACCAAATGAATACCTCTCAAAGGAGTCGAAAGCATGCAAGATAATGCAGGAAACATTAACATAATATTATCTTAACCTTGTAGATAAGATTATCTGATGCGTGAAAATGGTCATCTTTTGTATTGATTCCACCGTGCCATGCAGCAGTTCTTAGGAAAATGAATAGGTCATTAAATGTTCATTACTTGATAGGCTCTAAAGCAGAAAAGATGTATTAGCAAATGAATTAACTGCTTTGTTACAGTTTGAATATATCATTAATGTGTATGTTTTCCTTATGCAAGAAGTGAATTGTATGCATCTGCAGGGCAGCAGGGTCTGTAGGCTGCTGGGAAACAATATTTGCTTAATACTTGAGGGACATTTACACTTCTGGAAAATTCAGGTAAGCACTCATCATTTTTCTGCTAACTGGGAGTGGAGAATTTGGTTATTCGTCCATTTATAAAAGCTGTCGTACAAGAGTTGTGCCTTGTGGGATACCCTATTTGACAGTAGGAGTGAGGCACTGGCTGCAGGAGTGCTGCCCCAGCCCTGCCTGCCCCTGTGGGCAGCAGCACTGCTCCTCAGGGACACCCAATGGGGACTGGGGGAGATGCTCTTGGAAACAGCAGATAAAACATTTTGCACTGCCCAGGCTGTGGGAGGGCTCAGCATCACAGCAGTGGCCATCTCGGCGCTCCCAGGGGGCTGCTGCCCTCAGACACTGCCCACTTTCCACAGCCCACGGCTGACCCTCACAGGAGCCATGGGGAAGAAGGTGTTTCCAGCAGCAGAGCTTGTGGGAAACCTGGCATCACATCGCCCAACCTTGCTGAGGGCTGCCCAGAGGAGAAAATGCTCGTTACACACTGCTTGAAACAATGACCTGGTGCTGTGGTAAAAATGCCAAAGGCTCTTCTTGCCCTATCTACAGGATCATTCCCACCTGTACCAGACACAAAAGGGGAGATTTTTTCTCTCTTTCTTCTAAAAGCTAATAAGGCTTATAATTGCATTTGAAGCTGTTTTTCAAAGCCATTTGTGTCCACACCCGCTATGACTTTAAGCGATATTATAAGCGTATTAACCAATTAAGTGACATATTACCCAGAGGGACAGTCAAGAGCATGATTTCGGCTCGCACAATTGTTAGAGAAATCCCAGGCTGCAAAGCTGGATAACAAAACCATACCAGGAAAGCTGTGCCGACAGTTCTGAACGCAGCACAGCTGCGAGAGCGAGCGCTGCTCAAGCCGTGGCTCAGACGGGGCCTCGGAGACCGATAGCAGTGTTTGGAGCCAGGCATTGTGCAGTCAGGAGCTGAGCAAAACTCTGCTCTGTAGCTCACTCCTAACCTGCAACACCACCTGCTGTTCCAATGCACGGTGTCTCCTGAGCAGCACAAATTGCTGGGGATATGCTGAGAGCAGCAACACCGCTTGGTCCTCTAACCCCTGGCACCCAGAAGTGAGCCTTGCTTGGGAAATGTCAGTAAGGGTGTTAGCTGAAAAGTCATCAGGGCTGAGGAAAAAACATGGAAAAATACATATAAAATCCTTTCCCCATACCCTTCTTTTTTCATCCCCTGGTTCAGAGTTTTTAAGTGTTAAACCAAAACCTAAGGGCTCCCGCTGGCTACCTAGTGGGAGGCTTTAACCATATTATCCTTCATCTCTGGGGTAAGGTGAGGTAGCAGCCGCCCTTTTTAAGCCCTTTCTTGTGGAAGTTCTTGTACCCTCCTAAATCACCCAGCTCCTGACTTTTCCCTCCCTCAGTTCCCATTGCTCGTTCAGCAGATGCCATGTTGCTGCAAGCCCTCAATTTGTCTGGAGCAGGTCGATGCTGAGCTGAGGGAGCTTTGGCTCTGTCCCTTTGCTTTTCATCACACGGTTAAACAGACAAGAGTGGGACAGACTGAGGTGGTGTTTTCATCTTCCTCTGCTCCAGCAGTCAGGGACTGTCCCTTTGTGGGCCATCAGAAAGTCAGCAGGGACCTCTGTCTCAGATGAGCATCCCCATGACTCAATGTCTTCACCGTTTCCCTCCTGGGGTGATACCATTTATGGACTTTTCTCAGGACAGGGTCTAATGTCTCAGCCAAGCGCTAAATCAGTAACAGAAAGATGATTTCATTCTTCTGTTTAATTTAAGTTTCACAATCTGCAAGAGTATCACCCTGAGCCTTCTCCCCTTAGTTCCCAAACTGATTTTTATTGCTCTCCCATCAGAAGCTAAGCTATGATCCTGCAGGAATAAAAGAGCTCTGCACCCATGCAAAGCCCATTTTCTTGGCACAATCAGGAACTAAGCTGTTTGTCCACATTCAGCATTAGATTTACATGGGACAAGAGGAGCTGTGTTCTACAAAACAATGTTTTCAGCAGAAGTCTGAGGAGTTTCCAACTTTGGGCTTTATTTGTATTTTAAATTTAGCATTTGCAGATGTTTTATAGGCATCCAACTATTTCAACAAAATGATCACTTGACAATATTATATTGCTGAGCCTTGAACTGTGGCCAGATTGCTTTGTTTACTTAAGACCACCTGCAGCCATGGTATATTTTGTGACCTTCTATGGAGAAACAAAACTGCGAGTAGAGGAGCATTACTCAGGTCTTTTTCGGTTCATGAATGAAGCCCACTACAACATCTACAGTGGGGGTATGAGAGAGAGATGAATTAATCATGACACAGTACAGAAAACGAAGTGCTTGCCATTCATTTAGCAGTCAATCAAATATCTGAGAAACTATAGGGCCCTTTGTGGTACAGGAGCACACGGCTCCATCCCAGTTCTACCAGCAGTGACTCAGTGGTGGGAGGCATAATGTCATGGGTTATTCCTGTTCATTTGACCTGTTGCAAATTTCCATGAAACACCAATGGGGAAAAAAAAAAAGAAAAAAAAAGAGAAGGGCCACTCCTGGGATGAGCAACGTGTCTTGCCAAATGCTACGTGTAACGTCAATGCTCAAGTTCATCTGCCCACCTCATGTTCCTTTACCTTCACGCACAAATCAAACACTGTCAAACAGGCAAGGCAACGGAGAATGAAAAAGACAAGGCAAAAAGGTTTATTAGAGCTTCGAAGGACACATCCTCTCCTTCTGCAGAGGTACCAACCAAACTACCTTGTAATGTAAGAACACGGTGAAATTTTAAACGCTGGTACCTCTTAGTCAACAAGGTCTGATCTTGTTTCTGAGCAGCTGAGCTATGGGTAGAGTCCAAGTGTCTCTCTGCAAGAGGTGATTGCACTCACCACCAGCCAAAAATATTAAAACACATTGAACTTGATATTGCAAAATTTATTGCCATCTGGCCAGAACAACCAGTTAACTTCTATTAAAGCTCATGAGGAGCAAAGGAAGAAGCTCTTTTTTAGAGATGGCTCACAATAAGAATTTATTCAACAGCTACAGTTTTGTATATTTATTTTTATGGTTCAGATAAAGTAGATTATTCCAATCTATATTATTTTCAAATCTTGCTTTGTCTAATCAGTTCATAATCACTAAGAAAAACTAAATCCCATCCTGATTAGCACATTTTTGTGTGAGGCAATGCTGAAACCGTTTATCAGAATTTCTACTCATATTTAGGGGGATGCTTGATAGGCCTGTAAACTCAAACCATGTTTGTTTTTATTTTCTTTTTGTAAAAACACAATATGTCATCCTTACTGCATGTCTGATCCCCACTGCTTCAGCACAGAATTGTCCCTGATCCTGAAACCCTTATGTATATGACTAGTTTTGCCAAAGGCATCCAAATCTGTGGGACCAAGAGGACTACTCCCCAAGACCTGTTTGCTGTGAAAAGTGGTGATAACAGCCCTTGCTCTTGCTTTTGTCTCTGCAGAGGACTTGCTGCTATCCATAGGTAACCACAAGGTTTAAGTAGGTTGGCAGGACATTTCCCCTGGTCTTTCTGTCCAGCCATCCACACTCCCACAGCAGTGTGAAACCTGAGTACTCCGTGCTCTTTCCAACCATTTTGTGTGCCAGGGAGTTTAGATGAAGATTTAGAAAGCATATTGGGTGATGAAATGTATCTCCAGGCCTTGAGGGTGTTTTAATTCTAAGCCTTGGATGCAGAAATGCCTTGGGTACCACACAGTGAGTCCAGACTGAGTTAATTGGGTGAACATATTCGGGCTGCTGGGCATCACTCGGCAGACATGGCACAGGCCAGTGCCACTCTGTCTTTCTCAGGAAAATCATTTCTCCCCAGTCCACTGGCCTGTCTCCTCTGAAATGATTGTTTCTTTGATTCATGATTTCAGTTTACTGAAACCCTACTCCTTTTACAAATATCTTTCTTACGCCCCCTTCATTTCCTTTGCCATCCTAGCCTGGAAATGGGCCTTGATTGTTTCAGCTCACATACTCTGAGCAGAGATGAGCTGCAGCCAAATCTCCTGTCTTGGGCTAATTAATGACACAGTAGCACAGTTTCCCTGAACAAAAGTCTGTCACATTCCCCAAGTTCACATGTTAGCCTTTGTACGATCCGAGACGTGACAAAGCACTGCCCCAAACCTGTCTCTCCATTGCTTGTATTTCCCATTTAATCTGTTTCTCCTTCCTCTCTAAACTCTTTTCTCGGTCTTTCAGCAAGTGTGAAACAATTTCCTCTTTTCACAGGGGCCTAGTGGCAAGCAGATTAATGAACCCTTAACACAACACGGAATGCTGCTGCCAAAAAATGTATGAAATGCATTCAGCAGTCCCCACAGTGCACTGTGTGGGGGACAATTACAGAAAACAAAAGCTGCGGAGCAGTTCACTTAGGTTTCCAGAAGTCTGAAGGGTTTGGATCAGACATAGGGAACTACAAAAATGCCCCTGATGGTTTTTTTTAATTTTTATTGGTCAGCACCAGCTATCTTTTATGACTTTAAATGTAGCACAAAGCAGGTCAAGTGATAGGAACCTGCAGCCTCCTTCATTCCTGGCGTAACTGCTCTACAGTTGATTTGACATCAGGGATAAATTTGACTTGCACTATCCCCTGACATTAATGTGCTTCTGCTTGAGGTCTCTGTATTGTTCTGAACTGGAACTTAACATTTTATATTTCAGAGGGGTTTTGGAGGAGAGATCCTTTGATTTCTCACTGGCCTTGCCAGCTCCAGGCTAACCCTGCCCAGTGGCTCTGTATAAAATATTTGGAAAATAGCTTGCTTTCTATCTTCCTTTTTCTTTTTCCTCTTTCCCCTTCCCCCCCTCCACTCCCCCTTCTTTAATGAGCCTTTGTTGGTCCAGCTTGCTCTCTCAGTCTCTTAACACACTTGTGTGTGGAACACTAACTCCTTGAAATGCGAAACAGATGGATGAAGTGTGGGACTCGCAGATATTTGTTTTGGAACAGCACTGCACATCAGTGTCTGTGGAAGAATTTCCAGCAGCTGGGAAAGCCCGCTGAGACTTCCCCAGTTTCAGTACAAAAGAGAGTCCCCCAAAGAACTTTTGGCGGTCCCCAGATCTCCCCCAGGGAGTTTTTGCAGCTCATGAAAAGCAGACTTTGCACTCCCAGGATGACATATGGTACTTCCAAGTTCAAGTGCTAAAGGTGAAGTTATTTTATTTTGGGGAGCTTCAGGCACTTTGTTTGCAAAATGCTCAAGAAGTGATGTGATTTAAAAAGCTGGATTAACGATGCTTTAGATTTCAACAGCAGCTTCCACCCTGAGAAATAAAATCATGCTTTGTAGCCACTAATGACTACAGCCTCCCAACACTCTGGTGAAGAAAACAGCCTGGTTAATCACATTTTGTAGGTGGGAACACAGAAGGTGAAACCCAGGTCCCAGCTGAAGTCAAAGGGAAATTTCCCTTGATTTTGTTAAAACTGGTATTCCACTGACTGTGATTAGGAGCCTGAGTCTGCAAATCCTTACTCAGAGTCTGGCCATTACACAGACAAGCAGTCCATTGTAGCTGTGCACTCACATAAACAAGACTTAGTGGGAATGGGTTCCCAGACCGACATTTTTACTTTCAAAAGTGGTCACTGATTTGGGATGCCTAGCTTGAGACACCTGAAAAGGCTTTTTCACTGTCAGGGAGTGTTTGTGCCCGAAATCTGTCAGAGCTGGGCCTAAGACAACACCTCAGAAGAAGTCAATTTTGGTTTAGCAATCACGCTCGTAAAAATTTGGCTTTCTTTTAGGTCACTGTGAAAGGCCAAGAACAGCAGACTCAGGACTTGGGGTTCCATGTCCTTTGGACTGTGTCTAAATTCTTCACATTTATCATTTAATTTGGGGATATTGGGAACACGTCTCAGCAGGGGTATCCTTATCTGCCATATGTTGGAATGTTCCTCCACCAAGGCTGGTAGCTGGACTAAACTGGAATATGCCCACAGAAGCAAATGGGAAATCCAAGAGGGACTCAGCTTTGCAATCAAAATTGTACCATATAGCTGCAATTCTCAGGCACTGCTGTCCCCACATGGCTCCCAGAGGGACAATGGCATGTTGTAACAGGGACCTGGGGAGGCAAAGCAGGCTGGAGGTGAGGACATGATCAGGGAAAGAGACTTTAAAGGTTCGTAGTACTGGACAGTGGTTGTGGGGAGCAGATTTGCTTTTCTTTCACATCAACTCCCCCCTGCCCTACACCATAGCACATCTGAGCTCAGCCTGACCTGGTGGTGTCATTCCACAATGTGCTCTGCCTTCTCATGGGCTTTGTTCTGCATGGAAACCTGAGCCCAGACCTGGTCTTGCTACTTTTATCCCATTCATGCCCAACAACTGACTATTGCTACAGCAAGCTGGGATATATGGTGCAAGCTCACAGCACATCAGCTGGTCTGTGGTGACTTGTGCTTGCACGTGGCCCTGTGAGGTGGCTGTGGTAACTCATTGCATTAAACATGAAGTAGCTTAACTGGCAAAGAGCCCTGGCTGGGCTGCCTTGCATCCATCATGGCTTGTAAGCTCACACAGTTACTGTGGAGCAGCTGATGGGCTGCAAATTTGCACCTCAGCATTTCTGCAGAGAGCAGTTCATGTGATTCAGCCCCGGGAGAAAGCAAGTGAGATAAACCTGGGCTATTGAAATTCAGTAGGGCAGCAGCTCACTCACACTCACACACATGCATGTATATGTGTATATATATATATACACACCTCTGAATGTGTTGACGTCCCCTTGCCAACTGTGTGGGGAACCAGAGCTCTAAAGGAAGCTGTGATGCATCAGCTGTCTAGAGTCTCCTTTTCTTTTGGCACTTCCATACCTATGACACCTTTCTAAAGGAGACATGCCCAATCTTATGCAGCCCTCCAGCAGCAGGGCCCTAAGAGGCAAAGCCTGGTGCCCAGCACACTGTCTTTCATAGCTGTCTCATGGAATCAGGTCAGTTATATTTTCACAGCCTACTTTGGACTCATGGAGGTGAGCCACATTTCACAGATGTGGTTCGTCTTTTTGCCAGCTTCAAACTGGGCTGTTATTTATGATGTTAGTCTGCTAACATAAACTTATTTATAAGGCCAAAGAATGTGAATATTTTATGGGAGATGGTAAAGGTCCTTGGATTAGAATCAGTTTGAGTTTGCTGCTTCTTTCTTTCTCTCTCTCTTTTAATAAGAAAAGATAAGAAAATTTATCCAGTTACTACTTGCATGCTGAAGCAAGACAGATATTGGAGAGCTTGGAGAATGACACTGAGTGCTTTTGGGAAGCCCTCTGAGGATAATGAATTCAAAGCACTTCTCTGAACCCAGCATTCCCACTTTGGGTTTCTTAAAAAATGTTTTTGGTTTCCATGCGTTTTTGGAAATAGTGGACTTGGTGTTTTCATAGTACGTTCATCTCCAATATCTCTGAAATGTCAGGCCCAGTGTAGTGGAATGTGTACCAGCCCATGGCAGAGGGGTGGGAACTAGATGGTCTTTAAAGTCTCTTCCAACCCAAACCATTCTATGATTCTGTGAAATGCAAGTCCTCTTGTAATTTCATTATGCAGGGTTCAAGCTTTTTGCCAAAGCTAAACTCTCTGAAGCAGAGCTTTTCTGAAAGATCATCTTCCTATCCAACAAGCGTGGCTTCATACTATGAAATACTTTGCAGGAATGTGTCAACTCTTACGATGTCTTCAAAGATAAGAAGTTGAAACCACTGTTACGCTATAATTTTATTTTAGTAATCCTGAAACATTTTGTTACAGCAAAATAAAATCTTTCCTTCCTCCAAAGATAAAAAGGTCTGCTACATCACTGGCATTTCAATTAATTTTACTTAGGCTCTTAGGTCATACTGACAACTGTTAATACTATGCTGGTGCTTTTACTTGCAGTATGTAACAG
Source organism: Monarcha castaneiventris obscurior (assembly GCA_026261815.1). Lineage (NCBI taxonomy): Eukaryota > Metazoa > Chordata > Aves > Passeriformes > Monarchidae > Monarcha > Monarcha castaneiventris. Next base: position 8,589,521 of record JAMPIT010000886.1, on the reverse strand, counting down.
ACCTATGTTTGGTATCATTCTGATTAAACAATTTAAAAATGCTCAATTTTTTTTTTTTTTTTAAATAGTTTCCTTTCCGTGAGAGAAGTATGTGCTTTTGGCTCCAGAAGAGAAAATAATCACACCACCAGGATTTCCCAAAGGATGGCAATTCTGGTCCATCACTATCATCAATATCATCACAAGAGGGACCCTCACTCATGACTAGGACTTATGGACTGGCTCCAAGTGCAATACAGGCTCCAAAAGTCCCAAATCGCCAAAAGCTCCAAATCCTCAAGAGCTTTCAATGACAGTAGAAGGCGAGGGTCACCAGATGGACAGAGCCAGATGGAGAACTGCAAAGAAACCAGGAGACACAACAGCTCAGCTTGAGGGCAGCAGTTTGAGTGGTTTCCTCCTCAGCTCAAACTCGGAACTTGCAGACTCATCTTCATTATGTTGTCCTTAACACTTTCACGTCTGGCCATGGCTAAGAAAGCTCTTATCTGACCTTTCTGAAAGGACTGTGCACCTTTCACCCAGGTCTTCCAGTAGTCCTGAACAGGATTTTGCTATCACCTCTGAGAAGGTCAGAAATTGTCGGTAAGTGATACAAGGCCCCGTGTACAATTTCCCCCTCTCAAGTGGCTTTTCTATGAGATGTCAGAGGTTATGTCAGAAAAAATATTACATATGTACAGTAATTAGTAGTAGTTATTTGAAAAAAGCCAGAGCAATGAACATTTTTTTAAAGGGGAAAGTTTGAACTAAAGATCTGTGTTTTATATAGATGTAGCGTGCATGGCTGGCTAATATCTAACCCATGACCGAAAATTTTGGGCTCTCAAAAATGATTGAGCATGTGGCATTGGTCAATACCATTAAACACTTTCATTTTCCTATGACAAATGACCACAGGGAGCTAGAGATTGTGTTGCCTTACAAGACACAAAGGTAATTTTTATGCTTGTAAACTTCTTTCCCTTGAAGGGATTATTATCAACATTATTTGGCCAACAGTGAACAAAAAAGCTTAGGGTGGAGGAAAAAAATGTGCTTTACAGTTGTGAAAGGCTCTATGGAGAGCAAGAGAGTCGATGCTGGCAGCATTGCTGGCAGCATCCGACACTTAAACAGCAGGAAAACGTGAACTTTCTTACTGTGTGGAGGAGCCATGTGAAAAACCAGTAGAAATTCTGAGAATCAGAGAATATTCACTGGTGGTGTGTGTGTCTGATTGGAGAGTATTTCTGTAGGTAACAATAGATTACGTTCCTGAAATGCTGTGCTACAGGAACAGACCCTGTGGCATCCTATCTTGTGTTCATTCCCAGAAGTGATCTTCTGATGGGTGTCCTGTGGAAATGAAAGAGGAAAACTCTGAACATCATTGCGTTTGGCTTTGTTTCTGTGAGCAGCTTTCCCCTACAAACTGAGCTAAGGCCGATGAAGTGGCAACACCAAACTGGATGAATTTCTTTGGTGTCTCTTAAGCCTCAGCCTAACAAGAATTCAGTGAGCCTGTGTATGAGAGGGCTCAAGTATCATTATCCAAACCATGGTAAAATCAGTTCAGGGGTTAGCCATGTTACTGGGTTAACAATGGGTATTGTCTATTGTGTATAGAGACAAAGGGAAATGAATCCATCCACAAACTGCTGCATTCCAAATGCCAGCAGAAGCTGCTGTTTGAGTGTTTTATTGAGATTAAATGTTAAGAATAAATTAAAGATTGTTTCACTTTAAATCTACAACAGGAACTTGGCAGGTTGAAAAAAAATCAATTTGTCACTGGAGATTTTCGTTAAGTCAGTTATGATGAGAAGAAGAAGACTTCTGCATCTTTAGATCAACAAAAGGAATAAATTATTGCAATAGCTGGAGTTTAGAGTGCTTAGCCCTTGCAATGCTTTTTAGTGGGACAATAATATGTAGCCATCAGCTGACTTGAAAGTGCATTTTCACAAAGAAACCCCAAAAGCAGTTGAAGCTAATCTTGGCAATAAAGATTTAGTCTGTTTTATTGTGCATTGGTGCTTGGCTTGCATGCCATATCGCTTGATCAGGAAAAGCTGGATGAGTTATGTAATTACATGCAAATGTTCCTCAGGGTTGATGTTTCGGTCTGTCAGACTGAAAAAAAAGATGTCTTGTTCTTCAGATAATTTCGCTAGAGAAATAGCAACTTCTTATTTTTTTAAGGATTTGTTTTAGGGAACTCCGTTCTCTGAAAACCAAAATCAGCCCCAGAGATTTGCACATTTTCCTTGAATGAGTGCCTCCTCCAAGGAGCTCCTACATGCCAGCATTTGAAAGCAATTAGCAGAGACATTTTAAGAGGAAATCGGGGACATGTTGTGGAAATGGAGGGAGATATTTCTCATTCCTCTTTGCATCTTGGGTTGTGTTGCATGGACAGATCTCACACAGAATGAAATTCACCCCTGTGCAGAAAGTCAGCACAAGGCAAATAGGTTTTGCTTAAGCCTGAGGGCTTAGATGAGAATTAAGTGGTGAGCAGGTCCAATGTCAGCCCTCAGCGCCAGTGTGAATTCTATTAATCAAGGTTTCACTGTTCTGAACTAGCACTATCCCACTAACACATCCAACACAACACTCAGACCTGTTGATTGTGTACAAGCTTTGAAAGCCAGGAGGCTTAGAAGGGGACATCATGTCTCTTGCTATAAGGTTTGGTTTTGGAGAAGATTTAGGTTTGGGATTTTCTTGAGTTGGGGTTAGGGGAGTTGAATCTCTGATCTGAGATTTTGATTGCATGGTATTATTAAAAGCTACTTCAGTTCCTACTTCTCACAGGAGGTGTTCCTGCTCTTGGCCATATTTTTTGCTGTTTTTCATTCAAAACAGACTCTTCTCAGTCAAGATATATTCTCGAGAGATATAAGAGGAAGAAAATGAAGTTTTGCTCTTTTTATTAAAGAATTATTTATAGGGGTCCATGCCCTTTTCACTGCCTTAAAAGGAAAAATATGGGGTTTCACTTTTCCTTATTTATTTCTTATTTCTTATTTTTTATTTATTTCTTATTTCTTATTTCTTATTTCTTATTTCTTATTTCTTATTTCTTATTTATTTCTTATTTCTTATTTCTTATTTCTTATTTCTTATTTCTTATTTCTTATTTCTTATTTCTTTTATTTCTTGTTTTATGTCTTATTATTTGTTACAGACACAAAATCATGGAGATATGGGTACCAGAACACAGTTAAATATAATAATAATTGTGTTTGCAACCAATACCTGTTGCCTTGAAGACTGTTATATGAAACTACCTGTTTGTTATTTTAATGAGCAAAATTAGACTGTGGTAGGCTCTGAAGTCGAAGGTAGCCATAAAGACTTTCTCTGTCTTTAGATTTACCAAGAAACCCTGTAAGGCAGAGGGACAAGCATCAGCTCTTCTCTGGGAGAAGATAAAGTGAATTACAGCAGCTACAGAAGATGCAGCTCCAAGCTCTGTTGGCACATCAGGACTCAGCCTTTCAGCTTGCAGCTGTCTTGTTCAGACACTTTCCACCAGCTGAGCTGGAGACTGCTGATGCTGCAACCCTTGTAATGAAAGTGCTCCCAGCCAGCCCCTCTGGGATCTGGATGTGACAGGGGAGAAAGTCACAGCAGCATTCAAACCTGCCATGTGGGACAGAAACCTTCCAGCCCCCAGACTTTGCAGGCTCTGCAATCCCATGATGCAGAAGCCCCTGCCCAGCAAGTGAAAACCTCGGCTGGTAGAGGGAACTTGAGCTGGTCCCTGTCAAAAATGTCATGCCACTGTGTCCCTGCCAGGGCCACCTGGTCACCAGTGCCACCAGCATCACAGAGCAGAGGCAGGGCAGCTGGGTTCCCATGCCATGAATAAATGAGGGAGCCAGGCAGAGTCTCCCTGACTGGGGCCTGTGGCTGCCATCACAGGGGAAGCCCTGCCAGCATTAAGAGTGATGGCAGATTTTTGGTACTTGAGGTAAGTCCTAAAAAAAAAGGCAATATTAATGGATAAGAAAGCTTCAGAAGGAGTACTTCAGAGCCTTGGCTGCATCTTGCCCAAGCAATCTGGTCCACTTTAGAGGCAACCAACCACGTGGGGAATCATGGGTTTGTGAGTGCTTTGATCTGCTCCCATCATGTTGATACACCTCCTCTCAGTCATCCCAGGCTGGACTGAGAGGGCCAAATGTGGTCTAGATGGTATTAAAGTATCTCCATGCAAAAAAAGAAATCAGTTTCCCGTGTGTGTTGGCTTCAGCTGGGGTAGAGTTAGTTTTCTACACAGTGGCTGGTGTGGGGCTGTGCTTTGGATTTGTGCTGAACACAGGGTTGGTAATACAGAGAAGTTTTTGTTACTGCTAAGCAGGGCTTGCACAGAGCCAAAGCCTTTTGGTGAGGAAGCTGGGGGTACATGGGAGGAGGCACAGCCAGGACAGGTGACCCAAAGTGACCAAAGGGGTATTCCAGGTCTTGTAACATCATGCTCAGTATATAAAGCAGGAGGAAGATAGACGAAGGGGGAATATTTGGACTGATGGCATTTGTCTTTCCCAAGTCCCTGTTACCATGATGGGGCCCTGCTCTCCCGGGGATGGCTGAGCACCTGCCTGCCCATGGGGAGACGTGAATTCATTCCTTGTTTTGTTTGCTTGTGTGCTCGGCTTTTGCTTTCCCTATTAAACTCTGCATCTCAACCCACAAGTTTACCAGGTTTTACTTTTCCATTTCTCTCCCTGATCCTGCAGGTGGGGGGCTGAGCAGACAGCTGCTGGCTGGGGTTAAACCCTGACACCATGAGGGAGAACAGAGTTTTTCTGGGGAGTCAGGGTGAGGAGGAAATAATCTCAGTGAACCTAAGATAACAGGCATTTCAGTCTAGAGCATTTCCACTTGCTTTGTTAATTTATCTTCATATCCAGTAAAGAAATGGATAATTCAGTAATGAATCATTATTAGGCATAACAAAGCCAAAATGTATTTACAGGCAATATTTAGGCAGTTAATAGTCATTTGGAATACTGTTCTCCCAGCAGATCTTCTATGTGTGTAATTTGTGGAAATCCCAGTAGAAAAGGAAATTTAAAAAATAGAAGTATTTGTGAGGCAAAAATTCTCTGTAGGAAGACTGGACATCTTTATTGTGTTAGCATTGTTACTTTTCTCAATTGGCTTATCCAGGTTTATGTGCTGCTTTCAAGGCTGAACTTGCTAAAAGGCTGAACTGTGTACCTTTAAGGTAAACCACAGGGAATTAGTACCTAATCAAGTAAATGATTGTCCGAGCACTGTTTGTCCATGCATTACACAGACAACACGTAACCTCTCAAGACATTTAGGGGTTTTTTTTTACCCTTTAAAAGATTGTGATTTTTTTCAGTAGTCAAGCCCAAACATTTCATGTGATCAAATTAAGAAAATGTGAGATTTTGTGCAACGGGGAGGAATAAAGAAGAATTGCTACACAGACAAATTGTTTTAAAGCATTCTAGGGACTACACAATAGCTCTGGGATCCCTTGGGTAAAAATGAAATAGCTACACCTTAGGAATATAATGGAAAGATATTATCAACCGTGGTTTACAGGGGATAGAAAGAGGATCCAGCCTGACTTCCCACAGAATATGTGAATAATCTATGAGAAAGACTGAGCCCATTAAGGGTAACTACACAGTGTATGCTAAACCTTGATAGATGTTACACCCTATTGGAAGTCATCTACTTTTCTTTTTGGATAGCCTTTTAATTTATGCTTTAATATAATCTTTTAAAAATAATTCTGACTGTACTGGCACTTCTGACACACAGACCATCATTTCAAATCCTTTTATCAGCACATGTATCATTTCGTCTCATACTAGTAATAGGATGGGAGTCAAGGAATATCTATAGTTTCACCTCATGCCTCTTAGCAATAATGGAGTTATGTGTTGCAATGAAATACTGTATAACTCTCTATTCATCAAATGAGGCCGGGGTACTGAAGAAATTTGCTCGATGACTGTTTCATGCAAAGAACATCAACGGATTTGGGGTCAAGCCAAGGGCTCCTACGGCTCGCTGAGATCCCAAATCCGTTGGTTGCAGTTTTGTCCCCTCTGGTGTTTTCCACCAGTACCCACGCACAGAGAATCTCTGCTCTGTGGCTGGCGTTGGAGCCCTGCCCTCATGGGGAGCGTGCGTTCCTGATGCTGCAGGGTGCAGAGGAAACCCATCTGGGGTGTGCCAGCTCTTGTCCGGGCTCTTCCATCGCCGACTGTGGCTGCAGATTGTGTGGGAGGTGGCACTGCTGCAATGAGCTGTGCTCAGTCCCAGGAGCGCCTCCAGGGAAGGAGTCTGCAGTGGTGGGTGCTGGCAGTGGGGCATGTAGGGTGGGAATGTTTCCCTTCTTTTCCCTGTTAAATCAACTCACACCAGGGAGTCCTTAAACACTTCTTGGCTCTATGTGCTGGCAGCGCTGTCGCATGTTCCCACAGTCCCACGTCTCTTTAGGCACTGGACAGGGCTTGAAGTGCACAAGAGTGGATTTGACCCAAGAACCTCTCCTGGATTTAGTATTAATTTAACCAAGCTGTTTTGTCTGTGTGGTTTCATTGCCACTTTCTGGCAGATGACAGAAGCTAAGGGCTCCTATTGCCTACAATGTCCTCCCAAACACCCACTCATCCCCCTTTCCTCATTTTTATGCACTCCTTTGAATTTGTACCTGCTTTTCTAAACCTGACCTTCCCCATACAACCTCCCAGGACCCTCTACCAGCATTTCTACTGCTTCAGCCCAGCAGTGCAAATTCCCCCCTGTTCTTCGATTTTCCAGTACTCCACATCAATTCCAACGCTGAACATTTCCTAGGACAGAGGAAAGGTGGCCACAAAGTCCAGATGGGAAAACACTTCATTGTTCTGTAGGACAGCATCTGTATAACCTGTTCAGGATGGGAGGACTGAGGTGAGGAACAAACCACGTGGTGCAGTGGAATTGTTGAGAACCAAACTCCAGCATTTAATGAGTCTCCATGCAAAATTCTGGAGGTGGTAACTTTTCAGAGGCCCTCAGCACAGTCAAATTTGGGTATGTTTCCATCTGCAATGAAAACAAGTAAACTTACCCAGTTTTCACCAGTAAGAAAATGAACAGGGTTATGAGTTCATAACTCCACCTGAGTGCATCTGGGAGCATCCTGGCACTCAGCTGAGCATACTGGAGAAGAAGTATCCAGAAAACCACTTCATACAATGGAAAAAGAAAGACAGATCTTCCTAAGCCCATTCAGGTTATTGGTTAGGTCATTTTGACTGAACTTTTGCACAAGAAAAGTCAGCATGAGATGGGCATTTGTCAAACATCATCTATCACAAACAGCTACATTTAGGGGAATCTACAACCTAGAAAAATCAAGGTTGTACAATAAGAAGCTCAGCAAAGTTTATTTATTTGCTGTACCAACTGTACCAGCAGCATTTTCAAAAATTTCATTAAAATTTTTTGTTTTCAAAAATTTGTTTTCAAATTTTTTTGTTGCTTTTTGTTTTCAAACATTTTATTAAAAATCTGCTCTAGAAAGTCTTAAGTCCTGCTGATCAATCTTACTAACCACCCCTATCCCAAAAATCTCATATCTGTGCAAGTATATTCTCAGTAGGAATTAAAAGCCGAGGGCTTGTGGCCAGCTCCAGGATTTGGTCTCTTTTAATAGTCAGAATTTGATCAAAGCTGGTTTTCTAATCTGGTGCTTGAGAGGGAGCCTTTGCCCCATGATGATGCTGAGGTACCTGCAAGGAAACACATTGGTCATGTAATCTTAGCTCGTCCTCATTTCCAACTGACAAAATGTATTGGAAGTCACCAAAAATATGTGTCACAGCTCCTTAAGACCTTGTTTCTTGGAGCTGGTTGCTGTGGTTTCTGCAGGCCTGTTACACGGCTATGAATGAAGCCTAAGGGTTTCTTATTTAATGTAACATGGGCCAAGTATGCAGAAATAAGCTAAAGGTGGTTAAGTAGGAAACATGAGGATTTATTCTTTCAAAACTGGTGCATAAGACCCACCAGACGTGAACATTGGGGCAGAAACTTGCACCAGGGGATGCAACAGCATTGCAAACAGAAGTCTCTAATGCAGTCAGTAGATGGACAGCGTTTTCTGGAGCTATGTGAGACCTTTAAAACAGGTGCCAGCAAAAAGAAAGGAAAAGCCAGAATCCAGCTGACAAAGGCAACAGCTCTGGGCAAAGAGACTACTGGTAACCTGCAGGAAGAAAGGCAAAGGACAGTAGGAAAATATTGATTTATTAGTGTGAAGTGCAAAGTACCCAGGCCAGGTCAGAACCACTTGCTTTTCTGAGGAAGTTTTAATTTGATTAGTCCATTATTTGCAGTGGAAGTAAGCGTTTTAATGCAGTGGATGAAAATACAGAGCCACTGGTTCCAATTTTTAAGAGTGCTTGCAAAGCATTCATTTTTTACTTTCATTTCGTGTCACCTGGATAAGAGAGTGTAGTGGCCTTTCAGATTTGAGGAAAACCAAATAAATTGTGCTTCTGCCTGTTAGGACAAAATTTGTCGAAGACATATGTAATGCATGCTCCTTTGGGGAAGGGAGGCGCTTGGCAGAAAGAAGGCAGCACCAAGGAATAGTTTCCTAGAGACAGAAACTGGTATCTCCCAGTCAAGTAAGGACTAAACCAATCAAAAAGTGTGAACCACAGATACCAGTGTATAATTCCAATCTTTGTACAGTAATAAGATTTCATGATTACTGCTTTGAAGGCTGCACTCTGGTCAAGCAAGATAAGTACTGGCAATTTCCCTGAGCCTGAATTCAGTAAGATATCACATGTCACTTTCAACGATGTTCTCTCTGTGCTATGTTGAGATCAAAACCTGGACTAGAGTGTATCACACAGATCACATCACTTGTTAGGTGATGGTGGAGTTAGGACGGCACAGCCTATTTTAATATCAGGAATATTCAGGATTTGGACTTTTGTGTGTCTGCAACTATAATTGCAGTGAGGTTTTGAAGAAGTTGCAAAGACCAGATTTTTGCTTGGTGTAAATTTTCACAGGGTGGCGAGGATTCTTTTTACTTATATATGGCAGAAAGATTTAAGGTGCAGCAGGAAGCTGCCTTTGCAATATCAGTAAATAAATACATCAAGTCCGTGTAGGTGCTGCCCTCTGCTCATCTTCCTGAACGGTGCCTGACTGCCAGTGAGGTTGAGGACGGTCTTCTTGTCATATTTTCCATGGGAACATGATGCATAGCTGGATTTGGGATCAGATGTGTCTGAATGCTCAAAGTTGTGTTTGAGTGACAACATGGGAGTAGGCATTTCAAAAATAATCTGCTTACTCAATTCTGTGTTAAATCTCTGGACCATGACAGAAATCAGCCAGCACTGCACACTTGTGATCCAAGCCTATTATCAGCAACAAGTTTAAAAGCATCCTACTGTTAAAGGGGAGTCTCCTATAGTCAAAACTCTGTAAAAGTATGTTCAGTTCCAGGTTTTGCCACAACCTTACAGGTAAAATGGGAAAAGTTGCTTCAACTCCTTGTGTTGTGTGGGTGAAATTGGGGTCTTACATCTTCCACTGTTTATACTTCGGAGGATGGAAGAAGCAGCTTGACTTGTAACACTGAGAAAAAGGGAATGATCTGGATTGAGACTGCTACTTGGCACAATGATACAAATATTAAGTAGTTAAGCCTTATGAAAATGCTGCTGAGTTCAGTTGCAATAAATTAGCACTAGTTATTGAAATATTAGGAAGGCTTTTCTTTGCACTACAGTGATTAAAGCAGATAAATAAGAAGCCGGACAATTTTGTGTGTGTGGTTACTGTGTCTTAGGGCTGCCTCTAATAGCCCCAGTGATCTTTCCATCGTTGTTAATGGGTATTTAATTGGGATTTATTTCCATGGAATTTTTGTACCTTCAGATCATTACAGCACTGAGGGAATTTTATAGCCATGGGGATCAACATGGTCTCTCTAGAGGTTCTGTTTGATGAATGAAGTTGGAAAGAGTTGACATATAGTTAGAGACCATTACCATTTAGAAACACAGGACTGAGAGGAATCCCTTTCAAAAGGATCCTCTTTGTCCTATGCTGTCTGCCAATCATCCCTTAAAAACAGTATGATTAATGCATCCAATCTTTTCTTCTGTTTTTAATTGATCTTTCCTCAAAATTCTATATGCCTTTTTTTTTTTTTCAGAGCACTGAAACTGAATGGAACCACCATCTATGGAGGAGATAGCTATTGCATTTTATCTCTATCTTTCCACAGCTTATAAGAGAAAACCCTGAAGATAGAGAGAAAGAATAGCTTTCTCTATGGCAGCACTGGTATGTGACTCAGGAGAGGTGAAAGCAATTCCTCTCCCTGCCACATACTTCTTGTATGACCCTGGAAAGTTACCTGTTTTTCAGTGGAGAAGAGTGGTGTTTTTCCACTTGGCTAGGTAGGGGATCAACTCAATATTTAAGACTTTGAATGAGAGGTGTGTGCCATAAAATGACTAAGTTTTTCTTCTGTGGTTTCTGCAAAAGGATTACCCCAAATAATCAGTGTATTTCACCCAAATTCATATACATGACTGGAGTATTGCCACATATGTACAAGACTGGTGTCTTAAATGTTTTTAAAAAATTGAAATTAACAATTCATCCTTTATGACAAATCTATATATTGATAATCCCATGTTTCCCCCCTTCTTTAGCCTTTAGCTACCCCTTGTTAAGAGAGCTGAGTCAGATTGGCTGTTTCAACTTCTTTTCTCTTGAATCCTTTCCGTCTTCAGAGGGCTTTCTGTCTGTCTTCTCTAGTGGCTCCTGTCTTGTTCATGCCCTGGCTTGGGCATGTGCAAAGCCTACAGGAAGGACCTTGTCATGAGCAGCCACTTCGAAGCACCCCCTGCTCCTCAGCACAACTCTGCTTGATGTGATTAAACACCAACTTGCACTTGGCAACAGTGCTCTTTTTCTTTTTGTTGGCCCTGGGAGTGAGCACTCTCAGCAGATTTCCTTTCTCTTAATTGCTTCCAACTTCTGACTTCCACCACTCTCTGCATTTGGGCCTGAGGAAGGGTATTCAATGTGACAATCTTTAGGTCTTTAAAATTAACAATTCTTAAAATTATTGCTATTTGTATTATTATTTTTATGTTAGTCCTTGGACTCTCTGCACTGGGACTGTTGCCTAGCCCTTCTTTTCTCTTGTCTCCTTAGATTAGGGCTTTTGGGAGACTTTTCTGGGCTCCTTTTCCACAGTGTGGTCCTGCTCAGCCTAAGATCCAGCTGTGCAGAGGATGCTCTTTCTCAGATGCTCCAATCTCTGATCTGAGAGGAGTTCTGGAGCTGGTCAGAAAGGATTCAGAAAACCCTGTAGTCAGGTGAATGAAAAACATAAGCTGTATAGGCAGGGATAGAAGGAAGAAAGGTTTAAGTGGCTCTTTCCTAAAAATTATGTTCTTGTGTGTGGGATAAAATGGATTTTTAAAGTATCTGCTTACAATTGGATGAATTATATAAGCATCCATTATGTAATTGAATAATAGCATAATCTTCCATAATGACAGGCAGAAGCCTTCTAATGTTTGGGACAGGACTTATTTTCTTCTTACTTGGATATCTTTCAGATCCATTGTTATGCAGTTCTTTACATGATGTTTTCTTTCTTCCTTCTTTGAAATTCATCCATGTTAACTGGCTGTATTTACTCTATTATTATGCTTCCTTGAACATGTCTTTTCTTTATTACTTATGTCTTGATAGCATTCCAAGCATACTGAGCTGTGATGCTCTTTTATCTTGCTGTTATTGCAAGTTTGAGCCTCTGGATCCAGATCTTGTACCTCTACACCTGTTAGAGCTCACTCCAAAAACATGATAAAACTGTCTCCATGCAAGGTGAAACAGAGGTCTCTGAAGGACAAAGAAGAACTTTAGTGAGGCTGGTTACAGGCCAACCAGGGATTCTTCCCTTCAGTGGTTTGAAAGGATGAGAAAGGCAACTCACACGAGCAAGCACTTGTGAGTTCAATTCCTGAGTCAAGTATCCATTGGCTGTTGAGTACACTTTGATGTGAAACTGGTTATAGTCGTCTTTTAAACATGCTGTTGACGGAAATTTTTGTGCTAATATGGTATTTTTTTTCTTTTTTTATTTTTTCCCCTTGGAATTGTAGAATAATGTCCAGATTGAAAATAAAAACAAAAAAAGCCCCCAACAAACTATCTTTCACTGAGCTAGTAATAGGTTTAACACTGATGGCATTTTTCATCTTCCTTTCAAGCATTTGTATACAGAGTTCATCTGTAGAAGGGCACTCTTGGGGCTGGATTTATGGGGGGATGCATTTCTTTTCAAAATTATGAAAAACATCTCATTTTATGGAAAACCCACAAATCCCTTAGGATTCACAGAGGCTTTCATTTCAAAACTGAACTGCTTCTGTCCACTTTTCTTGGAAAATCTTCAAGGAGCCTCCAGATTTTCAGTGTTGATGTTTGCAATCTCCACTAAAAGAAAATGTCCATCCCCTTATTTTTCTTAAACTCTGAATTATATACATATTTGAATATTCACATTTTGGTGAATTGCTGACCACAACGCCTTTTCTGTGCCCTGGAAGAAATTATGAGCCTTTTCTTTTTCCCCAGCTTCTGGTTCGCAAAGCTGAGTTAAACATTTTCTCACAGCATTTGTTAATAACATAAGCAGGTTTATTCCACGTTTGGGGATTTGTTTAGCCATGGGCTAAATTAGATTGGCCACATGTGGTGTTCAGAGTGCCACAGTGGGGTCCCTGTAACACCCTCCACGAGTAGCAGTGTTGCACTGCTGAAAAACGGGGGAGAGGGATGAGGGATGGTTTAGAAGAGCCAATAATTTCCCAGTTTATCTGGGTTTCTGGTGGCTGTGGTGGTTGTTGTTGTTGTTTTGAGTTGCGCATACGACGTTTGAAGAGAAAGCCAGGACTGGTTGGAGCCTTAATAAGAAATAAAAAAATTGGAGGTGAAAGGGCTCACTGATAAAAGAGCTGCTTTCATTTACTGCTCCAGGCATCTGCTGTAAAGGAGCCAAGGCGAATGTGCAAGCATCAGAGACAGTCGCAGGAGGGAGGAGGCAACAGTCAGAGCTGTGAGTAACTGTACATAAACATAATTTAAATCAAAACAGCTGAATAACAATTTAGGACATAAAAGGAAAGAGAAAAGGTGGAATGAAGTAAAGAAAAACAAACCCCACAAATCGACCACAGTCAAACGAGAGAGGAACACAGACGAGCAGCAAATGGAAGACAAAAAATCAAGCAAAGCCATCGGGGTCCAGTGGTTCATTCCTGTGGTACCCTGCGGTTCCCAGCTCAATTACTCAATAAGGTCTTGTGCTTTCCAGGCCAAGAGGAGCCCTGAAGTACCAAAACTCTCCTTCAGGCTTCTTCTCTTCAAACACAAGGCTCTTCTCAGCTCAGCTTCCCTGTACTCGCCTCTTTCTGCTGCTTTCTGTGCCAGCTCCCAGGCCCTCTGCTCTGTCAGTGATGCACTCTGCTCACTCCTACTGCTGAAACCATTCCCTCTTGCCTAGAGCCAGTTGCACCCTTTCCAGACAGGTTCTCCTTTCCCCCAGAACAGCTCCCTTAAACATTGCTTGCTGCTGCTCAGCCCCTGCTATCACCAGCTGGAGGAGCTCAGTCTCAGTGCATCATCCCTTGTCATCTCACCCTCTCAGGTCACTCCTGCTGCTCTTTCCATGTTCACACAGCTCCTTTTACAAACAGGTTTGCATCCACAATTAGGGTTCCTAAGTCCTAACACAAGAGCTGTTGCTGCTTTACACCCACCAAGGCCTTTGTGCCTCCTGCCTTTTTTCACTCCCATCCAGTGTCAATGCCTGGCGTCCTTACAAACAAATAAATAGAAATTTGGATTTTTTAATCCTATTAAATAATTGGCCTTGGTGGTACCATGTGGCCAATGAGTGTCACTGATGACTCGGTTTGAAATGTGTTTTCCTGACATTCTTATTAAGCGGGGAGAGCGTGCAGGACATTGCCAGGTCGATGCGGTTGATGGAGAATGCTGTTGATGGGTTCACAAAGACTAATTGCCCACTCCTTCAAATCCAAGAGACACAGTTGTGATGGGACAAAGACCCATCTTTGTTCAGTGGCTGGAGAAGAATGGCAAGAGCAGAAGAAAACAGCAGGATAAGAGTGTCTCAAGCAGAGGCTGTTACCCCACACTTCTGAGGATGTTATTTAAGGCTCTGCAGCAGACCTTTCACAAAATGTCTCCCTGACCCCAGTGCTGAAGCCTCCTTTGTGCCTGAAAGAATGAGGGCTTAAATCCTTCCCAAAATTCTTGGGGTTTTGGTTTCTCATTAGTGCAAGCTTAGCTTTGCTTGCGTCTTGGGCATGTTTGATTTCTCAGGTTTGTGATATGAGGAAAATCTCAGAAACAAAAAAATCCTCTCTCCTTTATGAGAGACACAGTACTATTTCCCTTCCTGATCTATATGTCCAATTAGTCCATAAAAGTTACTTTCTGCTAATTTGATATCCCATTTTCCAGCTTTATCAACATGTGAGCCATCTGATGTGTTTGTGAATGTACAGTGGGATGAGGATGTGTGACAATATTTTTCCACAGCAGAAATGTGTATATTTTTTCATGCATACATAATTAAAAATTGTTGAAAGCAACTTTGATTAAGGTTTCTGAAGAATTCAAACTAATGTTAATCATATTTCAGGAGAGATCCTGCAATAATATTTTCAGCCACGAAAAGAAGACTGCCTAGGGAAAGCCACCACATTAGGAAAAATAAATACCAGCTTGTGACTGGAAATATTTTTCTTTCTTTTCTTTAGCCTATACTAACAAGTGACCACTGTCAAGCAGTTACTAGGATAAATAATACATGCTAGCAAGGCTAGGGAGAAATGAGGAGTCATAGACAAGGGAGATGAATATTGTTTCATCTCAGAATTGAAATGAATAGAGGCCAAAACCAGCAGGGTGGGAAGTCTGTTCCAGATGGCAGGAGCTGCAGAAGCTATTCCACCAACAGTAGCCAGCTTGTAGGAAGAGGCAGAGGGAAATCATTGGGTTGCCAACAATGTATCAGGTAATGTAAGAGGGGGACTAACCAGCACCAAAGCTCTGATGGAGGCTTCCTTAAGGGGATGCTCCTGCAGGAATTGGGAGGGTCACTATGACTCAGAACCATGCAAGCTGGGGGAGGCAAGGGGGTTAACACTTTTTTCCTTAAATGCAGCACTGAGTCATAAAGCCTTTTTTTTCTTTTTTTCTTTTTTGTCTTTTAAGTAAAAATGATCTGGCATGTTCTCTTTCCAGAAGATTTTGAAGAGGACATTTTCGAGAGACATTTCACAGAGCCCAGCAGAAGGCGGTCGCAGGCCAGTTGGGTTCTGCACCCTTAGGCAGCTCCCCCTCTCCCTGGGCAGACTCCCAGCAGACTCCCTGTCTTGCTATAGGACACCATGGTCCTGCCTGCCGACCAGCAGGACTGAAGTAAAACCATTTGCTCCAGCAACTCACTGCGCAGGAGTCACTCTCGGGACCCACAAGTAAAAGGATAAAAACTGTAAAGAAAATTAGAAGTAATTTATTGCAAACTATGAAAATATTGCTTTAGGTGAGTACATGCCCTCTTGTGTCCTCTGTTCTTATATAGAAGATACCAAATGTAATAAGGAAGCCCCCACACATCACACTGGCTTCAACCACATGGAGAACAACTTCTCATGGCCCCTGATGAAGGTGTTAAAAAATGCATCAAAACTGAGGTTTCCCAAGGTCCATATAGGGTCCTGCAAGCACTGCTGGCTGCTCAGACTCTGAACCCAGCCTGACTTTTTATAGAGATGATCATCAACCAGCAGTGTGAAAGTAAGGCTAATGCAGGGAGACCTTTCTCAAAATTTGCCTCATGTTGAGGACATCTTAAGTTGGTCTTAAGATTCTTTTCTGAGATTGAATTAGGATAAAATTTGTGCTCGGAGTTGGTAATCTGAGTCACTGTTCAGGGATTTCAACTGCAAGATGTCAAAATCTCTTGTGTCCAGAAAGCCCCATGCCAGTACTTTGCCATGTTTCTGTCTCAGAAACCAGTTTGAACTTTGGAACCACCCAGTTAAGTCATTTGGGACCTGGTGATTTGACTTTGACTACAAGCACTAGTTTTTAAAGATGCCAGACCTAAGAGTTGGTTTAAAAACTGAACAATAAACATGTTTAATAGCTTGCCACACAAGACACACACATTGAATCTGCATTGGTTATTTGGCAGCATCATGAACACTCCCCTCACGCTGATTTGATGACTAAACACTGTTTAGAATAGTAACCGATCCTGCTGAGAAAAATCAAACTTTTAGGGCTAACTGTTTCTTTCTGTTCACATTCCTTCTTGAAATTCTGTTCAGCTTTTGGTCTAAATACTTCATGGCAAAAACCACTAAATTAAAAATGCATTTTGGGGTGATGCCAACATATTACAAAGTTATGCTTGGGGGTTTTTTCCCTGTTGCAGTTTTTTTTTAAATCTAAAAATTTTTCTTGTTTTTAATTAAAAACTCAAATCACCTGATCAAAAATGTAAGTTTTCTTCAATTCACACAGCAACAAACCATTCAAGATTAATATATTCAACTATTTATTCAACTGAAGGTATAAATTGACTTGATGGCCAACAGGAAGCGCTAGAACAAAGGTTCAAAATGTTCAATGAGCTGAAAAATCTGTTTTGTACCAGTTCTGTTGATCAACCTTTAAAGCCAGTCTCACCCCATTAAACTGAATAGCGCACTGTCTCCTTTAAAGGCCAGCACTTTTCCAAGCAGATTTTTTGCATGTCACCCCCAATTTAGAAAGCAAGCTAACATGGAGCTGACACCAGTTTTTGACCAAGGCATCTGTAGGGAAGAAGCAGAAACCTTGCTGCTCTTGATCACACACATTTTCAAGGCCACAGTGTGTTTTTCAACAGTGCTGTTGAGTTTAGTGCTGCCATCTCGGGGAAATCTGAGAAGAACAAGGTTATTTAGAAAAAATATTAGAAACAGCAAACACTATTTTTTTGGCAAAATGTGACGATAAACAGAAAAAGTCAAAAGATAAATCAGAGTTGCTGAAGGGACCTCCAAGACTTTACAAGTTTTTCTACTTGCCATTAACCTTCTCAGTTCTGACTGCTTTTGCCAAAAATTATACTTTACTGATTTATTTTTTCACTGTTGTGGGCAGGAGGTCTATAAATCGATCTTTACAAGTCCTGGTAAAATATCTCTATTACACCTAGTAGGTATTTCTAGGTTTGTGTATAATACCCGTGGGGTCCACCCTGGCAAACAAACACCTCTGAAACCCACAGGTGGTGCCACTGGGCTTCTAATTGAATGAGTGACAAATCTTTGAAGACAAATAGGACTGAAGACACCAGGCAACACACTGAAAAGGGCTTCTAAGCAGAGCCCTACACACAGGCACTGGGTGCATTTGCTCCTCTTTTTTAAAAATCATTAACTGGTTTGAACAACAGTGTTTCAGGCTAGCTGAAAGGAATATTTATCCTTCCCATAGCCCCAAAATGAACCAAAAAAAAAAAAAAAAAAAAAATCAAACCATATGAGGAAGCAATTTCAGGTTGGGAAAAAAATTAATTCCTTTTCGGCTGTTGTTGTTTTCTATTCCCTTGTAAGGGAAATTTAATTCAATTTCCAAATTACATTTTCCTTCAATATGAAATATACAAGCATTTATTTCTGAAATGTCAAAGGGAAATGCATTAAAGCTTCATTTATAAGTTGGTTTAGGATGATGTGTTGAACTTAGCCTTGATCCACGAGTACCTTTGCTTGACTTGGAAAGGAGCTCTTTTCATCCTGTTATGCAGAGCACTCCTCCAGGAGCTGCTCCAGCATGGGGAAAGGCGGTGGGGATGCTGAAATGTCAGGTTGTCTCAGCTGAAACTCGGTGCCATCTCCCACAGGTGGCAACCAATGGCACATGCCAGCTGTCAGGGGGCAAAACCACCCAGTGACAAGCAGGTGGCCAGGCCGTTCAGCGGTCATGGCAGCCCCAGAGCATTCCTTTGCAGTCACCAACTGCAGCACCTGCTGTGATGGTCCCCTCTGGGCCCCTGATGTCCCTCCTAGACCCACAGGGTCCCTCCTTGGCTCTTCTTCACCCCTTATGTTGTTGACAACATCCTGCTGGACCTCAGGAGCTCCAGTTTAATAGGACAACGATGATGTCAGGGCAGCACAAGATCCCTTCACTGGATGAATTATCCCCTCCTCCTGCAGGACAGCTCTCCTCGCCTGCTCATGGGTCACTTTTACAAGCAGGCTTCTGATGTTTGTCCCATACAAAACACGAGAAGAACCACCCAAGAGGAACAGATTTTGCCCTGGCCAAGTCTTCCAGGATGAAACTCAAGGCAAAGAGGTGCCTCTCTCTACCTGTCAGCCTACACCCCCTGCCACACACTTTTTACTGTTGACTCTTCTATTTTTTGTCATGCTCTCTGCTTGTTGTCTGAGACGAGATGAAAGATTTTTAATAGTGATGGCATACAGCTCTAGAGACAAAAGGGTCTATTCCTTTCTTATCTTGGATGTGTTAAAAACACTCTACCTTCATCCTGCTATGTTCAAAAGGAGACAAAAGTGAAACGAAGTGAACAATTTTTCAGCACCATTAATAAAACAACCCCAAATGATATAAAATAGCCTTGTTTCACATGACAAACACTGTACCCACAAGCTTTGGCTTCTCTCATGAAGAGAGAGAGAGAAAACCTTCAGAACTTTTTCTGGGCTCTCAAACTTCCAGCGCGGTTCGTAGGGGCTGTAATTTAGCCCCAGGCGTTTGAGAATCTACTTTGTGTGTTTTGGCAATGACATGAAAATGCAGCGAGAACTGTACATCTTGCAGTTGTACGCTGAGCTAGGCGATCTGAGGGGCCTGTCTATAATAGAGGAATCATCTTTTCTTCAATGAAGTGCTACTATTGTTGTGATCTTCAATAAAGGATATAATGGATGCATTCATGTGGTGGCTGTTGTTTGTGTGTGATTCTTTCAGCGCACGGCTAAGCGCACAAGAGTCTTTTAAACTCTTCTCTACTCACATCCAGTAGTGCTAGCATTTTGTGCCAGACTAGGTTGGTTTTCCCCCTGCAAGCTTCTTTTCCTATTATTTTTGGATAAAGCCAATTGACCATGAAATACCTCTTTATTGCAAAATGATATCTCCAACCCCTCACTGTGGGATCATGGGTTAAAACACCACTGTAATGCACATTTGCGTGTAGGTGTTGTTGGTTTAAACATTCACCTTTCTAAAATTAGTCACTTTGGCCCATTGTAGGCATGTTGAAAAAGTGATATTCTTCAGGGGTCAGAAGTGATATGTGAGGATGCATCTGCTTCTGGGTACCATAATGATATCAATTGCCCATTTTCATGTAACTCCAAACTGAAGCTACGTCTTTCATGTGAGTAAACAGCATTTTCAGGCCTTCATGAGGTGACCTGAATAAAGTAATTTCCTTCTGTTTGATTACAGCATCGGGCAGATGAGAGATTTTCAAAGACAAAAGGTGAAGGTTGTGCCTGGAAAAGCAGAAATTTGCATAAAGCCTCAAAGTAATGGCATGAGCGAAAAACATTTTAGCATGCGGTGTGCATGTGTGCTTAACAAATCACAGATGCAATCACTAACATGTGGCCTCTGAAGGAGGGAAGGGTGCTGAGCAAGGCTGCAACCAACAGCTGGAAGTGCACAGGATGGGCCATGAGAGGATGCTCATTTTTCAACTGTACAACTACAACAACGACAACAACGCTACTTAGAAAAAGGGTAGGGGAGGAAATGTTACCTTGAATCTGCTCTAAAGAACTTACTTCAATCAATAGAACTACATTTAAATAAGTTTAGATGTAATTATCTGTTACAAATCTGGTTTTCTGCCTTGTTAGTCAGAATTCCTAGGCACTTTTATTTAAAATTTGTACTAATCTCAACCTCATTTAACTATACAATGTGAACAGTTTAGGGAAAGAGGGAAAAAAAAAAAAAAGAAAAACATAAAACCTTCCAACATCTTTTCTTTTTAGGCAAGTTGAAAAGGATGAGCACCTAGCAAGGTTTTTTCTCAAGTCATTTTTTAAAGATTGTTATTATCTTTTCATATTAAAGTTAACATTACCATATGCTGTTGAGCTTTTGTTGATGGCAATGCTTAAACTGGGATGTTGTTTCCTTTGGAGATTCTTACTGCCAGTCATTAATTTACATTTTTTTGAAATCATACAGCAAGTGCTTTGTTGATGCCTGTTTTCATTTTGTTTCTCTCTCTTTTCAGGTCACACATGAGGAGTTTTTTCAAACAGTGAGTTAAGGCGATGGAATGAAATCAGTGACATCTGCCACTCATGCTCTCTTCTTCCATCCTGTTTGCCCATAGCCCCCCTTTTCTCCTTTTCTTTTTGTAATGCTCATGGTTTTCATCCCATTCAAAGGCCACCCCCAATTCTGCCCCCCACCCCCCAGTTTCTCCAGTAATTACACTGGGGAATGCATTTGAAGCTGAATCTCTTTCTCTCCTTCATTCTTTGGCCCTTTATGGCTGCTGGTTTGGGGATGTCTTAATGTTCCCGTTTGAGCAGAGCTATCTCCCTTCATAAACTTCAGTCATGTCCATTTTTATTTCGTCTCTGAGGAAATCAAACAATGTGTCATGGAAATGAAGTGCCCAGCACTTAACATGATCCCATGCTGATTGTTACAGGCTTCTAGGAATTGTCCTACTCTCTGCTTTTGGTCCCCTATTGTGGTTTACCATCTCCATACCAGTCTAAATAAATGAAATCTAATTAAAAAGAAAAAAGGACACAATTGCCTCCCAACTCCCTCTTTAAAAGCTGAATGAATAACATTGAATTGTCTCCAGTAGGAAATTTATGAGGCTGAGAGTTAGGGTCCTGATCCTGAACTCTTTACTCATGCACTAATCCTCACACATTTGATTTATCCTTTCAGCTTCAGTTCACACAATGACTCAAAAAAATAAGTGATGTAGGATTGGGCCCTTCAGAATCTTGCAATGATGCCGTTTTCCCCAGTGTTTTCTTTCATTAATGTGATTTTTAACTACTGACTATTCAGGCAGAGAAAATATACTCAGAACAGAGATTTTTTTTTTTTTTTAATCCTTACTCCAGCAGATAAAGAAGGTAGTAACTTGTCAGAGAAGGATTTGTTCCAACAAACACACAGGTATGCATTTCAGATTTCTTCAGTAATAGATTTGTCTCTCCTCTGTGTCAGATTAGGACCATTGCCAAAAGGGATCATCCTATTGTATTACAGCATGGATGCTCCCTATTGCAATGCTCTAAAGTATCTATTTAGGACAAGCTGTGAAAAAGAAAAAGAGAAAAAGAAAAAGAAAAAGGAAAAGGAAAAGGAAAAGGAAAAGGAAAAGGAAAAGGAAAAGGAAAAGGAAAAGGAAAAGGAAAAGGAAAAGGAAAAGGAAAAGGAAAAGGAAAAGGAAAAAGAAAGAAAAAGAAAAAGAAAAAGAAAAAGAAAAAGAAAAAGAAAAAGAAAAAGAAAAAGAAAAAGAAAAAGAAAAAGAAAAAGAAAAAGAAAAAGAAAAAGAAAAAGAAAAAGAAAAAGAAAAAGAAAAAGAAAAAGAAAAAGAAAAAGAAAAAGAAAAAGAAAAAGAAAAAGAAAAAGGAAACCCAGATGCTTCTTTGCTAGTATTGCAAACTGTAACACAGATCACCACCAAAAAGGAAACAAAGGAAACTCTAGACTACAGTAAAACCTGATCTGTTTAGTATATGCCCTTAAAACTTAATGTGCACGGTTAGGATCCAGTTAAGAGCTCTGTCACTAAAACTTGGATTGAAGCAGCCCTGCTGTAAAGTTTCTTTCCTGATGTCATTTTAAAGTGAGAAGAGGCAAGAAGAGAAACAAATTGACACGTACTGTGATAAATTCCTGTAATGGATTAGAAACAGTGCATTGCTGTCGCTGAAGTCAGAAGAACAGAACCGTTTGGGAAATGCTTCAGAGATGCTGTCTCTGGTTATTTCTTCCAGTGGAGAAATAAGAATGCTGGAAACTTGCCTTGTGTGTGTGTGATCTGGACTTAAGTCCCTCTGGAAATGCATTAAAAAAAAGGGAGGTCTTGTTGCTAAAGGGTATTGTTTGGAAAAATATACAAGACAACAACCAGCAAAAGAAACTGCTTTTATAGATGATGGGAAATATCAGGAATGGATAAAGTTATTCATACTAGGCTGAATTCTCATGTCTGTCTTCCTATCTGAGAGTGACTAAGAAGTAAACTTAAGATTTCTTCTGTTCCTGCCTCTTCAGGTACTCAACTCAGGAGGTCCCATTAGGATTTTAAAAAGGCCAATTTTGCAGACCACTGGAGAGGCAGAAGGCTGTTTGCTGACTGGTTGGAATCCCATTTATTTTGTTTGCTTCTTCTGTTTTGGGAGAGTACATTTGGGTATATTTAGGAGGTTACCCTCCCACATCTGGGAGTAATTTTCACACAAAATGATGGGAAGACAGCCCTCAGTTACACGACGGATTCCTACCCCACTGCTGGAAACAGCACATCTCCATGTGTGCTCCCCACTTACCTCCTGACTGGGGACAACCACCCGAGGGGCTCCCCTCCTTCGAGTCCCCTTCTGCCAGGTGGCTCTTCCTCAGGGCTGGAAGTCCACGGGAAGGAACCCAACTTCCCCCCCTCCCCGCCCCCGAGCAGCTTCTGTTCTACAGGAAAATGCATTTTCTGACCCCTTCCTGTTCACCCTGACTTGAGAGGAGGTTTTGGGGTTCCTCCACTGCTGACGTCCCACTGTTTCCTTATCCCCCCACAGTGTATCACACCCCCCCTCTGTGAGGGGATTAAAAAGATCTGATGATTTTTTTTTGATTAAAATACAGACATTTTGCCCCAAATTAACAATGTATTTCAAAATGTGAGCAACAGGAAGGAGGAAGAGAGGCCTTTTTCAGAGCAAAGTCTACCTGGATGGTTTTAATGGAGCTCTAGAACTATCAAGTGTGAAATATTATTATTATTTATGAACCAACCTGCACTCTCACTGCCTGAGATATCATTTTACTGGCACATGCAAAGTGATGCAATTCTTTGGCTTCCTTCCCTGCTGTAAGTGTACCCACAGCCTGAAAGGGACGTTTGAGGACCCATTTCCAGTACATGGATCTCAGACCAAATTGCACAATGACAGATCAGAGGTCTGCTTTGAACAGGGGCAGTAAGCAAAGCAGTCTTCCTGGTGAGGGATTTTTAGGGTGATTTATAATCATGGAGAGTTTTAGAAAACACATGTGATGATGCTGGAGCATGATGGAGCACTAAGATCTCGTCAATGGAAAAAGCAATACGTATTTTCGTAGGTGTAACATGCCCAATAACAAAAGCTCTCCTTTAAAATTATCCTCTGAGCAATTTTTACCTCTGCAAACATGCACCTCCATGTAACCCCCAAATCTGGGACAGAGAGAAGGGAAAAGACCCAAGGCCAGCAGCCAGCACGAAATGAAACTACTGAGATTCAGAATAGGACAATATCAGAGCAGAAGCAGGACTACGGGGAGGGGCCCCATGGAGCTGGGAAAAGGGCAACACCAGGGTAGAGGCAACTCTGGGCTAACCTGGCTTCTGCATCACCTGAGTGCAAGTATTACCCACCCTGCTGCTGAGCCACGGGAAGCTGGAGCACTCAGAGAATCCATGTGCTGCTCATGGGGATTTCCAGCTGGCAGCAGACGTTCCAGCTGTGGAAGGTGGCATTGCAAAGGTTGTGGCACTAGATCTCAGGCAGAGACAGCCAAGGGGCTGAGCAGCAGCTGACTTCCACCTACGGCCACATGTCCTGGTTTCTGTGAATTAGAAGGGGCCATCTGCTCCCTGAAGAGCTGAGAATGGCTTCCCTTAGTTTTGGTGTTTCCAGCAGCAATGACTTAAACACTTTTAGTGAAGGAACTGCTCTGGTGATCCTTACTTTCCCATTTTGGCAGTATAGAGGAGCTGTCATCAGGATTCTTACCTACTATTGTTCATTCCCTTCTCCTTCAAATTAGTAAAATTTCCTGCTGCTTTCCTGTGAGTTAAATACCAGGGATTTAGGATGAGCAGAGCAGCAAATCATCTGTTGGCTCTTGCTTCCCCTCTCTCCCTCTCAGTCTCTCTCTGCAAGCAGCACTTCCTCCAGCACTGATTTATATTTGGTTCCACAGGAAGAGAAGCCACTGGGGAGGTTTCAGCCTTTGACACCACAGTCACCAGGGACCTGAAGCTGAGCTCATGGCTTGCAAGAGCAGCTGCATGGATGCCCAAAGAAATCCAGCCTACCTCCCTGTCCTCACTCCCACCCTGGATCTTGACGGTTTTGGATGGTTGTGATGGATGGGAAATAAAGCCATGATTGTCACCAGGAGGCTCCCCTAGCCTGTTGTGGCCAGGAACCCCTGGTGTGGGTGAGTGCCCAAGGCACTGCTAAAATACAGTGGTGCCTACAGTGGCGTAAAGCTCTGAAAACAATCCCTTTACCTCTGGCTATAGTGGCTGAGTGCAGAGCTTGGGAGCTCTGAGTTTCCGCCTTCTCCTTCAACACAGACCATGCCAAGGTGTCTCTTATGCTGAGCTTCCTAACTGACCTGTGCTGTGTGAAAAATCCTTCAAGATCTCCAAACAGAAGGTATTGAAGAATATCACCTTGCTCTTAATTGAATGTGGCCTCCTGAATAGAACACAGGTGAGCTCAGACTGCACCCCCTGTTCTTAAGAGAATCCGTGGGCATTTGGAAGGTGATGGCTGCTTTTTCCAGCAGTGGTGAATAATGATCTTGCCACCAAAGGAGCAGTTTTGATTTGTCCATCGAGGCAGATAACCACAGAGCTACGTGTGTTGATCATGCCCTTTTACTTTGATGAGGCGATGCCCATGGCCAGCTGGCAGCCAGCTCGCACTGCTGCCCGAGGTTTGGGTGGGGCAGGTACCACAGGGGTGCCCCAGCTGCAGGGCTTGGTCTGCGTGCAGGGCTTGCCTGGCTCCCACCCGAGGCTGTCGCTGGTGACCTGCAAGGGGCTCTGCTGCCCAGGGGATGAGCAGCTTTCACAAGTGAAGCAGCTGCTGCCGGCCCTGACTGCTCTGCAATACTCTCTGGGAGTCCTGCCATCGCCTGCCTTTGGGGTCATCTTCCACCCCTGAAGCATCATCCACCCTGGCACGTGCCCCACAGGCTTGGCTGTGCAGTATGGGATTGCTGAGTAAACAGCTCAAACTGGCTTTTCTTCATCTTTTTGTGGCTCTCCCCTGCATGTCACACTGGTCAGGAACAGAATCCATCGATTAGCTCAGCTTGGAAGCTGAAAACCTTCAAGCTTTTGACTTGCTAGCTCTCAGCCAAATATTTCAGCTATCAGAGCTCTGTGTAGGGTATGTGGATACTTCTGCTTGTCTGCTCCAACAGGTGGTCTTGAAAACACAGGTTTCCTAGCTGATCTTTTATTCTGACTTAAAAAAAAAGTCAGTCAACTTGACTCTCCTAGGGTCTGTTTTATTTCAATAGGGAAACAACTTACTAATTAGGGTAAGACTCTTTAAGAAAATATGTTTTCTATTCCACTGATAGTCAGTTACAAGCGATAACACTGTTAAATGTAGTGCCTAATAAATCTAGAAAAACTACCCAATAAATGTAAGTAATAACAATGATTAACAATAAATTAAATGCAGAGAACTAGGAATGTACCACATTATTTTTAACTAGTCTGGTCCATCGGGTTCTTATTATTCAGTTTGTCCTCCACACCTGGAGTTTATTAGAGTTTAATACAAACTAAACAGTCCCTCAGAGAGGCCATTGGAAGGGCTTAGTATAAAACAATATACAAGTTTAATAGTTGTAACTGACCTTTTTTTCTTTTGCAAAAACGTATCTTGGTAACTTGATACTTAAGGAGATGTAATGCTCTTTTACATAATCCTAATAGGTAACTTTCTTTTTGGTTTAATGTAGATTATTTTTATTCACAAGACAGCAAGACCTATGACTAAGTCCATGATCTCCTATTCTTCCAGACATAGAATAGTTACTTGAGAGTATTTTTCCTTCTTCACCCATTTAAAGATCAAGCAAGCAAAAGGGTTAATGCTGTAGGCTCTCCAAATGATGAAAGTGTACTGTTAGAAATGACTAAACTTCACCAGAGTCATGCCTGGCTAAAGGTTTTAAGCAGCTTAAAGTTCAGGGTTGTTCAGACTCAGGTGTTTTTTTTTTTTTGGCGCAGTGCAGAGATAAGGTTCATTTGCTGCAATATGAATCCAGACCTGACCTTTAAACACTTCTAAAGTTGGACTAGGGGCGTTGGCTGAAATCAGTTTATTTTATTAATACATATCCATGGGTAACAACCAAATAGTCATAATGACAAATGTTGTTTGTAGCTGGAATTTTGAGTTAGCTCTCCTTTAGATTTTCATTTTAAAATGTTGGAAAATTATAATAGTATTTTTTTTTCCCCCTTCCTCTTTCCCCCTCCCCCTTCACTTTTGAAACCACAAGCTATGGGCAATAGTAAATCCACAAAAAACAAAAGATTCTTTTCTGATTTATTTCCCTGAATTTCCATTGTTACACTTATGCCATCTAATGGACTACAGTGTTTTTCTGTCCTATTCCCATTTTTTCAAATAAAACATACTTTAATACCTCTGAGGTTTT
This sequence comes from Monarcha castaneiventris obscurior, assembly GCA_026261815.1. Classification (NCBI taxonomy): domain Eukaryota; kingdom Metazoa; phylum Chordata; class Aves; order Passeriformes; family Monarchidae; genus Monarcha; species Monarcha castaneiventris. The sequence goes on along the minus strand of JAMPIT010000886.1, from coordinate 8,562,716 downwards.
TAAATGCTTTTAAAACTTAAAAATAGTGGTAGGAAAGAGGCGCTTTCCTTACACAATGACCTGTAATATTCTGTGCTCTGTCTTTCCAGTATTGCACTGCTTCTCCACACGTACCAAACCCATACGTTGTTTCAGACTAAAATCCCTTTGTTTAGATGCCTTTACATGCTCCAAACCAGAACTGCTGACATTGACACTGCAAATTAGCCCATAAACCCACAAAAAACCAGCTCAGAAACAATTAAGAGAGAATGTTAAATTCAGAGCTGTTCAGAGGTGCAAATAAGTCAACTAACATATGGAATTTGAAGCAGGGAACAGAAATATTTCTTTATAGTCTACATTATCTTCAGACCTACTCATCTTGCAGGATTGGCTCCAATTCTTACTCACTCAAATAGTGTTGCCAAAAACCACATACAGCTTGCTCACTGTAAGCCTTCATTTTATAATCAAAACCATTTTTATTTTGATTCATTCCCCCTTCATTTTAAGGGATGAGAAACTCTTCCTTGTTTCTGCAAATATCATCTTTTCTTCAAACACAGACTTCACTTGCTTGATAAAATAACCAGACAAACACTACAAAAATAACTTATTTTGAAACAAATAAAGGACAAGTACAATTGCCAAAGATTTTTCAGGTGTGTTGGTTTGGCTTGTTTTTTATTTTCTAAGTATCTCTGGCAGGGGTAAAAACCTCAGAAGGAATAATATATCTGGATAATTTTGTAAAAGAGCCAGGAAAAATGGAATTTGCTGTTGCACCAAGAGGATTTATCTTAATGGGTTATGAAGCCATTGGCCAATGAAGTTGAAAGCATGGGTCCAGTTCTTTAAATGTGATATGGTCCATATTCCTAAAAAGTTAGAGTTTGAAAATTGAAAAGTACCACAGATCCTGTGGTGGAAAGACAAATGTAAGGTGCTGTCACATGGGTAATAAACACTCAGGTTGTGTTGGAATCAAGTTCTAAGACAGGACTGTCCCTGCTCTCCCAAAAAGGTGTTGATTGCCAGCAGATTTTCCTGGCCAGTCACTGAATAACAGAACGGATCAGGTTGGAAGGGATAACAGGGGTCATCTGTTACAAAATCCTGCTCAAGCAGGGTCTTCCTTGAGCACATGGCACAGGATTGTGTCCAGAAGGTTCTTGAGTACCATCCTCTCCAGGGAGGGAGACTCCATAACCTCTCTGGGCAGCCTGTGCCAGTGTTCAGCCACTCACACAGGAAAGAAAAGGTGATGTGCTGCCCTGTTTCTGCCTTTCCACCACACCAAGGGTTGGATTCACAGAGAGTTTGGGGCTGTCTTGGCCACAGGGGAGCAGGGCCTCCCCACAATTCTTCTGGTGCTCATTGCTTTTTGTGGGGTAGGAGGAAACACGTGGCTGCAGCTGCCTCTTGCCAAAATGATCCAACCCACCAGGGTCCTTGGGAGTGCAGCTTCAGCCACTGTGGGCCCCACTGACATTAATGAAAAATTCACCAAAACCAGGAGAAACTTGAAGGGTCCTTGCTGCTTTTGCTGTCACTTCTCCTACCAGTGGGGAAAACATGCTGGGTTTGTAGTACATGGATCTGCTCTCATTTACACTGATGTACCTTTATTCAAAGAGGAAATCCTGGGTTACTCTGACTTAAGCTCTGCCCCTGGGAGCCGTCCTGAGTTGTTTTAACAAAGCTGTGTTCTTCACGCTATCATTTACATAACTGGATGTCTGTCCTGCTTGATCCATGCCCTCATCAATATGCTTAGTGCGAGTGTTATTTGATTTGATTTATTCTGCTTTTTTCCAAATCATAGATTGATTCCACATAAAAATTCCTGGGGAAATCAGGCAGTTTCTGTGTAGCACTTGATTTTCTCTACACTGCAGCCCCCCTGAAAACCATAGTCTGAGAAGGAAAGGTACAGAGGCTGAGAATCAAAGCAGAAGGCTTCCGCAGTAAGCTGAGACTCAAATAAAAATGCACAGACATAGGTAATGATGGCTTGGAGAGGAGCAGTTCTTTTGCAATTGAATGTATCGAGCATCCAAACAAACAGTAGATTGTTTCTTGGGTTTCTTTTTTCTTTTTTTTTTAGCATAACATATCTTTTGGGAGTCAAAGCCCTATGCATAATTAAGGAAGTTTCTTTTTTAACCAGATGCATTGGGATGTGTGCTCTCTAAACAAAATAAATAACCATTACAATATGAGAACCACGGGGTCATTTTATCCCTCCCCCTCTCCTTCTGCTTTGAATTTTCTCTATGGAAAATCAGACACCATCCCTGCTGCCTCCTAGGAGCAGCACTGTGATCTTGCAGACTCCTGCATCATGGGACCCCCTGTGCTGGCAATCAGACAGCAGTGTAGACCATCTCTGGGAGGAACAAAGAGTGCACAGACATGGGAGGGTGGGCTGAGAATGAGGAAGCCAGAGCATCCCTGGGTGCCCTCTTCCCCAGGCCTTGTATTGGCATGGAAATGATTTCTCCTTATTGATTCCTGCCCTTGTTCACATGCATGTCCCATGAGGGTGTTTTTCCTCTGCTTGTGCTTATGTTTTTATTTGTACAGGGCTTAGGTGTCTACTGGAGAAAAGTGATACCCAGGAATGAAATGTCATTATGGTGTGCCTGGATTGGCATTTAAGAGGCCCATGAATGATAGGATCTGCCTCAGGGGCAGAATCCTGCCCAGATCAAGGACTGCTTGTGCCCTGAGTGCTCCTACAAACACTGGCCCTCAGAAAGTATTTTAATGGTGCAAAGAACAGGCTCTAATACAGACAGAGGGTAGCAGGACACATGACAATAAGGAGAAAAGCAAGTGCTGCTATGTCCTGAGTGAGCTCAGGATTGAGTCTTGGCATGCCTGTGAGAACACTGGTTACCTGGGAATTTCTCCAGCACAATCAGTAGTTTTGAGAAATTAATAAGACATTTTAAAGAAAGAGGAGAAACCTGGAGACAAATTACTGTTGATGCAAATGAATGAAAAACCTACATGGGCTGCATGGGGACTGCCCAGAGGCAGAGTACTTCTGAAAACCAAGCTTGTTGCTCAGGTGTTTTGGTAAATCCTGCTGTCCTTCACATCTTGCAGACTGGGATTCTCTTCTCTGTGCAGGCAATGTTGACATGTATGGTTTTTGGTTGTTTTTGGAGGTTTGTTTTGTTTTGTCTTCTTTTCTTTTTCCTGAGGTATTTACATGGAGAGCTCCTACCCTATGTTTAAAGAAGAAAAATCCACAGAAGTTAAAATTACCCAGGGGAAAAGACTCTGCTCTTGGACGTGACAGATGTCTGGCTCCAGTCCGGATAGTCTGACTTCCAGTTTGGGCTTTTGGGAAAGAAAGCAGCCCTTGGGACTAAGCAGGTAGGAGGGCTCCTTGCAGTGTCTCCCACAGGGTAAGGTGTGAGGGGACTGGACAGATGATTTCTGGGCTGGGTTCAGGCTGACTGACCTGTGCTCCTGACAGCTGGGCTGGGTAGCTCCAGTGAGGCACTTCTGGAGGGACTCAGCATGGCCAGAAACCTGCAGAGCGTGTGGATGTCGTGCCTTCCAGCTGGGGTGGTTGGTGGACACCAGGGCACAGTCATAGGATGGAGAGAGGAAGGTCAGCTCTTCCTCCACGGCCTTGGCTTTTCAAGATGGATTTTTCATGTCAAGAGTGTTCCTCACTCACCAAGAAGGATGTCTGTGTCCCACCTTGCTGACCTAACATTTTCATCCTTCTCTTGGGCTCCAAACAGCAGGGCACTCAGCAGCAATTAGACAAATGATGGAGAAGTCCCCAGTGTTCCACAGATGCAGAACCAGGAAAGATTGGGAGTGGTAGGGCTGCAGCATTTCCCATCCCCGAGGTGGTCCCTTGGTAGCCACAGGCTGGTAGCCTCAGGTGTCTTAGTGAGCTCCAGAGCCCATGGAGTTGTAACAGACATAATAATGGTGTCCTTCATCCTTTTTTCTGAAACATATTATTTCAGGGCTTGGGCCTCTGTCTCTCTCTGGAGGCTGTGTCCAGTGCCATGATCTGCCAATAAACACTTTGAATCATTTCAGTGTTGGAGCAATGCTGGGAGTGAAGGCTCATCCTTTCCAGCCCTTTCCCCATATTTTTTCATAAATATGTCAGGGCAACCTCAGGGCTAGCCTAAGCCAACCTGCTCATTCCCACAAGCCAGAAGATTCTCAGATTTAATTTACCAACTTGGAGGCTTTCTGAGGGAGTGAGATATCTTCAGATGAAACACTATATTTCAAGATGATTATTGTTATAGTTAATGGGAAAGCAGTTTATATGAAACACTCTGTTCTCTCTGTGTCCCACACTTCTACAGGACATGGGTACCATAAATGTGTGCTTTTGGCAGGATTCATATAGCAATAAAGTTAAGCACTTTAGATTACAGCTAGGAGAGAGAGGGGGGAGAAAGGAAATTCCTTTGAAAATTATAATTTCAACATGATAAAGTTGGCTGCAGAAGTGCAGCAACAGATAAAAATCAGCCTTGGTAAAAGGCTGCGACCATTCAACAAAACAGTGAAACACTGAAATGTGCAGAAAGTGTTTTACCATGAATTAAAAGTGCAGAGAGTTCATCAGTGAGCAGCAGTTAGCTAATGAGAAAAGCAGATCCATGCATTTAGGAAATGTAAAGAAAACTTAAACCTTGTAAAATTTTATGTATTGCCCCTTGCAGCAAAATATGAAAACCAGGTTAAAAGAAAACAAAAAAAAAAAATCCAAAACATGCCCCCCCCCCAAAAAAACCCAAACAAACCCAAAGCAAACCCATTATGCCCATAAAAGAATTAGGTGACCCAGTCAAAAGAGAGACAAAAAAACAATTTAGGAAAAAAAACCTATTGACATATTAAGAACAGAAATACTGAGACGTAGAAAAATACTCATTTTTAATTCTCCTGAACAGAGTTTTTATTCCCCAGTTATAAACCAGATTTTTTTTCCAGCTCCTTTTGGCAAGCCCAATCTGCTGGAAATATTGAATAATGGATGTTCTATAGGTACATCCTCAGAAGGACACCTAGACATGACAAAGACAGTTTTATCAACTGTCTACTGAAATCTACAGGTAAATGATTGCCCTAGAGTCAACCAGAAATCCAGAGCAGTCTTTGGAAGAGAAAAACATCTAGGATCCTAGATTTTCATAGCTTGTTCATAATTTAAAAAAAAAATCCCTGGAAGGTACCATACTGGAAAATCCAATCTACAAATATGCCTTCAGGATAGACAAGAGAGTGCTTTTAAAACTAAGGCAACAGTTGGATAAACTGATTTAAAAACACATATGTTGTGCAGAGGCAATGCTAATATGTTCCAACTTATGAATCTATTGGCCTGAGAGGTAATTTTGCAGGATATGAAGCTCTTTTAAAATCTATCAAATACTTCCTTTTTTAAATTTTTTTTCTCCTAATCATTAGCACCATTGACACCCTTCATACATAAAGGAGCACTCTCTTTGACTGATGAACTTTTAGAGGACTGTAGCTGGTTTCAAGTAGCCATCCTTCCTTTCTCCAGGCAAGACCCTCCCTGAGGCTGGCTGCCCTCCAGTGTGCTTGGTAGAGGATGAAGCACCATCGAACTTCAGGCTCTGGCTTCAGCACTGCTGCCTTCAATGTCCTTAAACCTTTGACTGGTTGAAATGATCTGAAACAGGCAAGGCCAAACTAAGTGTCAGCACCTCGCTACCAAGATCTCCCAGATACTAAAGCACATTCATCTCTGAGGAGCAGTTTTCCTGGATCAGGATCGGTGTGAGGGAACTGCAGACTGGCTGCCTGACTCCCAGTTTTGCTGGCCATGGAGAGTGCCTTCAAACAGCCCCTGCTCTGTAAAGCCACTATGTAGGATCACAGGATGACTCAGGCTGGAAACAGCGTCAGCACGTCTCTAGTCCAAACCTCTCCTCAAAGAATGTTCAGCAATGAGGTTGGAGTAGGTTGATCATGGCTTTATCCATTTGTATTCTCAAGACTTCCAAGGATGGAGACAACTCCATTCCCCTGGACATCCCACACTTTGATTTCATGGTGAAAAAGTTTCTTCTTTCAAATAATGTCAGCTGTCTCCTGTCATCCTGCAGTGGCTCTTGCTGCTGTAAGGTGTCTGGATCTCTGATTTTGTCTTACCAATATCAGCCTCTTAGGTACTACAGGAGGTTAAACAACCCTGGAGGATGTAGTTTAATTTCATGCTCATGTACATGGTTGGGATAACTGAAAAACTAATCAAAGTCTACTGGGAACCTCTGCAAATGCATTAAAGCAAACCTGTCCTCCCCAAAAGTGCAGCAAGTTTTTCTTTCTGTTTCCCACACAGATCCTTTTTGTGGTCAAGCTGGAGCGTCCACTGCCATGCCCCAGCCAGGTTCCTACAGATCTATGCACAGCTGAAAAGGACATTGCATGTTCTGCAAGAGTCCCTGCAGAGGTGCCTGGCTGGGTCTTTCTAAGGTAACCACAGCTGCCAGCCCTTGCTGACTGCCCTGTGGGTGCTGGAGAGGGCTGTCTGATCAGCTCACTGGGGGTGGCTTTGGTTTCCTGGTCATTTTTCAGGGACCACTTATTAGTCCCAGGATTGCAGAGATCTCAACGTAAAAAACAGGGACCTACCATGATCAAAATCTCCTTAAGTTTGAAGCAGGCATTTGTAAATCATGTAATCCTATAGATGTCAAACCTGGCCTAGAGGACATGCATCCACCTCCCTTCCTACATAATATACAGTAGCAGTTAACTGTAATGAGTGGTAATATAACTCAAGTGCCAAAGGGATTAGACACAGAGGGTTCAGCATAAAACACGATACTCGGGGTTTATTCTTTATTTTTCCCTTTAATTTTAATGTGGTGGGCTGGGGCATTTGTATTTAATCCCGTTGTTGCATATACATTGCGTTATTTTCAGTCTATAAAATTTATATTCCTCTTCAATTAGATTACAGCTGAACCAAAAAGAGGGGATTCTGCTCTGTGAATGCCATTCCAGTTCTTACAGAGCACAGGCAATTGTCACCTCTTTCCTCCCCTCTCCCCTTATCCCCCCATCCTGCTTCTTTCCTTAACTCAGCTGTGCTGCAGCACTTGATCAATTGCAACAGCACTAGAAAAAAAAGTTAGTCATACATGATCAGCAAAATGGCCCAAATGATGTCATCCATCAAGATGGACATCGCAATTTGCCAACTATTTTCTCATAAATCAAATCATAGTCCCACAAGGAAGAAGAGCAGCTCATGAAGAGCCAACATGGCAGCAGTTATCGGCAGACTGAGAGAAATGCTCCCTCAAGTATACAGTAATTATTTTTACTCGATGGGAAATAAAGAGGGGAGAGATGGTAGTGTAGAACTGGAGAGTGTCTGCCTCACTTCATTACTATTCCCTAGGCAAGGGGCGCAACATATGCTTTTCATTGTGAAGCCAATAATTTTGAATCTTGGGACAGGTGAAAACTTAAATGACATTTGCAAACCTTGATTTATTTCCCTGCTTAACTCTGGAACATGCCTTAGACTTAGCTGTGTAAGTTTGAATAGATTAGTGGCCAGTGTCACTGAATTTGCAGTGACCTTTAGCAAGTCTTTCCCTTTTTGGATCAGTTAATTAAATAGTTTAGATACTAATAATGCCTTACTGAAACCATCCCTGCTTTCTTTTTGTGTACTCATATGAAACAACAGGGGGATAGCATGAACATTTTAATTTTTTATTGAGATTGTCTCTTGCATTTTTTCCCCTCTCTTTCCCTTGCTTTCTCTGTTTTTCCCCTCCCATGTGCAATTTTACTTGCTGGAAATCTCATTAAAAGTTATTTATGAGCTGCTAGTGATCCCGTAAGGATTACACCTAATTCAGTCTGTAAAGCTTTTGAGTTACATTGCTTCCCAGGAATAGTCCCTTCAGCAAGAAGGACCACCTTTCCCATTGTTTGACTTTTGTTATCATTAGTATAAATACTTCATGAGAGGTGCCTTACAATGCAGAGCATCTCATTGACAGGATTTAGGCACTAAGTGCCATTTGGTATGTTAAGATTTTGCTTCCTGATTCTTTGGTTCATGCTATTTTACATGTGGAGAAACTAATGGTTCATAAATGTGACATCATTTGTGCAAGACTCACAGAATGTGACAAGAAAAGTCTTCTTCCTTGAAAACAGCCAAAGGTTAATAATATTATGGTCCAGAGGTGTATTTGTTAATCAAATTAAACCTGCTAGGGAAACTTCAGAGGGGCTAGGGATTCAGAGGGGCAAACATTCTTTATCTGTCTAGAAGTGAAGAATTTGCTTCTTTCGTATCCTCTAATTTTATTGTCAGGCTGCATTTTTAGAAGTTTTTCAGAGTGACAGTGAAATGTACCTAGTATGTTCAGATTATCATATACAGTATTAGATATACTGATTTTTCTGAAGGACTTGGGACTTTGTGCTCTTCCATCTTTGTTCAGTTTACCATTTGGGGCAGCTGTCATAATAAGAATAATAATAAGGCGATGAATATAGGTTTCTTATTTTCCTCCAGTATTGAGATAAGCTTAGGAAAACAGAGCAGTTAAATCATCTGTCAAGGGTTGTAGTCAAGAACTATGGATCAGGAAAATTAGTGTGAATTGCTATCAATTTTGGCTAGGCCAGGCAGCCACCTCATTGTTCTGTGATGTTGGGAAGGCAACAGGTAACAATCAGTGCAGATGTTCCCCAGGCACCAGTGTCTGACCACAGACACATCAGAATGTTTGGGCAACTGATTCACTTAATTGTGAATAAGCATCTGATAAATTCTAGCATTTACAGCTTTCAAGACAAATTGGGACAGTTTATAGTGCTAGAGAATGTAAGCACAGCAAGAGATGATCTCTGCTCCAACAGAGAAAGGAAGCAGGAGAAAAAGGGGAGCGTGATCCTCTTCCTTTGCTGGCGTGGAGAGGCTATAAATATGCTCACCAAGGTGAGTGAAGTCTGCCAGCGGGCTGAGAACCGAACCTCAGTCTCAAATCCCAGCCTTGACCTGTAGCCACATAAAGCCTGTCCTTCCTCCCACCCCTGCTAATTGGTTTACCCAGCCCACCCGGTGAACATCAAAAACCCTCCCAGGTCAGCTCTCAATACAGGGAGAAATTTCAAGGGGGGAAAAGTAGCTCACTTGGGATGAAGCAGGCTTTGTTTCATCAGCTGTCAGGAAGAACTCCTGCTTTTGTTTGAAGAAGGAATGAAGACAGGAAGAAAGTGAGATGAAATCCATGATATTTTCTAAGCAGTCAGAGAGAAGCAGGAGGTGGACAGAGTCTGAGATGACCTGGTTCGTCCACTTTGCTTTTGAGGGTGGCCCTTCACTGATCTCAGCTGTGCAGTCCTGGAGCTCTTCTCTTGCTCATCCTGACCCAGGCTGATGTCCGGGAAGTCACTGTGGAGTGCAGAGAACAGTATGTAACATCTTACCAAAACATTAAACACACAAAACTCTGGCTTTCCTAAAAGCAGTAAAGGACACAAGGAGGGGTGAAGACAGAAAGTATAACCTAATTGGGGATTTGCAGCCCAGACTACAGAAAAAATGAAGCTATGTTATACCAAGACACTCTAGAGAGTCACTGATAAAAGAATAAATGATTATAAATGTCTTGTCCTTAATTAATTGTATAGCTCAACAACAAAGACTACATTTCCTCAGAGTTCTCAGTTTTCCCTCTCATGTAGCACAAAATCAGCACTAGGATTCACAGTTCACTCATACTGGAATTCCACTTGGTGCCATTCCACTTGCAACTGGATTACCAACTTTTCAAAATAACTCATCTTAAAAAAAAATTAATGGCTATTTTCCTCCAGGCTAAGAGGAGCTAATACAAACAGAATATTTCCCTTGTTCACTGCAAATTGCATAAAAATCACACGTTCTTAATTGAGCAAACAAGAAAAAACTGACTGTATCTTCTCAAAACCACTGAGTGCTACCCACAACAGGCTAAAGGGCAGCAAAACTCTGTTTGTTCTTGTCAGGACAGAGGCTGTGTTGGCTAATGGCTGAGGCAGGACTCTGGGAATCCACCCTCACAGGTTCCCCAAGACTCTTGCCTTTGACTTATGATGAGAAGGCCATTTTGGCTCTGACTTTGCAAAACCTTAAGGAAGGCAGCAAGAGGAGACTCAGGTGGACTGGGCATGGATAATGCAAAGCTGAGGTGGCTGGGGCAGCCCCTGTGTCTCTCGATCAGGATTCATACAAGGGGACGCACTCAACTGATGCTGGCACCCATGGTGGTCCACACTGTCCTTATTGCTAAGGTTTCATATTATACTTTTGTTAAAGGGAATTACTGTATTAGCAGTAGTACTAAGAACTCATAATTGAACCCAGAGAGAGAGAGAGAGAGAGAGAGAGAGAGAGAGAAAGAGAAAGAGAAAGCTCCTGCTGCAAAATGTCAGTTTAGAGGATCCCACCTACCTCAGAAGCCATTGCTCCAGCTGGGTCTGATGGCTCCCAGAAGTCAGGCAGAAGCCCAAAATGCTCAAATTACGGCCAGATACAATTACCAGCTGGAAAAAGAGAACATGCCAAGAATACATAGGTGTGTGGAAGCTACTAAAACAGGGGGAAAGGATCAAAAAAGGAAAAAGTTCTCTTTCTGAAAAAAGATCCCCAACAGAACAGGTAAGAGGTTTTCTTTTGAAAAGCTCCAGCTTGCTCTCTGTGACACAAACATCTCTCCCAGCTTCCTGAGAGCCCTGCACGTAGCCTGGAGCAGACTTGCTGGTTCTGGTCCAGTCAAGCTCCTAATAAGTCAGGCTGAAATCTGCTTGAAACTTTCCTTTTTTCATTTCCTATGACTCCACAAGAGTCTACTCTCCAGAAAGAAGAGGCTCTTAATTCCAGTCTCTCCTTTCTTGTATACCCCCAGCATGCTCTGGTCAAATTGATGTGAATATTGGGGCAGGCAGGGAGAGAAGAGAATTTCCTTCAGTATCTGTAACCCATCTCCTTTTAGCCAAGAGAAACACAAATGGTAATCCCTTACACTTCATTTAGAAAATGGGTTTCCACAGCTACGGAAAGCTTAAGTTGCTATTGTCATCGCTTTTCATCTTATTTCCACTAGGTCTGCAGGCCCTCCCTGCCAACATGACACCCTAGAATAAATGTGTAATGTGGTTCTGATCAGGCTAGTCATGGATTAGAACTTCTTCACAGTGAAATTATTTCCTTGCATTTATCTTTCCAATGTCTATTTGCCAATTTTTTATTCAGTGCCATGTTCTGTGGCAACAATTCTTAGTTTTCTGCCTATTATCACTCCTAGACTTCTTTTATCTCTCTTGGCTTCATCTTTCCATTAAATATTACTAGCACTGGAATATTTTTTCTCTCAGATCTTGCATTTCTTCTACTTGAATCTAATTTTGTTGTGGTTTTAATATTTGGCTTGACAGAGAGACAATTTCCTCTTTTCACAGGATGAAATTGGTTTTGTTTTATTGATAACTATGTTCATTTCTGCTATCAAATAACCATTACACATTTTCATTTGGCACAACTGCTCAGCCACTTTGCATTGGCAATAGCTAACAATGAAATTGTACTGGTAAAAAAGTGGAAAAATACTGCTGAGAAAGTCCTTTTTTTCAAGCAATTAAAAAAAAGGATTCTATCTAAGCATCACATTAATTAAGATAAGCTAAAGGGGAAGCTCGAATATGTAATGTTTTTGTTAGTTTACCATTTAAAAACCTGAGCTTTTAATACAAATGGTTCCAGCCTCAAATCATAATTTTGGTCATAAACTTCAAGTTATGACAGGGCAAAAGAAAGAACTTTGGGTTATAAACACAGTTTTCTGTGCACAAGTGTACACCTATACATACACACATATATTTATTCTGTGAATAGTTTCTTGAGCATCTGTTATAGTGTGGCAGAGCCAATTACATTTCATTTCTGCCTGGGAGGAGACAATCTGCACTCTGTATGTTTTTCCAGTGGCTATGCCAGTTACCCTGCAAGATTACTCTGCCTTTCTCTTACCTCTGTTTGGTTTTTATCAAGCTGAACAACAATTGTGTTCAGCTGCTCTTTTGTGTGTAAAATAATCTTTGCATGGCTGGCTGCAGGTCAGGCTTTTCCTTTCGCTGTGATTTTAGTGTGACATGGTAAGTGTGCATTTCATCACCCCAGCCTGTTCTGCTCTCTGGACCACTTCCCATTCACCCAGGGCAGAGGAGAGGAATGTTGCTGCCAGTTTAGGATGTCTTGCTCTGTGACCAGTCTCTGGTTTTGGAGGCTGGGCTTGGATAGATCCTGCTGGACCTGCTGTAGCCATTCTCTGATGAAGATGGGCACTCCCGTTCAGGCAGGAGAAGTTCAGATGTTGGGATGCAGCAGCTGTAGACATCAGCCCATCATGGAGGCTGTGTCCAGTCTCACAAGCACTGGCAAGGAACTCACAGATATTGACATTTCCGGATGGGTGGTGAGAACACATCGATTTGCACTTTTAGGAGAATATGAGGAATGTTTGGGACAGCAGTAAACCTGTAGGACGCATAGACAGATATGGTGGCTTGATATGGTGGAGACCTAGCTATGTAGCTATGATCTGGGAATTGGAAATTTATGCATATCTTGGATTTCTGCCATGGTTATAACTGGGAAAACAGGCTGGAAGATCTTCACAGCCATGTACACCCAAAGGACTGCACAAGGGGACTGCTCGTGTTCCCTCCTGTGCACTGGTAGGGTTTGCCAGAGTGAAGGGGCTCCTGAGCATGAGCACAGCTGGATCACACTAGCTGCAGAACAAGGCAGATGAATTTCACTGTCCATTTGTCTTCTCTTCCTTCACAGTCTTGCTCTGCTCCTCCTCCTTCTGCCACAGGGAAAAGCTTAGTCCCCTGGTGCAGCAGCAAGCTGCTCTCTCACATGGCTCACACTCCGGGTCCTCAGGGCACCTTGGGATGTCTAGGCACTATTGTAAAACTGATGAAAAAGCAGATGCTCCTGGTTAGTCCAAAATTTATTCTAAAGAGATGAACAAAAACCTGTGCAAAGTAGCAAAAAAAAATGGGCATTTTCAGGTGGGAAGCCATTTCTCAATGGCTTCTGTGCCCACAGCATCTCTGGTGATGACTGAGGGAAACTTGGAGTTTGCCATTGCTGCCTCTGCTTATTTTGGAGGATCACTGAACCTGGAATCCAGGCCCAAGGCTGGAGCATATGGTGTGCCAGGGCTCTGCCTGCTCCACAGCAGGGGAGTAGCCAACAGTGAAGCAGGAGAACTCAAGTGTGGGAAGAAAAGCAAAGTTCTGTGGAAAATGTGTAGGGCAGTGAAAACCTCTCAATTCCTTTATTTGCATGACTAATCAGCTGGGCTTTCTGCTGGCTCCCCACAAAGCTAAGTTTATACTATTTATTTTTCACATCACTGCATTTAAATTCAAGTGCAGGAGAGGGGAGTATGCATACTTTCATTTGTTCAGCATATTTATAAAAGGCCCAGAAATGAACATGTGGCATCAGATGAACACCTGGCAATCAAAGCAGGGAGAACCAGCTGTTGCCTTTGTAATTGGAATTACAAATTCACACCATCCGTCCTCTCTCTACCATACCCACACCACTCATGAAAGAAGAGGAGTTAGCTCTCGGTGCATATGCTTGAGAAGCAGCAGCCAAAGACAATGTTTGGGCTATCTGCTAAAAAAAGAAACTCTCCTTGCCTTTTCCTATAAGAAGTGATAGTTTTTAAGCCAGCTGTGCCTGCAACTCCCATTTGCTACAGAATTCTGCCTGTGTCTTTTCTGCAGGGCATGCAACTTTCAACAACTTTGCAGTTTGGAAGTTGAACCCACTTCATTCCTGACTTCCCTCCAGCTGATCTGCACAGCATCCTTGGTGCTCGAGTTCAGAGGTCTCTCTTCTCCTCTGGCTGGTTTAGCTGCTGAGTTATTGAAGACCATGGGTAATGAAAGATGCCTGGGTTACCCTCCCTTGCACGGTCTGCACTTCAAGGCTTCGGTCAGGAAACCTATATGTTAAAAAAACAGGGAAGCAAAGAACCAAAGGCATCTTGAACATACACACTGTAACTAAAGGAAAAGAAAGAGTCAGAGCCACCACTTGAGAACATGTGAGTCAATAAAGTTTTATAAAAGAAGCCCATAAAGCTGCCATGGAAACTTAACCATTGCATGCATCTAGGGTGAGAGCAATTCATTGGTGCTGGAGTAGGACCTCAAGTAGTGTTCCTCTTATCTCCCATGCTGCGATCCTCTATTTAAAACATATGGAGGAGGCTAAAGTTCGTTATGAGTGACTGCAGTGAAAATAAAAATTTTAAAGAAATGCTCACATGTGTGCACACACATACATACCCAAACAGATGGGAAGAAATTAAGATGGATTTGCAGAGGAGGTTGTGCTCCCAGTAAAGCACATCTCCAGCGGCGCAGGGCAGAGGGGACTGGCTTCTCTGGTGGCAGCTGATAGACACGAGCACTTGAGCAGTTCACAGCCTCTCTGTTGTCCCCGTCAGAAGATTTGTAGGTGGCTCTCCGCCAGCCACCAGGCTGATGGGTCAGGGGTCGTGACCTGTTGATTTACCAAAGTATGATCAACTCACACAAATTATCGGCGTCAGAGAGCCCTGACAACTTCAATATGATGAGCGATGAGAGCAATTGTTTGTGACATGTGAAAGCAGCAGGAGAGAGCCGTTCTGCCACTCGGCGCAGCGGGAGCGGGGCTGTTGGCGGGGCTGCGGCAGCGGGGCAGCCCTGGCCCCTCGCCCACCCAGAGCACTGTCTCTCCTGGCTGGGGCCAAACCAAACCTCCAGGCCCCACAGGGAAAAAGCATCTTCTCAGACAGAGGCAGGAAGAAGCAAGAGGGATTAGGAACAGTTTCAAGGCATGGCTTGGTTGTTTCTTTTTCTCACTGCTGTTGCACTCTGTGCAAAGAGATGTTGAGGGATGGGGGCTTTAAATCTGATGGGAAGTACTAGGGGATTCAGATCTAGGAAAACCCTGGAGCTGGTGCTGTCTGTGAGGTTTAATCAAATGGATGTACCAGCTTCTTCGAGTTATCTTTGGGGGCTGTTGTCAAAATCCTTTTTTTTTTTTTTTCCCTCCTTTTTTTCCCAGCTTCATTCACATAGGAAAAATTTTGCCTGGGGTGGGATGGGAAAATTATAGCTGCTGGGCATTTTGCCTTGATCCATCAATTCCTCTTAATCGACTGTGCTATTCAGATGGGGGCAGAGGATAGCAGAGGTAGTTGAAAGGAGGCAGGGAGTGCCGAGGGGTTAGGGCAGGGCGGCAAGAGAGTGTGTGTGTGTGTGTGTGTGTGCATCTGCATGCTTGTGCAAGGAGGAGGAAGAAAGCCCACAGTCCAGGAGAAGGATTGGTCTCTGAAGAAATTGGTTTTTTTTTAAAAAAGCTGTGGTATTCTTGCAGAAAAGCCCTTGCAGTGACCGTGCCATGGATGTGCAGGTACCAGAGAGCCTCTGTCAGGCACGTGGGTGGCCCAAGGCTGGCTCCCATCCCATCCTCTCCTACTGCTCTGCCCAGTCCCATGCCAGTGGCTTCACCTCACCTTTAAGAGAAAGAAACAAATTAGAGCTATTACAACTTCTCCCAGTGTTTTATTCACAGTGGGCATATTGCACTCAGCCCATTTCTGGGTTTGTTTAAATCCATTTGTTTACTTTGTGAAAGAGGATGCATAAAATAAGCATAATGATCTATTAAACTATCAATTTTTAATTTCCTACGAAAAATCTACAGCACAAAATAGATTTTTGGAGCCACCAGAATGGTCACAGCATATGAGCTGGCAGAGATAAAAAGTCAAAGTTTTTCAGCTATCTTTACCATAATGACCTTTTAAATATTTATTGTATATATATAAAAAGGCAGAGGAAGACAATACTTGCAAATATATGTGCTTAACCTTGGGTTTAGACCAAACAAAATACCATTTAAAGAAATACTGAATAAATTATTTATTACCCAGGTCAATGGTTGCAGAAACACAGTTTATATAAAAACATTACAATTCCGGCCATTCTAAGTACTGGCTTTAGAAAAAATCCAAACCTCTTAATACAATTTTAATAAACCTAAAAAAAGTCATGCTCTTGTTTCAAGCTGAACAGTTTGCTGTTTCTGAATAATAATCATTCAAGACCTAAATCTAACCACAAGAGTTTAGTGCACAGATGAAATATACTCGCTGGAAAACCCTTAAGAAATAGCTGTTTCATTCAGGATCTGAGTCAGTAAAACAAGATGTGATGGTTTAGTGGGATTGATGTCAAATAATAGAAAATGAGGACAACTAATATAGAAAGAAGACTTTTGAGGATTAATTAATAAATTAATAGCTGTGTGCATGGATGGAGTGCAAACAAGTCAACAATATGTCATTATTCCCCTAAACAAATAAAATGAGCAGATCCTTCCAAGAGGAATTTGAACTATTTGTGCTTGAGTAAAGATCATGTGTGAGGGGATGAATGGATGAATGGATGGATGGATGGATGGGTCGAGAAATAATTTATATAAGAGGTGCACACAGACAAACACACGTGCCCACACTCATGCACGTACGTTTATATAAGGTGTATTTTTCAAGTGTATATTTTATTGCACTCCAAGGGTCAGACTGGAATACTCCAGCATTTAATCATAGTTTAGCCTTGCATGAAATTTTGTTGTGTTTTAGTGGGTGACAGATTAGGTTATGCTACCTCAGGAACAAATAAAGATCACCCCTTTTCCACATCACATTTTTATTGCTAGAGATAGTCATGACTTTTTCTTAAAACAACTCCCACAAAACAAGCCTTTTGTCAGAAAATGCTGATTTCTTGGCATCAAGGCTTTCTATGGAAAATGTTTATGTTTTTGCATTTTTAATTAAATAGGTTTTTCTAATTGTTGGAACATAAGTTTCAAAACAAAAAAATTCCAGATTTTCAGTTCAAAACAAGATTGTTTGAAATGTACGTTAATTAGCATACAAAAATAACAATCCCAGTACTAAAATGAAATGTCTCAGAATGATCAAAACACAAACAGGTTTCTACAGCCCTGAAGTGATATAATTTTTTCTCTTTACAGAAGTTTTCAGGCTTTTCATTGTTTGTCAAAATGAGCTAAAAATGTATTTTTTTAAATACACAAGAGATTAGGAGAACAGTATTTTGCCCAGTATGAGAATACTGCTCAGGCTAAGCAGGAATATCAGAGGCTGGACAGAATAAATGAATAAATACATTAAAAACAATAGATCAAAGCAGCCTGGTTTTGAGCAAGAAAGCACTTCCAATTTAAGGGTCAGCAGTTTTGACAGAGATATACAAATATTCACGTGTGTATTAAAATAAAACCAGTGGGATATATAGATCTATACACACACGCACATCCACCCTCTCTAATCACTTTATTTGATTTTTGCAGTTTGGCTTTTTCTTTTTCACGGTGATGTGCTGCACAAATTTCATGTAGAAACTTCATAGCTAAAACAATCACCACAAAAACCTGGGTTAATGATTAACTCTGAATGAAGAGTTATAAGCACTCATCAAGGTAATACATGATACAACTTAGCCATTTCCTTTCTCTTTTCAGTTTTTCAAAAGGGGCAAGGGAGCATGAAGAATAAAGCCAGGCATCCTTATTTGGTTGAAATAATAGCCAGTATACCAGAACTTCAGACAAATCCTTCTTGCTTTCTTTCAGTGGCCTCAACCATTTTGATCTCATTTCATCATTGAATGGACCCCTTAACAGAGAGTGACCCCATATTTTAGGACTGAAAACATACACCTTGTTAGTGTGAGTTTATTTTTTTGTTGTTTGAAAAGTGGGCAAATGTAGTCAAAGCTCTCACAAAACATCACAAGAGGCTCTTTCTTCTTTCATGGCACATTGAACATGTAAAGTAATCATTGTTTACAATACAGAGGCAGATAGCAAAGACGTGTTTGTTGTCTCATGCCGTATCTAATTATGCATTAGATTTTGATTTCAGTTGCTTTGCCTTTCCATGTTATTTTAATTTTGAATGATGATCACTGAAGGGAGAAAAAAAAAAGGGGAACAGAAAAGACGGGATGTGTCAGCAAGACCGTGGTCCCCTCATGCGGAGCACGTGTAGGCGGGACCTGGAGCACAGAGCTCGGCACTGGGCACCTCATTACCACAGGCAAATTGGAGGAGCCAGGGATGGCTGAGAGCACGATGAAGGGGCCACTAGGACTGGCTTGAGGAGAAAGATTAAAAGACTGAAATATGCATAGACAGGGCAAGTGACGGGGCAGCCCGACTCCCCACGCACCAGAGGGAGGGGAGTCCTTTGCAGGAAGCCTGAGGGTTTCTGCTGTGGAGAAATGGGGTGATAAAGAGCAGAAAGGAGACAAAAGTGAAACCTCAGGAGCTTCTGGGTTTGGCTGTGAAAGAACAGTGAGCTCTGGAACAGCCTCCTCAAAGAAGATGCAGCAAGTCCTCTGTTCGGGATGTTCAAGTGGAACTGAGCTGAGCGTGATGAAATTCCCAGAGGGAGAAATCCTGGCAAAGCCCTGGGTGCATCAGCAAGTCATTCACACTCCTGCCTTTTGTTTCTCTCTCCATCTTAGTTGGCTTTTTGCTTGTTTACTCAGAGTGTTCATATGATTTGCAGCTTCTTAATACTAAAATTCAAAAGCCTTTTATGTGCTTGAAGGACCTTTACACCCAGCCAGGGTTACCCCAAGCCCCATCAATTCTGCTCTCAATGCCATGGGAGAGATGGTAGCAGCCTGAGACAAATGTGAAGAAGTTCAGCATGGGGTGATGAGAGCAGCACTAACTGACTTTTTGCCTTTTTATCTCCCCCAGAGGATCTAATTCAAGCAGGGATGGAATTTCTAAGAGGGTTCCCATGCTTGACTCCAACACTGACTTTTGTTTGACCAACAGACAAGACCATGGCATTAGTTCTCCTGGAACTGCATCCCTCAAAGTGCTGCCAAGGACGCTGCCAGGCACAGGCAGCCTTGACCAGGATGTGTTTAAATACTTGGAGTCATGTGGGTAATCTTAGGATATATCTTGAGACTGAAATTGTCTTGTGCTGGGCAGAAGAAAGATTACAAGGGAAGATCTGGAGTAAAAAATTGCCTGAAAGGACTTCGGGTGTTACTGGTACTTTTTTTCTCTAAAAAAATTCCAAGTTTTTCAGCCATCTCTAGTGAGCATATTAGATGAAGAGGATTAGCATAAGAAATACGACTCAATGCAAAACTTGTAAATATTGAACAAAAACTGACAATTAGCCAGGAATGAAAAGGCAAAATATAGCTACAAAGGAAAAAGCAGTTAAAAATTAATTGAAATTACCCCCAAATTAAGGACATTCACTGATGTAAAACCCACATGTTTGGAGATGGGGTAAGAAGAGATCAGACATCTGCATACAGACGTTGATAAACAGAAAAATAAATGAGAGCTGTGTGCAAGTGATCCAGGAGTCTTGCTTCCAAAAATGACAAAGGAAAGACTCTTATAGATGTCAGCAGACTGTGGATCAGGCCCCAAGCCTTAAGTGGACAATCCATAATATTACAAATCACTCTTGGGATCAAGTTGCATCGATGTCATCTAATTACAGATAAAACTACAGAGTATTTAACATCTCGTTAATTTA
Organism: Monarcha castaneiventris obscurior; assembly: GCA_026261815.1. Taxonomy (NCBI): domain Eukaryota; kingdom Metazoa; phylum Chordata; class Aves; order Passeriformes; family Monarchidae; genus Monarcha; species Monarcha castaneiventris. Next base: position 8,543,010 of record JAMPIT010000886.1, on the reverse strand, counting down.
AATACCTGGGGCCATATCATGGCATCAATTTTTAAGTAGATGTCCCCATTGATATCAAAGACGAGTTCACACAATGAGGCCCACGTAGCTGAACCTTGAGGGACAAAGCAGACAAAGGGAGGTGGAGAGGGAGACGCAAGAAAATATTCCCCTTTCTTCCACTCCCTTTTTCAATCTCCTTCCTTTCTCTATTATGGGCTCTGTTGCCTGCACATTTTGTTAGCTGGTCCCCGAGTGTGATTTCTATAGTCACCATTCTATAGGGATGATGCTGAGCTATGTTCACAAGATGAGGATCCTCAAGTTCAGTTTTAAGCTCCCTTACCAAAATGAGGTATTCAGTAGTGGGAGGGTTATCACATTTCTCTTTCAACCTGTCAGAGGTTGTCAGAAAGATTACAGATTTTAACATTTGTTCTGTTTTGTTTGGTTTTGTTTCTGATCCTGACGAGAAAAATGAGAGAAAACACAGATACTGACATTAGATATGTCAGAGAATACTTAACAATTTTTCTGACAAAAACTGGGTTCTTCTAAAAAACATTTTTCTTAAATTAGGTTTTAAATATTTTTAATATTTTTTTCCCCCAAAAAAGCTGTCGCAAGTGAAATGCAACAGAAATAATGCTGCTTTTGTTTCTTGACAGTCAGAACATTTCAAACACCTGGGATTTTGATTTTTGCCACTTTTCTTATGTTTTCTTTTTTTGGTTACTACCAACCAGTACAGATTTATATTATCATTGCTGTGGAAGTGGTTACAGTCTCCCCAGCATCTCCCATTTTCCTTTGAATTTTTTTTCTGGTATTTACCTGGCAGAGAAATCTCTTTTAAAAGTTAAAAAAGTGTTAAGAGGAAGAAAACAGAATGAATGAATGGTTGTGGTTGGAAGGGACCTCTGCGGGTCATCTTTTCAACTCCGAAACAAAATATGACAAAACAGGGCTTTTGGACAGTTAACTTTTTTCTTCCAAATCAAGCTCGAAGGAATAAGAGCAGTGCCAACAGATTTTGGAGGATGAAATAATTTTTTACGTTTTTCATCCAGCTACTCTCAGTAACTTTTTCACAGCAACAGGACAGGGGTGCAAATTTCATAAACCTGTTACCTTTGACTTCAGTGAACCTGTTCACTCCTGTACCGGCGGAAGGCGTGTTCTCATTTAGTGTAATAGCAATACTGCCTACAGTGCCTGAGCCTACATTTCAAAATAAGTTGAGGTTTTTGCCCTTTACTTTGCCCTTAAAAATGCTCATGAACACACATCAGATTGCGGCCATGAGTTTTCCTGCTCAGTCCAGTGACTGTTACCAGACATAAAATTAAACCCAGGTTGAAGTACCTTGTTAATCAAACCTTAAAATCAATATAACGACACAGACTTGATTCAACTCCCACTTTGGCTGGAATCAGATACTAAAATGTGCTCATATTGTTATAAAAGAAGGAATTTGGTCTTTGTCAAGAAATAGAAACTCCTTTTTTGTTATTTAGTTCTACACTTTAGAAGAACAAAATACAGAAAGCTCTGTGAGGTGTACCACATCCTAATCTTGAAGAATTTTTACCTAAGAGCTTGAGGAGGTTAAGATACCTTATGCTGAAGCACCTTTTCTCTCCAAATGGGAATTTATTCCAGGGCCTTCATTAAAGCTGAAGGATTCAGCTCTTCTCAGGTAATAATACAGGTGTCACTAACAAAGTAGTTAACGGAATAGATGGTGGCAGAAAGGCCACACTGCAAGAATATGACATTTCCTTTGACTCTCTAGACTTCTGCTTTGCAAGTAAAATTTCCACAGTAACTCAGATGCCACATTCTTTTTTCTTCTTTTGATATTAAGAATATTTCACTACTACTATAACAAAACTCCCTGCCTCTATTGGACAGTTAAAATTTTCTCTGGCTATCTTAGGAGAGCTTCATGTTCTTTAACTTCTGTGTTTCATCGATTTGAGACTTCTACTTTCTGCAAAGACCAGACTGCTGAATCTGAATCAAAGCCTCTCAAAGGGGTAACCAGAACTGTTGGGCTGCAAGGAGGTGTCAAGTGACTTTGTCACCCCAGACTGAAATTTTTGGACTTTCTCAAGTGTTTCTGAAGCTATTTTGGAAACTTTAATCATGAGAAGATTTTTTACTTTCCTTACATCTCCATTAATTTTGAACTAAAGAACAAAATGTGTTGGTGTAAAGATTCAAAACCAATCAGTGATTTGGATCCTTTCAGTTTAGGGCATGAAGATATTCATTCAGTATATGTTGAGAACACTTGGCCTTTGCAGATATCTTACACCTTTCAGAAGTCACTGGGGATGATTCCAAATATGTTAGGAATGTGAAAAATAAATGCATGATGCCATTAAATGTGGAAGGGAAAATACCCAATGGCAGAAACCTTCCAAACCTAGTCTGTTTTGCAGGACAAAAATACTTGCATCCGAGGTTAATTCTTGGCTAACAACCCCGTTCTATTTTTAGTTCCAATTTTAATTTTGATCCTAAAAGATTCCCTTCCTTTTTCTTCTTTTCCTTTTCGTAATTCTCCAAGGTTGTGAGAGCGGAGTCACAAATATTTTGCAATGTGACAACCATGGTTTATAAATAGCAACAGTGCCCATGAGCACAAGAGAGAAGCAGAAAGTTGAGCAAATCAGGCCCAGTCTTTGGAAGCTGATGGAGTCTTTCCATTGACTTCATCACGTTTGGAGCAGGACCTAACGTAGGAGGTTTTTACTTTTATTGGACATTTAGGGCTTATTTTGGAACACGTCAGTAAGAGGTAGGATGGAATTAATTTGAACAGAAAGAAAACTCAAGACAGCCCCATAGAGAAACTGAAGCATTTAAAGAAATGGGCTGAAGGGTGACGCCAAGATTACAGCAAGGACAGAGACCACAAGAAGAGGCTGCTGAAGTAAATACCTGAACAACAGAGAAAAAACTCTTAAGTGATGATATAGATAGCTCAAGATCCACAGAAAAGGAAAAAAGTGCAGAGAGAACATTAAGTGAAAAACTCAGGAAATGGAACAAAGGAAGAAAGGCAGACATTCAAAGGTCACCTAAGAAAGTTTCTGAGTTGTCTGTATACAAATGCAACAAGCCTAACAAAGGAACTAGGGAAACAGAGAGACCAAGAGACAACTCAGATGGGATTCAATTGATCACTCCTTCCATGAACCTTTCTAGGTATTTATTGTATGACACTTAGGTGCACAAGTAGCTGCAGACACATAAAATAGTATCAAGTGTTCCAAAATTACATTCAGGTTTGCATCATCTCCTGGGTGTCCCTCTGCCACTACATGCAGAGACACAGGAGTGGAAAAGGATGGTTGAGTACCTGAAACTGGGAAAACCCACAGGACATAGGGATATGAGCTAAGGATCAATCTCTGCTCCAGTGACCTCCCTCTGGGACCTCCAGCACCTCAGGTAGTACAGCACTGTCAGTGGAAACACACTTCTTCCTACCCACTTTCCCCTAAAATAACTATTTTCGAAGTAGACACACTCCCAGGCTCCCTGCTCTGTTCTGAGTGGAGAAATCAAAGTCCAGCCATCAGGAACTCTCCTTCAAAGTCTTCTCTACTCCTTCCTCCCTACATGTATTAACTATGAAAATGAGGTAATTAGTCACAGCTTGGCTGGATACAGCTGTAGGGGATTGCAGGGGGCCCTGTGGCTCCTGTATATAAAGAGTGGTAGTTGCTTGTTGGGACTGTGGTACCATGAATTTTGCAGCCCTTTGAGGAGGATTATCTCTCAAATCTGCTTAACTGAGACCCTGGAAAATGAAAAGCCTTGAAAGATGGGCAATGGTGCACCACATTTCCGTGTGTCCTCTGCCAGCAGCAGTCATGTAGCTTGTAGCCAAAAATAGGGTTGCAATCGAAGGGAAAGTTTGCGGCTCGATCTTCTTGCAGTGTAACCATGAGCACCTGTGCAGTAATTTCTACTCATCTATGTGTTGACAGCTGTATTCGAAATTGAATGTCCTCTGACTTCCCTCTTCCAAAGTGAAATGTTTATTTTAGGGGTATTTCTGGAGGGGGTACCTGAGCAAATGGCACAGTGTCAGCTCTCTGTATTTCAAGAAGGGCTGTATTTTAAGCTCATAGGTACCACATTAGTTAAGCATGGCATTCCCAAAAAATAAGAGTAATTTCTTAGTTATAACAGTTTCTGTTTTACAAACAGTGGAGATGTGAGGTCTTACGTGGCTCAGTTTTCCACTATGATTTCCTGTTTTACCATCATGACAGGGGCAGCAATGGGGAGTTGCTGCTGCAACTGTTGGAGCATCACTCCAGCCTTGCTTCCAGGCATGGCACTGTCCGATTGCAGGGCTCTATGGAAAGGACACTTTGTCATGTGGCTCTTCAGTCCATGCTGAGACTAGACAAGTTCACCCAACTACAGGAAGATCCCGGGGTTGTCTGTGATACGTGATGAAAAACTACCCAAAGTGCTCAGCTTTCCACAGTGTATTGTAGATATCAACCTCCCCAGTACAGCCAGCTTTCCTGCAAATTCAGCCTCCATTTTTGCGTCTGTATTAAACACCTTTAACCTTTGTGTCTAATTCTCAGGATGCCAAAACAAAATCCCTAGTTCCTGAAGCACTGGGAGCTCTCAGTGCTGTTGATTTGAATTCCAGATTCCTTCACCCTGTCTAGAAAGCAACAAACTTCCTACTGAAGGAAATCTTTCAGCTTTTACCAAGCTTTCCTGGCTTTTTAAATCTAAGAAACAGAAGCATGTCACTTAAAGGAGTCAGTCTGCATCTAACAGCTGCACCTCCCTTTCTTGGCTGGAGATAATATACTTACATTAATGTTTACCTCTTTTTTTTTCCTAAAGAGTTGGTTCACACCTGCTCTAACTTAGTGATTATCAGTAATTTTGCAGTAAAATTTGTTGCTGACCTACAGACTGCTCGTTCTGAGTATGACACTCACCTCTAGTTTAAAAAAGACTCCTCCACATGTAATGCCTTTAATCCTGACTATCTGTGGTTCACAAAAAGTAATTGGGTCCAAGTAACTGGCTATTTTTGTTCTACCTTTTTTGGGCTTGAACACTGAAGAGTTTTTTTTTTAAACACTGTATTTTTAAAATTTCCCAGAGCATCTGGAACTTGGGATAGATTTTTTAAGTGTATGTTGAATATACAACTGTAGAATTAGATTCCTTATTCAGTCTTAAATATTTTTTTGAACAGAGGAAGCGAGGCAGTGCTGACACAGATATGCATATGTGACCTCCCTCCACCAACATAATTAAAACTTCTTAGTAAATGTGTTGCATACAGTAATTCAATTTTCAATAAACACATTTAAAAGACACTGTACACTTCCTGTACAAAATCTTTTTGAGAGCAACAATGCATGTATTTGGAGATAGAAGTTTGGCAGTAGTCCACATTGATCTGTGGAATATCATCCCCTGATTTTTTTCTAACAGGTCCTGGAAGCAAGAAAGTAAAATTTCTTAAATGAGCTAAATATGAGAGAAGCAAGGCTCAGCCAGCAACCCATCCCATGGAAAAAACCACATCAGAATAACTGAGGTGAGGTGATTCTGACCCCTTGATTTTGGGATATTAACTACTGAGGCTCATCTAGCACCTAAGGCAATTGAAACAGAACATGGGGGCTGCTCAAGCTGACGGTGATTCAGACACACATCAATGAACTCTGATCACATTCCCCAAATGCAGAAACCCCCCAGCCATCAGCTGACAAGGACCATAACATGTCCTGTGCCTTGCCTGCAAGAGACTGTATCACCAAGCAAGGGAGTTCCTAATGCTTTAATGAGTCTGGCTAAACAACACTGCTCAAGAGAAGAGTGTGAGCTAAAAGGATCCTGTTGATCCAGGCGCTTTTCAAAAACACTTTTTGGCAAGGCAATCTTTCTAGAAGAGGAATGAGAAAGCAAAGTTATTGTGTCTGCTCCCTTTAAAAGAGGTAGAGTGGGGAGGGGAGGTTGTAAGGGGAGTGAGAGAGAGGGTAGAGAGAGCCAGGAGAAGTTGGCTTTGGAGCACAAACTATAAACTGTGAAACTATAAAAGAATCATGATATTATATTTCCTTGTATGGAAAGGAGAGGAATCATCACCTTGATGGTCTGGTAAGATGTTTCATGCCTGCAAGTGTTGAGTTTCTTCTTGACAGCTGGTGAACTGTGACTGCTAGCAGAGCAGTGTACCCCATAGGAGAAATCCCATGGCCTTCTCCATACCCAACACTGGAGATGGTGCTCCTCTGTGCATTTCCCACAGGAAAACGCCATCAACCTCTTGCTTCCCATAGGATGGTGTCCTGTACCTCCAGCCAGTTGTGAACACTTCAACTCTCCTTCTTCTAAAGCTGCCTTAACTAAATTGGGAGGAATTTTGTTTTTATATTTCTTGATGTGTGTATTGCAGGTAGAGCTTGGGAGACATCCCAGGAAACAATGGGTTTAACTGGGTTGGAGTTAATTTTCTTCATGGTAGCTGGTAGGGGGCTGTGTCCTGGATTTGTCCTGGAAGCAGTGTTGATAATGCAGAGATATTGTTTTTACAGTTGAGCAGTGCCTACACAGAGCCAAGGCCTTTTCTGCTCCTCACCCCACCCCACCAATGGGCCTGAGGGTGAACAAGGAGCTGGAGGGGACACAGCCAGGACAGGTGACCCCAAATGACCACAGGGATAGTCCAGCCCATGCAGTGTCATGCTCAGGATGTAAAATGGGGGAAGAAGAAGGAAGGGGGGATGCTGGGAGTGATGATGTTTGTCTTCCCAAGTAACCTTTCAGTGTGATGGAGCCCTGCTTTCCTGAGCATGGCTGAATGCCTGACCACAGGAAATAGGAAACAAATTCCTTGTTATACTTCATTTGTGTATGTGGATTTTGCTTTCTCTATTAAACTTATCTCAACCCACAAGTTTTCTAACTTTTACTTTTCTGTTTCTCTCCCCCATCCCACTCAGAGAGGAGTGAGTGGTTGCATGGGGCTGAGTTGCTCTCTGGGGTTAAAGCACAGCTTCTTTTTAATAAAGCAGCTCCTTTGGCCTGTTGATTATTTACTTCACATTTATCAATCCAAGAAGAGTTTCCTGGTGGCAATGACACCACTTCCCAGAGACACAGCTCAGCCTGGGGGTGCTCCATTGCCTCCTGAACGAAACAGGCAGGGCCTGTGTGTGCCCACCACAGACTGGCACGGCTCCTTTACATCCCATGCAAGTGCAGTTATATTTCTCAGCCTATCATTTTTCTTGTATAAAATCATCTCATAGTCCTGAAATTTGTTCTTTTCATACTCATATAAGAATTTGATGGGGTACTAGATTTCAGTGAAAGTTCATTTGCCTTTGTTTTTTTGCTATTGTATTTGTTTCAAAAATCCCTTTGTCATCATTTTCACATTCTGTTTCCATTCAAACAAAGACCAGCTTTACATGGGGAAAGAAAAGGTCAGAGGTTACTTAGAGCATGCCAAAGAAAATAAAAGGGTAGCACATATACAAATGTTTTCATCATTCTGGCCTGATTTTGCAATCTGGGACTATGCTCAGCTTTCACTAACATCACAATTTAGGGCATGCATCCCACTTGCAATTGTTTTCAATAGAAGGCAAAGGCAGATAGTTCCTTGAGATACTCAATCCTTTACAGATGCTTTATAGGACCACAGTAACCACAGAAAGTCCACATCCAAACTCCATGTGCTTTTCTCTCACAGTTTGGAGCAGGTTTGTTACTGATTTCAACAAGAACCGTGCAAACTATCCGAGGGAGTATTTAATTCTACATAACATAGTGTAACATAACATAACAGCGTATTGCTGTGAAACTCCTTACTGGGGCAGAACCCCACTCCCACAAGCTGAACCAGAGATCTGCAGTTGCACACTTCACCCCTGATTAACTGGTGGAGTTTCCCAGATGTTCAGCACCGTGTACCAGTATAAATTGTGCCACTGCTGCTAAACTTAAGAACTCTATTTTCAAGGACCAGTGATTTTCACAAGCAATAAAGCTGAATGTATTTAAACAACATCTACATACAAGGTCAAACACATTCAATATCCCCTTTGGCAGTGACTGAGCAGCATTTGTCTGTGTTTAGGGACTGGAAAAGACCTCTGGAAAGACTTGGAGAAGTTCCTGTATTTTGGGAAAAAGGCAAAATATTTTCTTCACGAAGCTGGTATTTTCAGCCCTCTTATCTCTGCATGCTGAGGTTTTATTTTCTTTCATTTTTCAAAGTGCGACTGCCTATAGAGGTGCAGGATCACGGCAGGATGCTGGGAAATGCTTGCTCTTTCTCTCAGACCCGGGGATATTCCCAGTTCACACGTTGACCCAGCAAGATCCTGTTTAGGAAGTTGTCAAATTAGTTCACCTGAACCCCATGGCTCCATGTGCTCATTTAAAATGCTTTTTTACTAGATACTGCAGTATTAAATACAAGACCCAGAACAAAGAACTCTTACGTATGTCCTGAGAAATTACTTTCCTGAAAGCTGTGTATGGTCCTAGGTCTGTATTAAATTCCTCCTAAAGCTTACCATCCAGTCCTCATGAAATCCAATCTCAAAAAGTTCACACATTCTGGAAGTGGGTCCTATACATAATCACCCATGGTGAATTACTCACCGTGCAAATGTATGCAAATGCATTCCCACCACTTAATCCAGGACCACAGATAGAGCTGAAAGTGTGTCTTGCTGAACAAGGAATATAAAGGGGTGGTGGCTGTCTTGCTTAGATTAACTGTACATGCCAGGCACAGTTTGGTTATTGGATTAATATCATTCTGTGAGAAAAAAAATGAGTGGGTTGTGGAACATCCATGACGCCTCCTTTATTTATTTATTTTCCAAGGTCCCATAGTTTCTCCTTCTTTCATTTGCGGGTATTTTTAGTGTGCTCAGGAATTATTTTGTAAGATATTCAAGATTTCTAGTGGGATTTCTTGATAATGGACAGATTCTTTCTCTTCATAATGATAGCTGAGTTTCTTGAGAGCAAAGAGACACTTTGTTCTTTGTTCTCAAGGAGACAAACTGTTATTTCTTTCCCTGAAGAAGCTTCTAATATGATGGGTGAAATATCAGGAATAATTAGACCAAATGGTGATGTAAATCCCACAAGAAATAGTGCATCCGTTATTTCATTTTATGCCTATCGCTCCAGTTTCTGCCTGATTTAAGTCCATGTGAAGAAAGCTGTGGGTATTCCCTTTATAAGAACTACAATAAATTTCTTCATTGAATATTTACTAGTCCTGAGTTGCTCTTTTATCGTTGGACCATCATTACACAATTAAAAAATAAGAAGGTAATTTAGCTGTTTCAAGGGCTGGTATTGCTTAATTTCAAGGGAGGGGGGCTGACAGTTGAAAGGTTAATGTATTTCACTGATTGGGCCCCTGGGGTTCATTTTCTGAAAAAAAAGCTCTTTCAGTTTTTATTAAGAAAGCCATGTAATGAAAAGGGGAAAAGCATCTCTCATCTGGCGCACGCGAGGCAGCGGCTGCTGAAGCCCGCGTTTCTCCTCCTGGCTCCACGTGCAGCCACTGTCTGGATCAGGGGCAGCAAGGATGCACTCTGGCCTGGGCTTTGCTGTGTCCTGACCCATCAGCACAGTGTCCCTGTGGAGGGACAAGTCCTGCTAGGGGTGACATGGGGACAGTGTGTTGTCCTTGTCATAGCTCTAGGGGTGAGAAGAGGAGCAAGGGGTCCTGAACGCTGTATGAGCTGTGAAAGCCCCCTGAGCAAAGCTGGTTGTAGGTGCCCACCTTGTTGGGCTGTGTGCCATGGACACCCTATGAACCCAGTGGGGTTCACTGGCACAAAAGTCCACCTCTTGTTGCCCCAGCAGAGCACACCGGCACCACAAGCCGGGCAGGCTGCAGTGTCGTGTTGGTGACCAGGAAGAACTTCTTCTTTCCACCCATGGCTCAAAGGCTTGTTTGGCCTCCAGCCTGAGACCAACAACTTAAACCGAGTAGAGAGCTTTGGGGAATGAGAAATTAAACCACAAGGAAACACTCCCAGCATTTTTCTGGAGTTTGGAGTTTTACAGTTGAACCTACCCCCAGACCCTTTCCCACAACACTCCTCTCTTGTGCTTCTGCTCCCTGTTTGTTCCCAGTATGAACTTGAGTGACAATTGACAAGCAAAGCTGTTTTTCGGAGGTTTAAGCGAATGCTGGGAAATACCCTCTTCACACAATTAAATGCATTCATGCTAAGGCAGCCCTATGATTCACACACTCGCTGGAAAGCTGATAGCTCCGTGGTGTTTTACGAGATAATGCTTCGTGCCACCTTGGCATACATGTGGCTAACTATTAGTAGAGAGAGCAGATATTGGTCATATAAATTGCTCAGGGTTGGTGATTTCTCACTGCAGTTAGCAAGAGAAGTTCTTGAGCCGAGATCTTTACAGTGCGAGTGCACTGAGTCTTTCCCATTAGGTAAGTTAGCATGCAAGTGACATTGCTTGACATAATTTAACTTGCTTGATTTTAATGTCTGCATCAGAAGATTTTAATCCGCTATTTGCGAAACTTCCACAGTGCTGATGTCTCTGGCTGATATTTTTATTATTATGAAATCCCTGAAAGTCAACATTTACAGGCACAATGAGGCAGTAAAAATATAAAATAGAAATAAAATCGTTTGCTTGGGCTGGAAAATTCTGAACATTGGAGAAAAGCTTAACAAAATAAAACAAAAATGTCTCTGTCTTCAAGCATCTAGAAGAATTGTAAGAATGTCCCTTTTATTGTCTTTTTTTGTACCCCTTATAAAAATTGTTTCCCTCTCAGCCCTTAATGAGATGTTTTTAGCAGTGTTTTTCTATCCCAAATTACCATGTGAGACAGGCATTGGAAGAAATGTGGTTTTAGCTCGGGGAGTTGTGCTGGGGCTGGAGCCTGTGCGTGCACTGGGGAGCGAGGCAGGGTCGGAGCACTGCCTTTGCTGCCGGGGACCGTCTCTCTGCTGGCTTTTGCTCTGCTTATTGATACACATTATAGATTGAGATGGCTCCAGAAACACAGGAGGAAAAGTTCTGCCTCTCACCACAGTGGAGGATTTGTAGTCTTTTATTTTAACAAAATTAAACTGCTCAGAAATGAATGAGAAAAATGATATTTTATTAAAGAGAGAGAGAGAAAAAACCCCTGATGAGTTAAATAAACATAATACTTACCAAGAAAAGAGAAGAATGGCCATTTTTACATATCCAGTTGAAAATCACTTTCAAAATTCATGCAGATATTTTGAAGTAAAATACCTTTCTGATTCCTAGTTTGGCTGTAGTAGATTCGTGGAAATATAATGCCTTTGTTTTCTGTAGCCTGAGCTTCAGAAAAGAATTGCAGCTACAAGAAGAAATTCCGAATCCTACTTATCTCTCTCCAATAGATGTGATGGGCTTCTAAAAATAAATATGTAAAATTCAACATATCCATAATCCTGGAAAAATTGATTGTAACTAACAGATAATGATGACTTGGTTAATTATTGGAATAAACACAGGACCAAGATAAAGCTGTGGTAAATTCTGGTAATGAGCCACTTTCAAAGAAACCAGATGCCTATATGCATCTTGTAATACAAATGAGTGTTTTTTTATCGTTGTTGGTGTTAATTTTAGAAACTGTTAAACACCCTGAATCAGATGACTGAAGAAATGTTCTTTCCAAATGGTTACCAGCCGTCCCCAGCTCCCACCTCCATATCCAGTGATCACAACAGAGGAACAAACTCAATAATAAAATCCAGTCGAAGATATTCCACATTCTCCTGCAGCTCTCCACTCAGTGTCTCAGTGCAGCAGGACTCTCGAACAGCTGTAGAGAAGCTTGTTATTCAAGATATCACAAACCCAATTTTCTTAAACAGAAATAGTTTGGTGGTTTTTGAGAAAAAAAAAAAAGAAAAAAGAAAGAAGGAAACACTCCAGCTCCAAGGTTTTGAAATAAATGTACAGGAAAAATGCAGCTTTCATTTGTATTTTTAAATACAGTTTAAATAATGCCTGAAGAAATAGTTCCTACAGCTTTAAATATTGGTTGCCAAATGGTAATTATATTGTTTAATTTTAAATCATATGATAGTTATACCATCTGACACTGCAAACATTACACACAAGTACGTTTCGTTATCATGAGGGAATGTTGTTTGAAAATGCAAAAAGTATCTTTAAAAGCAAAGGAAAAAAATCTATTTTTATTATGAATATGAACTTCTCCTATCTCCTTTTCTGAAAGTTATGGAGCTCTGAATTGCGTTGCCAACTCGTTGTGGTGAACAACCCCTAAATTTAGCCTTATATTATAAAAGAAATTATATAAACATTTTGCTGTAGTGATACGAAGCTAAACATATTCTTATGGGTATTAGAGTTAAATCAACTATCTCTTCTCAGGACCTTCTTGTGGGAGAGGAGCTTCACAAGTAACGATCTGCTGTAAATCTGCAAAACCAGCAATTAGGTAAGACAGCAAAATTGCTTAAGAATGGTAAACATTAGCTTAAAATAAACTGAAAATCCCCAATAATCTAACAGGCTGGCATGTTAATAGTGCTTGAAATAGTTTATGATCTGAAACGTAGCTATGCATTATTCTGCCCTTCCCTCCTGGTTATGGAGCTGTTGTTTACGGAGTGCCAAGGGCATTTCTGTCTCATTATCAAATACATAAATAGAAGAATATGCATTTAGCGGGAGATCTATTTTATTGTCAGTCTTCCCTTCCCCCCCCTCCACCGCACACACATTTCTTGATGTTTTCTCCTCCCTTCTGCAGCCTGTATATTTCCACAAAACTGTGTAATAAAGCCTAAAACAAATAACACCCTCAACCAAAAGGGTGCAATTTCTAAAGTAGAATCAACTTATTTTAAGCTTCGGAGAAACATCCAGACTTACGACCTTCCTCTTTTTTTTTTTTTTTTCCGACTGTATGAAGCATTTTTACGTCAGCTTATAATTTCCCTTAAAAAGCTATGTTTAATACTTTCCCTTTTTATTTTTAAATGTTCAGGAGGGTATCTTTAATGCTAAGCTGTGTCGTGTATTTTTTAGAAACTGGGATCCAGCTCCTGGGTGACTCAGTGTGGAGGCTCCTGAGGCAGGTCAGGGAAGCTGGGAATGTTCACTCCAGCATTGGCCCCAGTGGCAGCAGCGGTCCCAAGTCAGAGTCTGTCCCCTTTTCCCAGGCCACGGATGCTGCAAAGGAAACCACAGTGTCTCTGATGGAGCCTTGTCTGAGCAGGGAGTGCAGAACCCACCTTGAAACGCTCAGCTGGACTCAGGGACCCTCCAATTCAGTGGGATCAGGGCTCAAGGGATGCTGGCTCTGCCCCCAGCTACCCTGTCCCTGAAATACTCCACCTGGTAAATACCTCAGACCCAAAAAAAAAAAAAAATATGCTGAAGAATAGTATTTCTCTGAGGAAAGACTAATGGGATCAGGCCCTAAATTATTATCCTCATGGTATCTCATACATCAAACAATGGAAAATGTGGGAAAATAATTATAAAATAGATATATGTTTTTAAGTTTAGAAAGTTAATATCCCTCAGGGTTTTTTTTTTTTTTTAAGATATTTTTATGAATATTGAATGCTGTAAACCAAACACAAAGCAAAAGCCAGACTTGATTTGTTGTGTTTTTGGTGAAGGGTAAGGATTTTTTTGAACACTGGAGTTATTTCAGTTTTAGGAAGTTGAAAACTAATGAAAAATCATTCTTTTCTGGTGGGTCGTGTATTCAATTGGCTCTCAGTGGGAAGTAAATGGAGTCAAGAGTGTTTTTCTTCATTACCCTGAATGTCTACTGTCCCTTATTTGTGAAAGAAAAGATAAGGATGCTGTAACAAAGTATTTGAGGGAAAATGTAGAATAAGGTTTGAAAATAAAGACAAATCTGAAAGGAATATATCAATATGAATGTAGCCTATGGGAAATCTTCACTCCTATTTTTAAAACAGTTTTTTTCTGATAGTTGTTCAGAAAAAATACCGTATGCATAGAGATATGTGAGTGGCCGTGACAATATGCTGTAATTCTTAGATTTTCTGCCTACCTCAACGAAAGGTTTCATGTTTGTTTAGGTTTTGTGTGCGTGCATAAACCAGATCAGATCTCTATTTGTATTTCTCGCTCTTGTTTTCTTAAATGATTCGCCTGCTTTCCCCCTTAATTTTAGCTTGATCTGCGCATTTTAAAAAAAAAAAAAAACGAAAAAACACACAACCGAAAAAACCAACAAAAAGACAAAAAAAAACCCCCCAAAACAAAACAAAAAAACCCGAACCCAAAGAGGTTTTTGGGTTGTTTTTTTTTTTTTTTTTTATGGTTAAACTTGCTAGCCCTGTACCTCGGGAATGATAAACAAATGATAAGCGCGGCGCTTTATGCAGGCAGGCACGCTCGGCTCTCGTTGTGCTGCACTGCCACCTTCCGTCCCCCGGCCCCGCCGGGTCGGGCACCCATGGATTCAGAGGTCTCCATGAGCTTTCATTTCCATAATTCTGCTTCTTCATTGACAGTCCTTTCTATAATTTGTTAGCAGAATCTCTGCGTTAGCAGTATCATGGGTTTTGGGGGGGTTTTTTTGGTGGGTTTTGTGGTTTTTTAAAATTATTATTATTGTTATTATTATTTTAAAGTAATTCTTATTTTCAGAGTTTTAAAAACATTTGGCCCTGAAGCTATTTATTCCCCTTAGACAGCGATACAGAAAGTATGATTGCTGCTATTTATATTCTGAAAGAATTAATGTGTTTCGGGCTGTTCCCTTTCACTGCAGCCCAATCCCAAGCTGAAGGAGAAGCATCTGGCACAATGGAAATTGTCACAACACAAGGCTGCAACTTCAACTGGTGAGAGAAGGCTCCCCTTGGATGTGCAGATTTAAAAGGACACTGCAGCTACGAGGCACAGGCACAGCCATGCTCTTGCGGGCGATGAGGAGCCTTGGTCTGCGGGAACCAAAGGCAACGAGAAACACTCCCCTGCTGCCAAACTCATTATGTGCGTGGCCAGAGCAACCTTTGCTTATTATATTTTGAGAGGAAATCCCTTAAACACACTCCCCCCTCAAGTCCAAAGCAGGTGGTGCTCGTGGGGGCTCCCCAGGTGATGTGATGGGGAGGTGCTCAGCAAGGAGGGGTGCTGGACCAGGAGGTGGCTCCTTGTGGGTTGCGATTGTGGCTCCTGGCTGATCTCTCCAACAGCCTCGCTCCAGGTGCTCAGCAAAAACACAGTCCCCCTCTCCACAGCCTTTCCTATCTACTTATTGGCTCCCCTTGCCAGTGACTCTTTGCTTTAGGCAGGCTGAGCGGAAGGAGAAGGAGAGGAAGGCTGGGGAGGAATGGGAACTCTTGAGCACAGGAGGTGGACCGTGTTTCTTTTATCTTTACCAAAGGGGAAGGAAAAAGCCTCAGGAGGGTATTCCCAGGGAGGAAGTAATTCCCTTTTCTTCCACCCAGCAGGAGATCGCATCCTGCCTTCAGCTCTCTGCTCCCTGGCTCCCCAGGCCAGCGGGGTTATGTGCTGCTGGTTCTGCCCACACCACCACAGAGTGCCTCCACGCTGGGTGGGTTTAAAGGTCCTCACAGCCCCTTTGGGGCTTTGACAAGGCTCATCACCTGCTGCAGACTCTATTGGATGGGCTGGGGATGAGTACATGCCTGCTTTGGGTGCTGGGACCTTGCCCAGTGTCATCATCCTCATTTTCTGAGCAGGAAAAGAAAGCATCGGTGTCCCTGTGCCCAAAGGTGGCAAAGCCTAGCACAAAGCTCTTTTTCTTCATACCAGGAGTTGGTTTCAGCATCAGAGACCTGGGGGGTGGAGAGGATAAACTGGGGGTATCCTGAACCCTTCTCTTCTAGCACAGAGCCTCTGTCCACAGCAGCAGCAGTGTCAGATGGCTGTGAGTTCACCTCCCACATGAAAGTATTGCTCTGCTGCTTACACAAACATTATTGTCATATTCTAATTTCACATGAAAAAATTCCTGCCTGGACAGGCCTTTCTACCACCACTGGAAGAACCTTTTAAAACAGTACAAAACAAAAAATTAGAGATGGCTCCCTGACCTGTTAGATGTCTACAACCTTGCCTTGGCTACTACTGTTGGGAACCCAGCATTTTTTTAACACCCAATTAAATTAGTGTAATTGGGAGAGAGTTGCAATTTCTTTGCCTCCAGCTGTGAGTCATAATCTGTTTAGCACCTGAGTGCTATTTCACTTTATTTTTAGTACTTAGTCCATAGTTTGGAAGGGGAGAAAGCAAACCTATATGTCAGTCAGGATTTTTTGGAGGTGTAGATTACTTATCGTTAATTTAAATGTGGCATTTAAATGACCATTCACAGGTGGTTTTAATGCTTTTATTAACTTCTTTTTTGGCCCTTGTAAGGGATACATTTGAAAAAAGAAATGTCAAAGACCCTGAACTACAGGCCATGCCAATAATACATTTCTGCTACTATACCATGGGAAAAACTGTAAAACAGAACAGCTTCCAGTGAGGGGAAAAGCAGAACCTTATTATAATAAAGAATAATAAAAATGGCAGAAAAAATTATCAATACCTAGTCTTATTTGAGCTACCAGTTCAGCCTACAGTACATTTTGAAATGATGAATCGGCTGGAGAGAAGAACATATTCCAGATGTTTTCTGTGTTTGTCTCCGGTATTTACTTCATCATGCCTTATCCAGAGGGGTTATTCAACGGAAATAAATGATATACCAAGTATGATCAGTGAGGAAAATTACTGATTGATTGTGCAAGTATAAAAGACAAACTAGCACAGGGGAAATACCTCAGGATAAAACACAAACCAGCCAGAAATTTTGTCTGCAGTTCAGATCCTTGGTTATGACTCAAACCAACCAGCCTTAGAAAAATCGTTCTGAATCACAGTTGATAAAATCTGTAGACACAAATAATTGTGATGGATTGGGAAGCCTAGACCCCAACAGTGGGAATCCTCCCAGCCAGAGCAGGACAGTGAAATGCCTGTGTGAACCTGCTGTTTCCTGTCATCCTGTGACCTGTGTCCTCCCTGGGGAGGGACATGAGCCTCATCTTTGCTGGGGTCAGCGTGCTTGGAGCCCAGTGCTAGGAAGCTGGGGAAGGCCAGGAGGCAACAACGCTGGGCTGGCTGCAAGGACATTGGAGAGGGATCCCCCCTGGCATGGCTAAACTGCTGTTGTGCAAGACAGCTGAGTGCCAGGTCCTCTGGTTCATCCCAGCCTAAAGAGGTTTCAGCTGAAATGGTAAAAGATTTACAGGCATCGGAGATGGATTAAGTCGCTAAGATAACCATAACATGTTAACTAATAGGACGTGCCTAGTAGTGTCCCCACAAGTGAATTGGGAAGGACAGCAGGTCCATGACCCTCCAGATCATCTGTCTTATACAAAAAAAAAAAAAAAAAAAAAAAGAAAATTTCAAGGCTCCTCCGGCAGCTTATCTAAAGGGTTGTTTATTTTGCAGAGCAAGACTGAATGTCTTAAAAAAAGAGCCCCACCTCATCCATCTATGTACACTCTCCAGGGTGAGGTTTTCTTTAAAAACAAAATAGCCAAAAGCTAATTGCATGTAAGTTTAGACTTAAGATATTTTAGTGACACTTAGAAGGTGGGGAACAAAACCCCTGTCACTAAGCTGATGTCTCTAAAATGTCTGCCAAAACAGCTCTTTAAAAAGATATTTGCACCTTTATTTAGTTCCTTCTTGTGAGGAATGTTTACTGCAGTCCGTAGATGTGGTTATGTCATGTTTCCACTGTGTTTTCATTCAGTGTTGCTCTGTATTTGTGGTTTTCTCATTTGTGACAGTCTAGTAACTGGAGCCATTTGTACCTGAGCAAATAATATCAAATCTGAATACTTTATAAATATTTACAATATTTGGTGTGTCTCCCACTCACATCAAATGCAAAGTATAAAAAGCAAAAACAAGCAGAAACAAACAGAACCTGTGTTACGTTATAATAAATATTTACTGTATGTACTATTGACTAAAGAGTCCCATACAGCTATTTAGGAGGCATTGTTTCTGTCAGGCTGTTCTATATTAAAACACTCTAAATGAAGCTGTTTGAGAATAAAAATGTGCATGTTAGGGAGTGATTGATGCCTATGACTTATTTAATTTTTTTGGCAAGGGGAAGTAGTTCGTTTTTTTTCTCCCTGCACATGTGGGTAGTGAATTAGGCGGGAGCCTGGGACTCTCTGGCACAGCTGCAGAATTCATTGGAGTGAGGTCCCAGAGCAAGACTTGAGGGGAACATGACCCTTCGGGACCACCGGTTTTAAGCAGAGATCCCAACTGCAAACAATCTGCACTGAAGGCAGGGCAGGCAGTGGCAGAGCAGCAGCCGTGTTCCTTGTGCAGCAAAGTCAGCCTGAAAACAGGGAGGAGAGAATTGTTCAGAGAATCATGGAATCATTTAGGTGGTGAAGGACCTTTAATACGATCGAGTCCAACCATTAACCCAGCAGTACTAAACCATGTCCCTGAGTGCCACATCCACATGCCTTCTGAACACTATCAAGGTGGTGACTCTATCACTTCCCTGGGCAGCCCATTCCAATGTGTGGCAACCCTTTCCATGAGGAAATGGTTGCTAAAATCCAGTCTAAACCCCCCACCTAGCTACAAGCTCCTTTCAGGTAGTTGTAGAGAGCAATAAGGTCCTCCTGAGCCTCTTTTGCTCCAGGCTAAACAGCCCCAGTTCCCTCAAGCCACTCTTCATAAGGCTTGTGCTCCTTCCCCATCTCCATTGCCCTTCTCTGGACATGCTCCACTACTGTAATGTCTTTCCTGTAGTGAGGGACCCAAAACTACACATGATTCAAGGTGTGGCCTTCTTAGGGCCGAGTATGGGGGAGATAGTCACTTCCCTGGTCCTGCTGGCCACACGGCTGCTGATCCAGGCCTGCTGCCATTGACCTTCTTGCCTACCTGGGCACACCTGGTTCATGTTCAGCCACTGTCAGCCCAGGTCCTTTTCTGGTGAGCCACCTTCCAGCCACTCTGCCCCCAGCCTGTAGCGCTTCATTGCTGTGTCCCAAGTGCAGGACCCACTTGGCCGTGTTGAACCCCATACAAGTGGCTTCAGCCCTTCTTGTTGAGCCCCATCCCATCGATCCAGCCTGTCCAGATCCCTCTGCAGAGCTTTCCTGTCCTCCAACAGATCAACACTCCAACCCAACTGGGCGTTGTCTTTGGACTTGCTGAGGGGACACTCCATCCCCTCATCCAGATCATCAATAAAGGTATTCACATGGACAGATAAATGCTGCAGAGAACAGAGAAGGAAGCAGTTCAAGATATTTGATTTCTCTGCTTTTGAGGAACAGCTTTACCAAGTCCTGGACAAAGGGATCCTTAATGAACAAGCAAAGACTTTCTAGAGTGTTGTCAGGAGAGTTGTTGCTCCAGGAGGAAGACTAGATTTGCACCTGCAGGCTCCATGTCATGAGGGACCTCCAAAGTTTTATTAATCAGTTAATGGAAGACCTTCCTCCCCCTTACTCTTTACTCTCCTTGTCTCTGTAGTCAATTTTCTCCTTTTGCTCCTCTACTGTACAGGAGCTTTTATCTTTTCTTCTATGCTTGTATTATTTTTCTAAGTCACCTGTCCCTGAGCACTTCTATTTCTTTGACATATTTATTCTCCCAAGACTGATATAGCTCTTTTTTACCCAGACTGAAGCATCACAGATCACTTTAAGCCTGGGATGGAGTTTAGGAGATGTGGGTTAAATTGTAGCTTGGCTGTGCCCTAGCCACCAGCATGGCTTCCTTTTGCTGTGTCCATTCCTTGTTTGTCACCAACAAATTTCCTCATATTCTTAGCCACCCATCTGCCAAGGCTTACTGGCTTGCCTAATTTTAAAGAAGTTTGTTGAATTTACATCATAAGCAAAGTTCAGTAACTGTCTATAATTTTCAACACATATTTTGCTTCAATTAATCTCCAAGGCCAGCGTTCTCTCACTGATTCTGCAGCGAGGCTCTGAGATGTGGTGTTCTGCAGTGTTTGTGTCTCTCCTGAGATGACAGGAATAGGCAATGTTCAGCAGGGTCTTCCCTCTGCTCCACCCCAGTTAGATCCCTGCAATGCAGCCCTGAGGGTCCCTGGGATTTGGGATGGAAAGGTCTTTGGGTGGTGAGCCATACAGTGGGGTACACAAGCATCTGCTGTAGGGTGTGGTAAGGTGAGATGGGTTGGAAAAGGGGATGAGATTAAGACATTTTAGGAGAAGGATCCAATGCATAGACATGCCACAATCAGTGACTTCTGGAAAAGACTAGAGAGGAAGGATAGGAGAAATGATAGGAGAAATCCTGCCCTGTTACTCTCATGCTTTCCCAGGGTATGAGACTCCTTGTTAGACACAATGCTGGACCTTTAGTCTGGCTGTTCTTATATAAATGAAAGTAAAATTCTGCCTTTGTGTAGGCTGTGTTGCACATAACTGCAGGTGCATCTAAAAAATTTCCTCAAGAAGGATTTTCCAGGACTATTCCTTTACCCACCTCCTCAATCTCTTCAAGTTGTTTGAAATCTAAAATCCCACAGCATGGGTTGTTACTGGGTGCCCTCTATGGCAGTGCATTGAAATCCATGTTTGAGTAAAGGAGCAGTATTTTAGAAAAATAGATTTGGTTTGAGTAAAAACTTGTAAAAATACCAAGATTTGGTTTGGCCTGTTTGTAAAATACACGGCAGATCCCCTGCCTGAGAAGAACTTAAATTGTCAATATAGAAGTTAAAAAGCTCGTTTCAGTTGGAAATTCCAGCTAAATTGTTCCCAGTTAGCACCAGAAAGGAATGCTTTAGACTAAGACAAAACAGATGCAGTCTGTTAGGTCCCCATTGTGTGAGCAGCCTTCCCTTGCAGGGAGGTAGGTAGCTGTGCACAAAAGTCCCCCTCGACTTGTAAACAGAGATAGAGCCGGCTGCCTCCACACCAGCAGTTTTGTTTCTTCCTGGGGCTCTTCCAAAGCACACAGGGCAGGGGAGGAATAAAATCAGTCACCCAAGCACCACTATCCAGGAGCAGATGAACCCAGCATGCTTCAAACACTAGAAGAAGCTCTCCCTTTAACAACTGGCTTGTTCCTGGCTTCGGTGGCCATTTCAAGGGCTGTGCCTCCAACCACCACCCGCCTGGAGAGTCAGAGGCAGCTCTTGGTTACTCTGGAGCCCTCCCTGGAGCACTCCAGCAGTGGAAAGCAGCCCCTGAGCAAGCCTCTTGCAAAGGCTGCCCTTCAACCTCCTCACTCACTGCAGGGTTTTCCCTGCAAGACCCCCACATTAACCCTCCTCTTCCTTGTCCCCAGACTTCCAGGCAATGTGGTTTGTCCTTTTTGCAGAGCACATTGGGTGCTGGAGGAAAGAGCGGTGGTTAAACCTCCCTTTCACTTGCATGAAGGATGGGATAGGGCTGCTGCAGGACACAGGGAGTAGGAGAAAAAGGAATTAAAAATACTTCCCAGTCACTTCTCCCCTCTCCCCCATATTTGTCACAGTCTTGGAAATGGGAGTTGTCTACACATGACATCATTCCAGATTAACTACTGATGAATTAATTCCTTGTGTGTGTGCTCTTATATCCCAAAATAAGAGTGTGTTTTTCCAAATCTCCTACCCTAGATAGTGCAGTTTTAGAGTAAAGGGTTTTAAAGTCAGTGGTAACAGAAATAGTGGTAATCCTTTATTGTAGGATTGGGCAATATGGGTTTAATCTGGTTTAAACTATTTGGCATAATGCACTTTGTCTCTCACTCACTCCTGGTATGGATGCTGTCATGCCAAAGTGGAGTATAGCCAGGAGGAGCCTTAGATGGACACCAGGGCCCAAGGGAGATATTGTCTCAATCATTATAATATAAAATAATTCTTAAGCCAAGAAAGTAATCTGCATTGTATTACCCCAACCAAATCTAGTCCTTGAAAAGGAACTGAGCAGGGAAGAGCAGTGCCAAGGCCTTTTGGGGATGGGGAATGGAGTCTGCACCTGATGCATCCACATTGTATCGATAGGCACCAGTGTAAATAACTTAAGCCAGTAGAAAATATAAATCCTAACTAGCTGAAATGCAATGCATTTTTATACATTTTGGGATACACGGTGCTGAAAGATTGGGGTTCTGTAAACACCTATTAAAAGAAAAGGCCCATTGTCTGAAAAATGTCTTAGAACTGCCCCCTCCTGCTCATTCACCTTATTGTTTTTGCAACAGAAGTGTTTCCAGAAGCTATAAAAATGTGTTGCTTTTGTTAAATGGATTACTTCCCTTCCTGTGGCATGAAAACTGGCTGACCCCACTGACAGGCAAAACACATTTACAGTGGTAGCGAGTGACTGAGCCCAACAGGTAGCCAGCAAAGGCTGGGCTAGGTCACAGCTGGTGTTGGGACAAGAGTGAAGCCTGATCCATGGTACTTTGGGCAGGTGGAAGTCGTGTTTGCAAAAGCATTTAGGCAAATTTGTACTTTATAAATGCATCTTTAAAGAACAGCACTGTAGGTCAAATTTACAAGGTGTCCCACAAGCCCTGAGGGTGAGCCACACACCCTTCAGAGAAAGCAGGCTGCAGGGGCAGAGAGGAACCTCCCCCCTGCTGCAGGCTCCAATCCTGCCCCCATGACAGGACTGGAAAGAGTTTGGGATGCCCTAGACCCTGTGTGCATAGCAACTCCTCTGCAAATCTCAGCTGCTGCTTCCAAACGCTTCTGTAATTCTCTAACAGACTGTGGTCACTATGCATTTTTGTTTGGCTTCCTTAAAACACCCTAGGTAGAAAAAGTCAGTTTTAATGAGCATTGTGGGGTAATTTGACCTAGAGAAAGGACAAGTAATAAAGCACTCATTTGCTTTACAAGCAGAAAATTAACAGTGCATGTGTGTGTGTAAATTCTTCTGGTGCTGCCTTTGTCTAGTGCTTCTGCAAAGTTTGTCTTTAGAGCATATGTGAGTTGTACATTATGGTTGCAGCAGAGAAATGTGAGAAAAATCCTATATCTGGATCCACTTGCATAGCGCATCCTGAATGCCACATATAAACCTCTATTCTTCTTTAAGACATGCTTAAAGAGGTAATAAAATGCCTAAAAATCTTTTAATATGTTCTAAGTGATACATAGTTTTAAAAGACTGAGGGTCCCTAAAACCCAAAGTCTTTTTGATATACGAAGTTAGTTGTTTAAAAAAATATCCTAGGATTAGTGTCTCCATTTTTAACCTGTTCTTCAATCCCATTGATTTTTGCAAAAGAAGTGATTCCAGAAGACATCAGAAGATACTCAATAGTACATGAATGGTAGTGGGTAGGGTGGGAGCAGGATGAAAATCCCCCACTGCCATTGCTACCAAGAGAACAGAGAATTTCCTCTCACCCAGGGTGCAGTTTCAGGGGGTAAACAGCCTTCAGAGGTTCTGCAAGTATTTTCTCTTCCTTGCAGACATGACCATTTGCTCAGAACATGTCTGTATGCCTATTAATCAATTAGGACATTAATCCCACCTCTAAGTGAACAACCATCTAACTCTCCAAATTTACATGACTTGTATTATGGAGCTCTGCCACTGAAAGGCCTCTCGTCAGATGGTGGCTGGAAGAAGGACTATTTCTCATCCTAGCGATGAACTGATTTCACAAGTGGCTTGTTTTAGAGTTCCTCCTAAGGCACTGTGCCCTGGATTTTACCCCTCTGTATCCCTCCTGGCCTTGCATGTTGGCCCATATGGGTATGGAACACTAAAGCAGGGACAATGGCCTATGAGCAGCATCTTTAATCAGTTTGCAGAGCTTGGGAGGTCCCTTCCTGCAAGGTGTCATCTCTGGTACCTAAGATCAGCCCAGGACTTGGGCTGCTGATGCCTGTCCAACTTGGCTTCCTGCCTGGGCTCTTTCTTTTGTCTCTTCTCAAAAGAATCAGGATGCTGAAGGTGTTTTCTCATGCATTCCCATTGCCAGCTCAAAGCAGAGAGTAACCAAAACGAACAGCTATGCTGCAGATGTCTCTCTCACTGCTTAACAGCTCTTTTCTCTCTCTCTGTCTTTTCTACAGAACTGCATTTCCCAACCCTTTTTCCCTCGAGACATCCAGCTGAGCTCCCCCTATAAGTGTTTAAATCCCCTGCTGTCAGCTTGAGCTCTGCTGATTATCTGGGTCGAGGAGAGCCTGCAAAAACTCAGTGCTCTGAGAGTCTCTTTCCTTTTGCACCTTCCCTTCCCTCCTTCCCATTTTCCACTGCATCTTGCCCCTTTTGCCTCCATTTAAACCACATCTGGCTCATGCAGAGCATTGTGGGTGCTCTACACTTGCAGGGTGTGCAAGGGGTGTTTCTCCAAGGATTTGTTGCATTGCTTGGCTGTGATGCACCACCCCTTGGCCAAAAAGATTCATCATGCCTTGCCTTGCCTTCCTCCCATCTTCCATCTCCCATCACCATCTTTTTCTTCATTTTCTCTCTCTTTCCCCTTCTCCTTCCCACCCCGAGGTGGGTCCTGCCCGCTGAGCAGTGCGTGTGAAGCACAGCTGTGTCCCTGACATGCTCTCGCTCAGCATCCGACAGCGTGCGAGAGGTTAACTCGCAGT
Source organism: Monarcha castaneiventris obscurior (assembly GCA_026261815.1). NCBI lineage: Eukaryota > Metazoa > Chordata > Aves > Passeriformes > Monarchidae > Monarcha > Monarcha castaneiventris. Next base: position 8,518,349 of record JAMPIT010000886.1, on the reverse strand, counting down.
GGCATGTGCAGTATGTGGCCCAGATGTTCCTGCCACCCCCTGCACGCTCTCATGCGATTCGTTCCACTGCTGATAAAGGTTGTGGACTTGAGATATGGGGGAGGCGAAGGAATGGATGGGAGGTGAAAGGAAGGATACCCCTGACCCTCCTGAGCTCATCTTATGTTCCTGCATGTTCTGTTTGAGAATCAGGGATGGGCGAGGGGAGGTGTTGTGTCTGGAGGTGGATATGCTCCATCTCTGAGGAGGATTTCTTTGAGTGAAACCTGCAGTTTCTTCCCAAAGCACCTCTCCAGCTCTTCTTTGGGCACTGTCCTTGCCTGGGCAGCAGAAAGAGGAACTTTGTGCTTCCCAACTCTCTGTTTTGGTGTGCAGGAACACCTCAGGCGATATATTTATAGCTAAAATCCTGTCCAACCTCCGAGATACCCTTTGCCAATCTCTAGCATGTCTGAAGAGATTGCTCTTTTTTAGTAAGCTCACAGTTTGACCCTAGTATAACAGGGAGGAAGAGAGGGTTAACAATAATATCTCTAGAATAGAAACCTTCCCTACAAATACCAAAGCAATGAGGTAAAAAAAGATTTTTTTCAATAAAATCTTTGTAAGATTTAACAGGGGCAAAAATAATGTATTTTCCTGTAAACTCACTCTGAAAAAAAAAAGACCAGTCTGTCTTGGCAGAAATTTCCAATATATATTCTTCCTGAAGCAACTATTCTGCATGGAAAAAAAATCAGTCCAAACAGTTAAAGCCTGACCAAGTAGGTTATAAGCAACCAAACCAGGTCTTGTGTGGGAAAATCTCATGCAAGCTTAGCAGTCGATGTTAACAGTGCCAGCTATAATACACACACACAGAGTTCAGCATGCATCTCCGGGAAGGTTTTTATGACTGATCAAATATACTTTCCTTGAGAAGTTCCCTTCCAAGTCATGTGCTATTGCTGTGCAAGGCATAGAAATCTCCCCTGGCCTCGCTGCATTCAGCAAGTCAGGGCTAACAATGGGAACCGTGTTCGTCCCGAGGAGGCCGCGGCATTCGCAGGGAAGCTGGGCTTGCTGTACAATGTCAGACACATTTTATGGGCTACATTTTTCAAAACACTGCAGGCGGAAAGAGGGAGCATTATCTGCTAAATACTCCAGGGAGCGCCTTTATGGACTTCTCAAGGGGGCTCAGAACCACTGATCTGAAAAGATGCTAAAGTTCCATTGTGCGCTCTGCTTTGCCTGATTTGCATGGCTGAAAGAGGGGGTAAGAAAATGGACTCTGTGTCAGAACCTGAGACAATAGACAACGGTCGGAAACAGCCTGAAGTTTGTAGGAAAAAATTCTTTCCTCCATTTTATCTTTGTCAGGGTAGAGTTTGGCCTGGGGACTGTAGGATTATGTCTGAGGGTCAAGCCAAGAGGTTTCCACCTCTGCTCTTCTGGGTGACACCAGTGCTTCGAGAACACACTGCAGGGAGGAGGAAAATTCATTTCAACCTCACTGGATTCCTGGAATGTGCAAATGTCCCAACAAACTGTTTTAGTAGGTTATTCTAATCCTTCCACAAATGACATAGTAGTAACTTTTTCTATTTGCACTACGTAAAGCTAAGCAAAATCAGTATTTTTTAGTTTGCATGTTGAGTGTTACTGTGTGCTGGTTCAGGGAAACAAACTGGCCTTGCCAGAAACACAGAGTGCCAAGTAGAAATGTGAAGAAATATGTTCCTCATGCAACTCAGCATCCTGATTTAGAGGGACTGCAGCAGGAAGGATCAGCACACCTCTTCCCCAGGCCTGCTCCACCTGTGGCATGCAGAGTGCAGATGATTAATTAGGAAGGTTTTTAAGAGAGATTTGTCCAAGTGTGAATGAGCATTTGGTAGCTGGCATTGGATCCCTTCAGCATCACATGGACTTCCTCTTCCAAAGACCCTCCTCCCCCTGTACAATAGACAGTAAAGCCCCGCCTTTTTCTGTTTAACCTAATCCTGAGCAAACAGGTACAGAAGTTTTGGAAATGCATTCCCTGGTGGGAAATTAGGGAAGAGTAGCTGCCATGACAAGCCTCCTTGATAAGCAGATGGCAAGAGTTGTCAGTGATGGGAAATCAGTGGGCAGAAGAATTCAGCAGAAATCAGGATTGGGGTGCAGGAAAAGTGGATCTCTATTTCTTGGGTCTCTGCTCTGCTTCCTTGCATGAAGAAGAATGCTGATAACCTTAATGAGCAGAGTGCTTTGAGACCATGGATGCAACAATCCCATGCCTGGGGTTAGAGCTGTAGGTTGGCTTTGATGAGTAGACAAAACCCAGAGGAGTCCCCACACTGGAATCCGGCCCCTGGGAGTCTGGAGGTTGGCCAAGCATGTAGGACATCTCCTTGCATCATGATAGGCAGTTCAGAGCATCCAAACTTCATGTGGCTCCCTGCACTGAGCCCAGACACCAATCTTTGCAAGGTTTGCACTTTGCTGATTTAAACCTGCTCACCTGCTGGTTCTCTGAACCTCCTTCTGTAAAGAGGAATGAAAGGTACTGTTTCACTTAAGTCTGCTCCCATGAAGGCAAAATGGAAATTGTTTCATCTTCAGGGTTTCATTAAGTCTCATAAGAATTACATAAAACTCCCTCTCGCTGGCTTTCCAAGGAGAAATCCTTTGCCTTTGTGTATTTATACTTGCAATGGATGCAGCCCTAAAAATGAGCTTGGATTTATTATTCATTATGTTTATAATGGCACAGATGTGTGCAGAACTGAGCAATGGGGAGCAGTAAATCAGCCAAAACTCTTCTCATTCTTGCTCTTTCTATAACATTTTCTAGTTCATTGGGGAATTTTAGCTGTAACAGAGTTTCTGCCCAAGAACTGGCAGACCAGGGAAACAAGAAGCAAAGCTACGTTGTGAGATGTCTATGTAGGTCATTATCTTCTTTGAGAGAAATTCTGGAATAAGAGATTTCAGAATTTAAATTACACTTGACTTTTATATGATCCATAGTTTGTACCAGAACCCTCACCTTAGTTTGGTGTCTGGACTTTTTGTGGCTAAAATATTTAAGTATACATCTTCTCTTTTTCTTCCAGAACAAAAACACATGAAATATGACTTAATACTCAGCTTTATAGTACAATATTCTGTGTTTCCACCATGTTCATTAATAATTGCTTTAAATTTTCAACATTCCCATGCATCTGGAGCAGTGAGAGTGCACTACATTGTGACCAACATTTCATTTTTAAACAAAAAATACAGATATGTTAAAACTCTTCTTCCTCCCTGGGAGCCAAGAACATGCCTTGACTGTGGAGCAGGAGATATTTTATTTTGGCAATTCTTAAATGGAGAAACACCCAATTGATTCAGTAGCAGAAGTGTGAAATCATTTACACAGAGAACAGCCAACTGAGGCCATAATGCTGCTGCTCCTGGAGTGTCCATGCCTGAAAACAAGCCCAGCTTGTCATTTATAATCATTTTCTACCCTCTCAATAGGCAAACAACGCATTTATCAAAATCTTATGCTGATGCTTTCAGATTTAGTTCATTAGCCCTCATTGTGTTGGTGGGGATGGATCACTGCAAGCCAACACCAAACAGCCTCCTTATTTTATATTAATTGTGTGTCAGCAGTAACGGGGAAACTGTATCTTTTCCTCTCATTTCATTATGTAGTTTCAGGGTATTTTGTCAGTTCCAGGGACCAGAAGTAAACCCTCTTTCCTGACCCTTTGTACTGGGATCCAGGCTATTTGTTTGTGCTTTTAAAGACAGTTCCTGCTTCTGTTTCTAAACCCTTTGCTCTGGCTTATTGCTAGAAAAGCCAGAAATCCTTTACCTTAGGGGCTGATTAGCCCTAGACACCACCAATGCCCCTTGAGAAGAAGTATCCTGAATTTCTTGGCTACCTCCTCCCCTTAGAAAGACTCTTCTATTGTCTCAGAGCTTGTCCGCACTGGAATTCAATGTTGGGTTTAGTTGTAAACCTCCATGTAAGTACAATTTCACTCACCCCACCATGCTTCCAGCAACACTGCCAGCTTTGGAAGCAGGGAGGACAGGCATATTCCCAGCCTATGCTGACCCTTATAGGGGTGAGCTGTAGCCTTGGTAGAGTGGTGTGCTCCCAAGGGACACTAAAGGAGTCTTTAAACCAAGACATGAGTGGGGAAGGAGGAGGTGTCATTCATCCACAAGAGGGAAAGCGACTGAATTTTCCTCAGTCTTTCAATTGTTCCAGCTGCTGGTAAACTGTCTGTCTGAATGTTCTTGCCCTTTCCTAGGTTTAGTTTCCCTAATTAAGCTGGCACATTCCATCCAATGCCCCATCTCCCTTCATGGCTGCAGTTTCAACTGCAGGTGATGTGTTTGGGAGCTCCCACTGCCACACAGAGGAGAGCTGTGGAGAGGACATCCTCTTGGAGGGCCTGGTATTATTGAAAACAAATGTGTAGGCAAAATCTACAGGAAAAAATTAGCCCACTTTGCTAAGCCCTAGAGAGACCAAAAAAAAAAAAAAAAAAAGGCTCGCTTTTGTGATGGATATCTTGAGGTCTCTGAAGCTAACATGTTTAACAAGGTCTATTAAAAAAATCACTTAGCATATCAACTATCATACTTCTAATGCATGCACTGCTAAGGGCAATATTAGCTCTTGTGACATGTTGTTGTTACAAAGTGCTGTTCAAGGATGTATCATCTCTTCTGCATGCTCAGTAAGGACAACGAATTTTTTGTCAGAGATCTGTCCAGAGGTCTTAGGTCTCACTGAGGGAAACCCTGTTGTCAGCACATGCAGCAATCCTCCCTCTCCATGCCCAATTATCTTCCAGGGAATGGCTTACAAACATGTTGGAATCAAGTCACTTAGCAAAAGCAAGATTCTGACTTTTGAGAACAGATGAGAGTATTCTGGGCACTTACCAAAGACATGATTACTGCTATTTTGTCTGCTATCATGTTCAATCCATGCTCTACTCTTGTGGGAGGAGGATGTTTCATAACTTAGAAAAGATGCATGAAGGTTGAGAGTGGCATTCCATGATTAAAAAAACATGGTTGCTAATCCAGCAAGCCTGAAACACCTGAATTGCCCTGTTGTCAATTTTGTTATGTGTTTACATGTTAAGAATTTATGCCTTATATTTGTAAAGAGTGTATTTTCTTCTCTCTCCTGTACAGGGAGCAGAAGTTTTCACTTAACTTTGTGCAGTGATGCCCTGGTCATCTTCCAAAGTGGTCACAGTTAATTTAGAAACCAGCCATGTACATGAGGAGCTGGAATGATGCCTCCCACTGTGCCTGGCACTGCATTCATCTGTAGTGAAACTCCACACGACTTTACGTGACTGCATGACAAACTTTGCCATGCCCCTGGAGTATCGGGAAATCTAACTAGATGTGGAAATAATTGATATTATCACTAGATGGGTCACATCTCAGAACATTTTCTGCAGAATGCAACCAACCACCACTCCACTCACAAAGCTGAAAAAAGTCACTCGTGGACCAGTGGAAACAACAGGAATTCAGCCAAGACCCAGGATTTTTTTGCTGCTGCACAAGTATTTGAATCAGGGGGTGAAATCTTCACTGACATCTCCTTAGTGGAGAGGAGCAGGTCTGCGTTGGAGAACAAGAAACAGAAAGAAACCCAGCAGTGCCAATACCTTCACCTACTCATAACACAAATTATCAAGAGTTTTCAGGTCAGATGCTGATGGAAAGGGCTTGCTTTTGAATTCATGAGCTACCATTTGTTCTTTTAATACCCCTTCTGTTTAGAGGACTGAGATTTTAAATGTTTCTTCAAACTTTGTTGGTTCTTCCTCCTTCTAAAGTAGACACCACTGAGAATTTTTCCTGGCCATTCAGCTCAGAAGCAACAAAAAGCACATGCTGATGGTGAGATCCATACACATTTCTACAGAGAACATCTGCATTGAGGTTTTACCCAGGATGGCCACCCCTGTATCTGATATCGCAGTTTTCACATAAACCAAGATACCATTGGCTTTCATTTGTTTTCTTGCTAAATTTTTTTGCTTCAGTGGGAATTATTCTTGGGAAAAGACACATACAGTAAGTCCTTGAAAGTTAGAGGAAATCCCATGGATTTTGTTTTATCGTTTGTGTTTAATGTTACCACAGAAAACGTGAGAAAATTCTCTCCTGTCGTCTAGCAGTGTACAGATAGGATCCTCTGACTACAGTCCTGAAAGATTTATGGTTAGACAAAAGCAACATTTTCTTCGTGGAAATGAGCTAAAGCAATAAACAAATAAAAAGAGCTTTTATTAGAGAAGGATACATCTAGCCGGAAGTCTGGGAAATCCTGATTTAATCTACTGTTCTGGAGGGATTGTGCCAAGTCTTGGATGGAGTGAAATTCATGCTGTTTTAATTCACTGTTCAAAAATGTACACGCAGTAGCAGGAGTAGAGCACTAATCCCATCTAACCAGGAGCCAGACTTAGCTGAAAGAACCCTTTAGAATTGTCAGTTTATCCAGCCAGTGGCTGAAATTGTGGTGAGCATAACAGAAAGTGGAACTGAATACAAACATAGCTATTAAAAATGCCCCTTTTTTTTTTTTTTTTTCCTTGAAATCTCACAAAACCAGGCTTTTCTTGTGAGATTTGATCTGCTTCCTGCTTTGGACTAAGCCAGCAAGATGATAGAGAACCCTTGTGTTTGGGCTGTAGTGGTGTTCCTGATCTCCAAAGAGGTGCTTGAAGCATTTTGCCCATCAGTACAAGTGTCCACAACTTTTGTGTGTTGAGCACACTGTAGCAGTTTCATAGTATAGAATGATACAATTTTTTTTCCCAAAACAGGGAGAAAAACCAAATGAGGAAACAGCAGGAGGTTGAGGTGTTCAGGTGCTGGGAAACACAGACTCCAAGCCCTGGAACAGCATCATTCATTTACAATCTTGGTACAATTTCACTTCTACAGTGTGAAATCTTTACATCGCCCAGAAAGAAACCATGGCTTGCTCAAAATAAAACTCATTGTCATGGATAGGAGAAGTCGCTACTTCTGACCTCACTGATTAGAAATGACCACATTGCTAGAGATATAGAGTTCAACTGTTGAGGGAAAGACTCGTGACTGAAAAAAACTTCAGGCTTTCTCTGGCTGAAACTTCACATAATTCATGGCCAGGAACTAGCCAGACCCATTAAGGGTTGGTGCCAAGTTGAGTGACAGCCAGGCAGGCTCAGGGGCTGCCTTTTTGTAATGTATAATCTTAGCACAACGCTGTTCTGTCCCATGACTGAAGCTCCTGGGTGCTATTAATGTGCATGTAGTGGTAAGAATTTAAATACTGAAGCAACTAAATTAATTGGAAAACAGAACAGATCGATTCTCCATGCAATTCTTCTGTATATATGTCCCAAACTAATTGATCGCTATCAATTCTAGCAATATCAGACCCTTACATTCACCATGTGATATTGATCTGAGAAATGGCTGAAATTGTCAAGTTTTAGCAATATCTAAAAATTTGAAGTGCGGGGAAAAAGTCAATGAAATTTATTAGTGTTTTCCCTTTAGTTTTCAGCCAGCTAAAAAATTGCTAGACACTTCTGGACAGAGGAGGGGAAATATTTTGTTTTCCTTCCTTCCATGTCCTGTTAAACTAGTTCCAGAGGACAGATTTCATTCAGAGTGGAACAGAAAACTGGTTGCCTTTTTATATTGGTTTTAAGATGATATTTTTTTATTTATTTCAGAAAGGAATAAAGCATGTAGCAATAATCAGCCTGGAAGAGTTCACTGTTCAGTGTTCTTCACTTGAACACTGTTCTCTGTTCTTCATAGATCCAGTTCCTGTTGCAAACAGAACACATCCACTGGAAAACATCTGACTTATGTTTAGAAATCATTGCTGACAAAAAATGAAGCAGAAACTTTGCTGGGTTTTTCCAATACTGAGAGATAGAAATGTATACCTGGCTTTAATCTGAAATTGTTTAACCCTGAACACTATCCTTTCTTGCAGCACATCCCCCGGCCTAGCAGTCTCAAGCTCATCTGCAGGAGCAGCAAGGAAGGGGAGCTCTTAAAAATCTAGTTACAGGTGCCTTAAAATGAAGATAACCTGGACTTGAGGTGTTCTTTTTCTTTTTAAAACCAATCACCACCACATTCCCACAGTTATCCAAACAGTGGCCCATTATATAGTGAGCACTCAACAGTCCTTATGAGAGCTACACAAAAGGCTGATCTTTTCTAAGGCTTGTAAGAATTTATCATCACTGTCATCCTTAAATTTACTCTTCTATTGGAATTTCCTCCTTGTTTGACAACTGCTTTTCCCTTCCATCTATCACAATTTAGAGTGACTAATCAGGTTAGTCACAAACCCTTCAGAAATTTACCCTCCAGGGCACTTTTTATTTCAGCTTGGGGAGGAAAGCATTTCAATTTACAACATTTAACAGGCGCCTCCCTGCAGCAGCCATGAGGGTTTCTCTTTAGCTCAGATTTACATATGCAAATTATCCAAATATTAGTTCAGTTTTACAAAAGGATGAGATTTAAAGAAAATGATCTGGAGATTGGAGGATGAGAAGGCAGTTCAGAAGATCTGTCTCTGCTCTGCTACAGCATCATTCTGTGACCTGCAGCACTATAAAGTGGATGTAATAGGCTGGACATTGATAGTCACCAATTAACTCGCCTATAAGGCAGATAAAACAATTATTATCAAGTTGTTTTAAAAGTACAGTCCACTTCAGAGCTTCTGTTCAGTCAAGGGAACCAATGAAACTGCAAACCTTTGTTTCACTTCTGAGACATCACAAATGGTGCAGTTATAGTACCTGGGATTTTTGGGACCACTGAATTGTAGAAAAGCAGATGGGCAGGAATCCCTGACCCAGTTCCTGACAAACGTTTATCTAACCCATGGATTCCTAAAGGGCAAGCCACAGATTCTTGCTTTTCTGTAGAGCATTTCTAGGAGGAGGTGCATGTGGGGGTGTGTCTCAGGCAAACCAAAACATGAGAAATCCCATTAATACTGGGCTGTACCAGCTGTATGTGAAGCCCCGTGAGGTGCAATGTTAGAAGTTCACAGACTGCAAAAGGCTACAAATTAATTGTGTAACCTGTGCTTAAAGACTGCCTGTGATATGAAATTTAGCAAGATCCCAAGATAATGCATTCCTGGCCTTTTCCCTTTTAACAGGTAAAATATTTTCCCTAATGTCTAACCTTTGCTTGAAGATCATTATTTCTTGTCCTGCCCTTGGTGGCTGTGAGGAATCGCATGTTCCTTTTCTCTTTGCAGAGATCTTTTACATATATGAAGAGTGACTACCAAGAAATTGTTCTACAAATACATTTATCATAAGATGAAAAGAGAAAGGTATCGCCAGATGATACCAAGGGGGTGAAGTGTTTAAAGCCTTTTTTTGTATCAGTGTTCATTTAAAAGATCAGTTGAGAGCAGGAGGCTAACAGGATTGGAAAATGAATTGAAAAAGGATGGGAGTTCAGCACAGAATAACGAAAGAAGTGAGAAAATTAGATAAGCTTCATGTTTTATAATTGGCTGAACCTGATGATCTTCATCCTAGAATATTTTGAAAGTGGACTGAAAAGATCTTAGATACCTGTGGTTATCTTTGAGAAGCCAGGAAAAGCTAAGTAAGATACCAGAAAACTGGAAAAGGGCAAACCTATCTTCATACAGAGGAAGGGAAAACAGAGGAACATGGGAATTACAGAGCAGCTCGTCTATATTTTCAGCTCCAGCAAATATCAAGCAATTTAGTTGTTTGGACGCATCTGGGAAAAGAAGAATAACAGACAGTGTGGGTTTGTCAAGAAAAAATCGTGTAATCTTATTTCCTTTTACACAGGAGTGGTGAACAGAAATGAAAGTTTGATTTTGTTTAGGAATTGACAATAGCTGATAAAATGATAGGCCTTAAACTGAAGAAAGAATGATTCAGAATGAGCTGATAAGAAAATACTTTAGTAGTGTCACTCATGAAGCAGTAAACCAAGCTGTCTTGGGAGCTTGTAGACTGTGCACCACTGGAGATCTCTATGAACAGGTCAAAGCAATGCCTATCAGCAGTGATTTAGATATTACTGAGATTGTTTCAGGGGAGAGGAATGGATTGGATGACCTCCAAAGATCCCCCTTAGCCTTATTTTTCTGTGGTTGTGTCCTGCAAACTTCCTGTTCCCTGGACAGAAAAATCTTCATTCTTTCTGTCTCCCCTCACATCCTCTGTTGCCCAGGTCTCTGATCACTCCTGTTTATCTCTCCTAAATGCTTTACAGTTGCCACACTCCCTTCTTGCAGTATGATATTAAGAATTATAGGGTAGATGCTCTCAAATCCCTGGCATGTGCCAGAGCAAGGAGGAGGATGAAGGCTCCTCTGCACATCCCCTTGTGCCAGAAAAACACCCCAACTTATCCTTAGAGCACAACCTACCACAATTAATAAAAAGTGGATGGTTTTTTCCATATCTCTGTGTTAGTTCACATAAAACCACTCCTGCATTTCCTGCCTAAGTGCTGAGATGCTTGAATACTCCAGTAGTTTTGGAGACCTCCCATTCTCAGAAATTTCATATTTTGACATAACGTCAGCATTCTTCTCTGCCCCAGTTGCCTGCTTTTTCAGCCTGAAGTGAAAGGAGTCCCAGCAATAATAAAGCTAAAAAATAAAGACAGCATGAATTACTATATTCTTCTCATGGTACAATAATGGAGAAAGGTCCCATGTTAGGCGGGGGGAATGCATGTCACTGTTTCAATACTTAAGAATCAGAAGTGATTCAGTGCACAGAGCAAAATAGCAGCTGTGTTCAGATCTCAGCCATTCACTGGAGAGAAAGAATAGTTTTCACTCATAAAAATGAGTATGTGTCTTTATTCTGTCATGGGATAATGAGGCACCTTGGGCTTGATCCAAAGCTCCCTGAAATCCAGAGAAAGACTCACGTTGGCCTCTGTTCACCCTAAACCAAAGAGGAGAATCTTTTGGAGTTGGAAGAGCTTCCCCTTGCTCTTCTTTTCTCTCCACACTCGAGTCCCACACCACGGCTAGCCTGCCCTATAAATGAAGACCACCAACAAATAAAATCTCTCAGGCTGACAAAAGGATGTTTAAAGACACGTCAGCAATTCAAGCTGCAAATCTCAGCACTCGAAGACACAATCTGCAGTGTAGATGTCCAAGGTGCAGCTCTCTGCCATGTCATCCCACAGCAGGTGACAAAGCCCCCTGGCAGGGCACGGCCTCAGAGCCACCCACCTGCAGCAGCTCCACGTGCACAACTGCATGGGGGAAAACACAACACTGTGCTGCAGCTTGTGATCCATCAGAAAACAGTCATTCCTCATGGAGGATTGGCTTTTATTTACTTGCATCAGATCATTCTTGAGGAAAACAGCAGTAGCAAGGGCAGGATTGCCTCTTTTAGTGGCAGACTGCCCTGGATCGACCTAAAATCGATCCTAAGGCTGCAGCTGTAACCTGTGTTGAGAGTAAAATCAAATCACCCGAATTGCCTTGAAAATACCTAACCATAAAACCAGAAACCTGTGTTATTTATTATGACGGAACTATCACTGGGACACCAAGGGTCTGTGACAGACCTTGCTTGTAATATATCGCCAGAAACATTCTTCTCAGATTTTATTTTTTTTGTTTCTTAGATAATTTCATTAAGAGACTGGTTAATTCTTTTCTATAGGGAGGGAAAAACCCTGTTGCACCAAAACTCTTTGAAGATTCATAGAGGTAGTTCCAACTGCATTCCAAAGTGGCCTGGAAGAGGAAGACCTCCAGAAAAGTTTTAGAGCAGGAATCCCGTGATTGCATTGCAGCATGCTCTCGCTTTTTGTTTTGGAGCAGTATTTTGTTTCTTTCTTTTTTCTCCCCCGTAGCTATTCCTCTTGTAGAAAAGTCACAGAAAAGGAAAGGAAAGAAAAGAAGAAACTTTAACAGCAGCCTTCCCTGCCCCAACCCCACAGACAGCCATCTCACCAGACAAAGCACAGTCCTGGAAGGATTCTGTGCTCTTCTGCCAGAAGCATTTGAAAAAAACATTCGGGCTCCTGCAGAACAGGGCACCATTTTTGAAAAGGTCTCTGCACTGAGAAAGACAATTGATTTTCTTCTTTTGGCCTCTTCCCCATGCAGCAGTGTGTTATAAAGGCAGAGAAACAGAGAAAAGGATCCAAAAGGGAGCGTTAAATATTTCACTTTCCTGTTAGCTGGAAAAATCAAACATGACACCTCTCACCATCCAGAAGGTTGCTTCTGGCTCTCTCTTCTTCTGTTGGGTTTTGGGTTACATCTCATGTTAAAAGGTTTGGGGCAAGGAGTGGGTGAAATTAGAGGAAAATTCAATCTGGAGGAAAATTCAGTATGGAGGCAAACTTTAACAAATACTGAGAAGGGAGTTTTGTCTTATAGCTGGGATATAATGCTGAGTTTGCACTAGTGATTTTTCAGGTGGTGCATTCCTCACTGGATTCTGGGATCCCAAAGTAGAAGGTATCCGAAGATTTTCCAAGGCGCTGGGGAGTCTCACAGAGCTGTTAAAAAAAATAAGAGGTTGTCAGTGCCCTTTCAATCTGCCTCTTTCTTTCCAGCTCTGTGTGTGTGTGTAAAAGTGCCTGCAGGGAAGGTGGGAAGCAGGTACAACGTGGAGGTGTTTTCTGCCCTTGAAATGTTGCCAGCCCATTTCCTGAGAGGACTTTGGCAAATGTTGCTGCAGACTCTGTACTGTGAGAACAGGCTCTGCTTCCTCTTTGCTTTATGCCAGCAATGGCCTCTTCTTTGGCTGCAGCTAGAATTGTTAATACTGGTAATTGCTGGATGGAGAAGTTGGAGATGTAAGAAGGATGAAAACATGGGCTCCTGCTGCCAGCCTGCATTTGTTTGTTGTGAGAGGCCTGAGCAAAGGGAGTTGGCTAATTTGGTTCAAGAATCAGTTGATCCTGGTTTGTGTGTCCTTGGGCCTATGCATCAAATCTTATGTTATTCATCTTCACACTCCTATAGCTATAGAAAATATAAATATAAATATATTATAAATATATTATAAATATATTATAAATATATTATAAATATATTATAAATATATCCCTGCTCACCTAGATGTACCTCAGTCCAGTTCTCAGTCTGAAATCCAGACATAACCATGTCTTAAGTATTCAGTTTCAGTACAAGACTTCCACAATCGTTTGACAAGATCATACAGCAGCACTCTAGAAGAACCCTAGAAGGTAAGCGAGTAGGACTTACTTTATATATACATGTTTTTTAATAGATGCATTAAGTATTTTTCTTCTTGTCACTGCACAGAAAGGTAAAAAGGTTTTATTCCTTCAAGAAGAGATTTACAATTCACTGTTTTGCTCTCACAGTGCTGCAAATACCTCATCTTTCTATATGATGGGACATGTATGTTCATGGCTGCAAATGCCCACTGGATGTTTTTCAGATCTCTGTGAAGAAGTTGCCCTGCTGTTCATGTCTTTGCCACTGTTTATTATGGCAAGAAGTTTAAAAAACAAAATCTGGGCCTTCATTTACTCTTTTTACCACGTGGATCCATGTGTATGTGCATCTGTGGGGATGGGAGCTGCCTCTGCACAGAGCAGACAGACAGAGGAGCTTTTAGCTGGAATCACAAGGTTGTGAAATGCTCGATGCCTTGACCTGCAACATGCGACTGTAAATTCCTCTGCTCTTGTTATGTTTTCCAGGGGTCACGGTCTTTAACAGTTTACTTAGTGGAGGAGGAGGAAAGAAGCCCTTTGTATTGCTGAGCAGCAGACGAGCGTTTGCCTTGTCCTGGCAGCTGGCACTGACACAGGGCTGTTCTTCAGGTGCTGCTTTGATGGACAGTGCCCCCGACGCCCACAGAGCAGCAGGGGTGGTGGCAGCCTCCACTTACCTGGCTTTGGTTAAAGAAGAACCTGTGGAGTCTGCCCAGGTGGGACCCTGCGCTGCCTTTTCTGGTGTTTTCATTGCATTTCAGACGGGGGCTGAGCTTTGCTCCACACTAATTGCCTGCAGCAGCCTGTTGAAGTGAACCTCAGCTGTGCTGCAGTGCATGCACAACCGGGCACTTGCGGGGACGGGTTTGCATTAGTGGGAAATCCAGCAGCAGATTCAGTGAGGCTGGAGTCCCGGGGCTACAGCCCTTCAGCATCTCTGGAGTGGGGAGGAGCAGATGCTGCTTTATCATGCTGGGAGCTGTCTCTGTACAGCGAAGCAACCTGACACTGTGTGATCTCAGTGAGTCACAGCCCCCCGTCTCTGCCTGGGGTGTTCCTGCATCCATGGTTATTTTGGTACTCAGGGACACCACAGTGCTGAGATTGAGTCACATTCCCAAAGGTGTTGCCAGCTCTTCTTTGGCTGGTGCCAGTGCAAGCCTGAACTCAGTGTTCCTAGTACTGGTAAAAATAGCACCAGGATGCACCAAGTGTCCCTGGCACAGGCAGAACTAAAAGCTCCTGGGCTGGTCAGAGCTCCATCTGTGACAGAGAGCAGCCCACACCCAGTTTGCACTCTGCAGCACTGTGGCCAGGAGGAGAAGACACTTCAGATTTGCAGTGGTGAAAACTCCAGGGCTTTTCATGCAAACAATTCACTCTGTTGCCTCAAAAAATACTGTCTCTTCTGGCAACAGCTTTGAAATTAGAAGGAACTATAGCAGAGCCCAAAGTGACTGCTGGCAACACTTGTTGTTTTGTGACACCTGGGCTAGGAAATACATTGTGTGAAACTGAATTCCGTTCGGATGCGAGGAAGTGGGAGAGTATCCTGAGCGTAGCCAGATGTGACCCCCAACCCCGCTCATGCAGTAATCCACATACACATATCTCACATTTGCTGTCAGGTCCTGATCCTGAAGAAAAATCAGTCAGTGTACTGCTGTAGGTTTGAGATATAAAGGACTTCAGCTGTTTGATTTTTGTTTTGGTTTGTTTTGTTTGCTGGTTTTTAACTATTTGGGTTTTAACTATTTTTTCCCTAGAAAAGCATAGTCCAGCTGTGTTAGCCTTTCACCAGAAAGTTAGAGTCAAACATGCTGCCTGGTGGGCTCTGACACCACTTGTACTGAGAACTTGCCAAAAGGGCTAACCCAGGCAGCATCAAAAGTTTAACAGAAAAAAGTAGGAAGATGAAGATACAAAATATCCTCTCTGTGCCTGTATTATGGAAAACAAGGTGACACAAAAACCATACAGGTAGAATGGGGATGAAGGCAAACTACTAGGCTTTGCCAAGGCTCAAAATACTGATAAGATGAAGGTTTTGTGTGCTAACAATTCACATGGAGAGTTGAAGTAAAAAAAGAAAGTTTCTCATGCAAACATAGAAAGCCACTGCTCTGTTCCCATATCTTCTTCTGTGTCTTTAACTGCACATCTTTCCACCTTTTTAATTTTAAAATGCATGTGTGTTAAGCCTAGAATTTCCTGTGGCTACGAGGAATGGGGTCTGATTGATCGTAATAAGGGACAGTCTAAATGAAGTGCTTGGACTTGCCCCGGGCACTTCTATCTGCAGGTGCTGGGAGCCCTTGCCAATGTGAATGACTTTTTGGAACACAAGTGATTATTTACTGCTGAAAAGCCTTATAGCCTTTGGCTTACTTCTCCTTGCAGCTCACAGCCCTTGGCCTGCAACAGGAAATGTATTTAGTTTTCAAATCCCTCTCTGACCAAAAAAGAAATTCCAGAAAAACAGCAATAAACATTCAGAGAGTCTCCTCTTCTGTAGGGAAAAAAAAACTTACGAGCTTGGGTTTAAAATGAAATATCCTGTGATTATTCTATTCTAGGACTGGGCTGGGGTCAGTTTGCTGTGTGTGGGAGTCAGCAAGATGACCTGAGAGAAGGTTGCCACACCCCATTTGCCACCCACCCCACATTTAGAAACTCCAAATATCAACATGGTGTTTTCAAACAAGGATTGCAAAAGGGTTTGCAGTTTGATCCTCCTCTTCTCAGTTTGTCATTGATTTCCCCCATCAAAATAGTTTGTGCAACAAATCCCAGCTGTATTGCTGGCACTTTACTAGCCAGCAAATACAATCCAAATGTTAATTCTTTGGAGCCTAGAGCTCCGTGCCAAGAAATGAATAATCTGTGCAAGGCTAAACAAACAGTTTATTGACGGGGTGGGGTGGGGTGCAGGTGGGGGGTGGCTGGGTTCAGAAGCAGGCGAGCCCAACGAGAAGGACATCAAAGCTGCTTCTGTCAGAAGACTCAGTCACATGTGATTTGTTTTCTCTCGCCGCTAATTCAGTAACGTGTAACTACCAATATTCCCAGGCAAGAGTGCGAGAGCTTTCCAGCCCAAACACGGCAGGCGGGCGGAGCAGATGTTTGCACCCTGCTCATCCCATCCTGCCCTCTTTGTCTTTTTGGGGTTTAGGAGCGTGATGGGCCCACTCAGCTCCAGAGCTCCAGCAGCCAGGAGCTTGCTACATTTGTCTCTGCTTTATAAATGGAGCATGAGGCAATTTGGAAGTTAACAGTGGCATTTCTCTGGCAGCTGATGGGAGTGTGGCAGGGTTATTCTAATGAGATTTAAACGAATGGATTTCAATTACCTTGTTAAATCTTTGCACCTTCTGCCTTTCTCCCCCACATTATCCAGGAGGTCAAGACCAGAAGCAGGATTAAAGCCTAAATCCCCCGAGTCCCAAGCCAGCAACAGTGCAAACCACTCATTGCAAATGCTACTGGATCCTGACCCCAGCTATGTGTTGCAGTAATCCACTTTGCAAATTTTGGGCCAAAGCCAGGGCAGGATCCTGGGGATGCTGCCCAACCATGTCTCTTCCAACCTGCTGCAATGTTACAAAATGCTGTCTGGAGTTTTTTGGTGGAGAGAAGGACTGGATTGCTCTTGAAACACAAACCCAGTAAAATACACAGATAGAAATTTGAGGCTTCATTTTTAAAATAAAAGATCCACTTAAATTTACAAGAGCCACGTGCTGGGGAAATTATAGGAACAGGTCTCAGGTTCTTATTCCACTTCTCAGATGCACTGACAGGGTAGGTATCTCCACTTTTCTTTTCCTCCCCATGGCAAAGAGGGTCGTTCCCACGTGGGGGTTTGCCTACACTGGCAATGTCCTTGCTGGAGACAGTCATCTTGCAGACATATCTGCCCAGCCTGCAGCTCGGAGGAGATGGAGGGATTCCCTGGCCACCCTCAACACCTGTCAACATACAGACAAGAGAAGGTGAGGGCCTGCAGCATGATGGTTTAATAAGTAAAAGGCAGGAAAAGTCACAGGTGAGGGTGTTGTGATGACAGGCTGTGGAGTTGCATGCACAAGCAGTTAAGTCTGTCGGGGGTTAATCTAACTCAGGTACTGATGCGGGCATTTAGATAGTGGATAACTCATGCTGTCATTAACCTGTCAGCATTACAGCAGGAAGATTATATCTTCACAAGTATATATTGATCTGGAAAGGGATGTGTTAGGCATGACCAAGCTTTTTATATACTGTCTTTTACCACCTGCTTTTCCCCTGATCAAAGATGCTTAAAGTGTGTGGTCAGTGCAAAGAGAGCCATGTTTTCCTCCAGGCTGGAGAGATGTTTCTCTTTGTCCTCTTCCCATTATCTTGGGTGCAATCTAAATATCTGGTTACTTACACAGCCCCTTCTTTTTCATGCTGATGGAGCAGTGAAGCTGAGATTGGTGTCTCTGGAGATCGATCACTGCATTTTGCAGAGAAATTTGCACTCGCTGTGTGTGTGCTATGAGCAGCTCAGGTGCAGGACAGCTCTGAACTGGAAGCTGAGTGTTTAACACAGGCCTTTTCTGGAGCTGGTAAGTTTGTTCTCATCAGGTGAATTACTGGCTCAAGGATTGCTGTGTGATGAAGTAGATCCCCAGCTTTTGGAGCAGAATTGGTTCCTCCAGGCATTCAGGCCTTGGGAAGAGTTTGCCAAGGTGTGCTGCCTGGAGATGCATTCCAACATCTGGTTCCTTCCACAACGCACCAGAAAATGAAAGTTTATGGCCTTCATTTGGGAGAGGCTGGGCAACAGTGTGTGTGACACAAGGAGAGGACAAGGGTTACAACCAAGGGTTCCACCCATAAATGTCTTCATTTTTAAGTGCACCAAAAAGCTATATTATGACCATTGCCCTGGCAATTCCACCTAGGGTAAATGGTCTTTTTGCAGGCAACAGCATTCCCAACAGGCCCCAAATTGGGGCAGGTGAGCTAGAGATGGTCCCCAAAACCATGGCACAGTCATGACTGCAGTTCTTTCGGGTGACAGGACCATGTGGTGGTCTACAGGAAAGTCGAGTAGTTGGCAGATATGCAAGGACTAAAGTGTAGGAATGAGCCACACTTAACAGCAGGATAGCACGTCCCATTACTGAGTGGCATCAGGATTTCTCACAGGACAGTGGAATCAGCTAAAATTAGGATTTTTTCCCACCTTACAACATCTGGATCAGCAAACATCCCAAAAGAAAAGTTTTGCAGTATTAAATCAACGAAATTCCCTAGCATTGGCATAAAAATGCTGATATTGGCATTTCTTGCACTACATTTCTTTGAGCTATGCTGATGAAACTTCGAAAAGCACGTAAGCTTTTCTTTCGTTTTCCTGGTTCCCTTGCTTGGGGGATGGAGACAAGAAGCTAGCTGAGCTCAGATGGATGTTCTTTGTTCATTGCTTATGTGAGAAAACAAAGGTAACTGAGAGTGGAGATATTCTCTGGAGGCTCTGCATGGGCTGTTGCCCTCCAGACCTGATGCTGGCAGGGACAAGTCATGGAAAGGCAGAGGAAGCCATTGTGCTTCCTTTCCCTGTGCTCACCCCAAAGCCCTGCATGAGATGCGAGCAGCGTTAAAACACTTTCCTCTTTCATTTTCCCTGCAAGGGTCCACTCAGCATAACCAGGGTGTGCTTCCAGGGTCTGAACTGGAGATACCTGGGGAAATATGAGAGGCCAGAAAGTCTCCCAAGAACCATTTAATTTGGCATCAAAATTACATCAAAATGAGAGTGTTTAGACAAATCCTTGCTCAAAGCCTCCTGAGAAGGATATATTTTCAACACTGAGGTGGAAACTGGCAGCTCTTGGATAAGAGGCAGGTGGAAGTTCAATGGACATGTGTGGCTGGTCCTAATCTCCTGCCTCAGATTGGAAGTCTCTACTGTCTGTTGGCAGCCGGGTTCCTGAGAGCTGATGGGCATTGAGCACACAGGCTCGTGGGTGCACAGGCTGTTCAAGTGCTCATAAAAGATGCCTGCATTTTATTTATTCAAGCTGAACCGCAGTTCTGGGCAGATGACAAAATGGCTCTTCCTCTCCCCTTAAACACAACCACAAATTGTGACTTAACGTTAAAAACGGAGCAAAAAGTTCACTGACCCGTGTGTCTGCACATGACACCCCTGGAGAAACCTCCCCAAGCTCCCAACTCACCCAGCCCTTTGCGAGGAGGCAGCACTCCCTTACTGAGGGCTGTAAAGTCAAGGCTGCTCCTTGTGCACCGGCCACACAACGACATAACACACACAAAAAAAAAAAAAAAAAAAGTAAGTGGAGAGAGGAAGAGAAACGAGCATTCTTAACAAAAACATAATAATATGTTAAGGCAAGGCTCTTTGTGATGTGCTGTTTGAAAGCAGGCGGGCATTGAGCTGTCGTTACCAGCCTCCATCATTTGAGGGCACCCTAGCCTTTGATGTTGGCTGCAATTAGCCGCGGGAGAGGCGCAGCACCATCCCTGGTCCTGGCAAGGCTGCCTTTCACTGAAAGGCTCTCGTCCCTCCAACCCTCCAGGTCAGTGCTGCTGGGACTTGCTTCTTTACTGATGGCAGGAGCTCGTGCTGGGCTTGCAGATCACCAGCCTTATTGGTGTGTAGGGGATTGGAGGTGAATTGCCTAAAGGAGGGATGCGCTGGCATGCCAACACTGCTATTGATTAATGCTAATTATCATTTAATTTAACCTCCAATTAGTTTTAATCAATTGTCACATTCTCCCTGAGTATGATTGCAAGGATGATGTACAGTGAGGAGGATAATTGTCTTGAGCTTTTCCTTGCTTGCCAGATGGTTATTTTCTATCCCTTTCTTTTGCTTTTAATGGAGCTGGGTGAATAATTTATTTGCCAAATTTAGTTGCTGCTGCTGCTGCTGCTGCTGCTGCTTCTTGTCCCTTGGAACTATCATAGTTTGAGTGTGATGCTTGGTCCAGAATTTCTCATCACAGAATATTGGTTCTTGGTCTGTACAATGCGTTACAGCCATTTGATCCTGAAAAATCAAGCAGGGTGGTTTCACTTTAATCAGGCATGCAGTGGAGTCTCATGGCCCCGGCCCCACTGTTGCTGTCAGTCATAACTCTGGGGATCCAGTTTTGCATGAATTTTCTATAACTGTTTCTTTTAAAAGTGGTCACAGTCATGTTTCTGTCACCCAGAGTGTTTCCCTTCAAAGGGGGAAAGCAGGGAGGAAGAGCAGTTACATCTGTTCATCTGGATCATCATCTCCAGGGCTTGAACACAGGCTCCAGCAATAAGCGAATGCCAACTCAACTTCTTCTCCCAAGGGGCCAGCTCCTCTCTGTTACAGCACCAGCCCTCTTAACACTCTCCTATGTGGTCTTCCCACTGAAGCTGGAGAGACTGGTTTTGTCTGAATATTGCCATGACAGCCTGGCCTTTCCATGTTGCATTTGAATGGATGGCCACAGAATATAATCAGAGGTACTTGTCCAGTGCTAATAATAGCTCTGTCTGTCCAAGGGAATTACAAAAAAAAGCATCAATTCATTAATCACCCCCACTGTTTTTGTGTACATTACTGATGAAACACCAGGCAGTGTTCCCTGAAGGTCAATAAACTGGGGCAGTTATCCAAAATTACCTTCTGAGATCTCTCTGAAAGCTAAGGGAAAAGTGAGCAGAGCACAGTCCCATCTATTCTTGCCGAGGATCAAAAGCAACTCAACAATACCTCAGGGCATCAAAGACAGCTGATAGATCTAACAATAACATCTTGGAGCCCTGATATTCATCTGTAACCTGGACTGCCCGTGCAGTGCAGTCTCTGTGCTCTACTCCGTCTGTACCCAGACCGACACGGGTCAAGAAAGGCTGAAACAGTCAGGCACTCGGGGAATTTGCTTCCCTTCACAACTTTCTCATTAACCATGCCCACACTTGAAGAACAGAAACAACACAGCCCCCTCACCAGCATCCAGCAATAGCTTGTTTGGGCACCTTCTCTGCTCTTTGCAGAGATACCTTCCACCCGCCCTGTCACGTCTCAGGTGGGGCAGTTTCTTCCCTCAGCCCTGCCACCAGGTATCTGCGAAGCTGATCAAAAGCTGTGGTGGACAATGCAAGTTCATTTCAGCTGGTGGGCAGGTCACATCCCTGCCACCCGTGCCACTGCTTGTCTTTGAGCCTCTGCCGTGACCTGAAATGAGGCAGTGGCAGTGTGGGAAGGTGGATGTGGCCATGGCCCCTCTGCTGTCTGCTGCCAAGGCTCTCCACATGGGCACTTGGCCTCCAGGGCATTTCTTCCCTTGCCTTCCCTGCAGAAGACAGGAGGAATCTCATTGCTAGAGTACTCAGAACCTCCCTTGCAATAGAAATCAGAAGGAACTCGGGTGCCTTGTAGGGAACACACAGTTCATCCCAGGATTATGGTCTGACTTGTTAATTATTTTTTTAGTTTTATTTTAGAAAGTAGAAGGTCAGCTGAGCTCTTCTTCCTCCTACCAGCCCATTCTGTCCCCAATGGATCAAGGTATGTGAGCTCACATGTCCCAGGCAGATAGTTATGTCTTGGTTCAGTGTTATTTTATTATAACCATTTAACTTACAGCAGAACCTTAGTGAAAAATAAAACAATGGCAAAGCAAACCCATTGCTCCATCGAAACGAAAGCTGACCCCTTGCTTGCCTTTGTGCACGGGCTGGATAAAAAACCCATTGTAGGATTAAAATGAAAAAAGAAGGAAAGCCAAAGCTTGTTTTGTTCTTATAAACATGGGACTTTCGATTTACTTTTCACAGAGCTTTGACTGGGCAACAGAAGAAATGTGAGCTATCTCACAATGTTCCCTTGGCATAACACGGTGCTTTCAGTCTCATTATTATTGCATTATATGTAGCACATCTGTTACTGGTCAGGAGCCAAACTATTTAATTCTATTAGATACATCTATACAGCTAAGTGATAATCTACACCAGGTTTATGGAACAAGCACTTAATTCTTGGCAGGGAGCAGCTCAAGACTTGATACAAGAGCAACAGAATATATGCAGTGTAGTTGTAGATCAGTGTCAGAAACTGGCCAGAAATCATTTCTGCATTCTTCAGCATGCAGGCATTCCAGTGTGGGAAACTATTCATTCAATTTATTGTTCTAACATCTGTAAGTTATTGGGCGAGGGGGAGGGGAGAGGGAGAAGAGGAAAATGCTCAGAGGGAAAAACGTTTACCTAACAAAATACTAACTCTTTCAGGGGGTTTCATGTCAGCACTCTGTAAATAATGGGAGCCTTTTAATGCACATATGGTAGTATTTACTTTGTGGAGAGGTACACAGAATCCTGTCTTGCTCAGAAAGTTTTGTGCCCCGATGCTGCTCAGGCATACAGTTTTTCTGAACAAATTTTGTCTTAATCCATCTTTTATCTTGCTGAACACAACTACCAAAAGCAAAGTCACGTTGCATTGCCTCTGCTCACAAGCACCCCTAGAGCAGGCTGAAAACCAGGATGTGGGGTTGAAAGAAAGAGCTCAGATCCTCAGATCTGCTTCCCTTGCAGGGCACAAGGCAGCTCCAACATTTGCTGGCTGTCAGTTTGGACCCTGGTGTTTTTTCCCTCCCCTCTCTGCAAGACCCTTCCAAACTTTGAGAGGAAGAAGCCCCAAGCCATGTGTCCTTCCCAGAATCAAGTAAACATGGTTTTAACCCATTTTGGAGGGGAGGAGGAAGGGCTCTGGGAGGTGATGGCTTGCTCAGGGTTGCACAGGATGTCTGCAGCAGAGTGGAACAGGGGCCAGCTCTGAACTGCCAACAGTTCCTCTACCTTTATCCACCAGACCATCCTTCCTTCCTCTATGCTGAACAGTTGAAACAATTCTGAAAAGAAGAAGAAAAAAAAAAAAAGAAAAACAAAGAGAGGGTCTCCACCTGCAGACATTTCTGACCATCCACTGATAGGGCTTTCCTTTTCTTTTCCTTTCCTCCTTCCCCCCATCCATTTTTTGGTCTCTCAGTGGAATTAATTGGATCTATTTCTCAAGGAAGTGATGTCAGGAGACCTGGGTGTTCCAAGAATAGTTATTTCCATATGATTTGAGCAGGTTCTTACATACTGTGACACGTACATTGTAATTTAAACAGATCTGGTTCCTCGGGCTGAAGGCCATTTATAAGAGTCTCCATCTGGAGAGGAATTCGTTTACTCATGGCCTTTGGGGAGCAGCAGCACCCTTAACTCTCTGCTGTCTCCCCCAACACCTGGTGTCTGAAACTTCCCTGAACTGTCTTATCCTGAGCCTGACCCTACCCAGGTAAGAGCACCTATTGATTTCAGAGGTCCTGCTCTGCTGTGGGTGAACGTGGCTGAGCTTCACTGCACATTGCAGACAGCTGGCTGGTAATACCAGCAAAATCATTCCCGGACATCACTGGTGGTACTTGAGTTCTTGTAAGAAAAACCCAGTCCTTGCACCTGGATTTGCAAGCTGAATCCAGAGGATAAAAACAAGGCTCTAAATGAAGGCAAAAGGCTGTAATGCTGAACTATATTTAGGCTGTGAGCTTTGGGGACAAGTGCTGCATTTATTTTTTCCCATGGACTTGTACAGCATCTCATACAGCCAGGTTCTGGTTCAGGACAGATGTCTGACATACAACTATAGTGCCAAAATAATATCATTAAATACCAATAATAACATCATGAGGTAACAAATAGGAATAAAATCTTGGAGGGAGGCCAGGTAGAATGATCTTCAAAGGTTGTGCTGCCCCCTGCTATTCTTGATCCTGAAGTGTACATCTCCTTCAACCCTAAATGAAGTGGAGAGGTGTCAAAGAAACAAGACTGTTGCTTAGTGTGTGGTCACAGCACCTGGGGATGGAATGAGGAGGGAGAAAGGTCTGTGCCTTGCTGAGCCCCTACTCCTTCCCCTCCTGCCCAGTACAATGTCCTTCTGACCACCCAGAGCAGTGCCAGGTCTCATCACTGGTTTGGGGGCTTTCAGTATTTGTTTTAAAATCATCTCATGATTTAGCTTTAAACTTGCATTTCCCAAGGGCTGCTCATGTCAGGGGTGCCGAAAGGAAAGCCAGTGACTGGCTGAGGCCTGTTAGGTCTCAAACACAGCCCTGACCTGTCTTTTCCCTTTAGCTGAAGGCCTTGGGCAGGGCCATTCAGGAGGAACTGGTTGCTGCTGACAACAGCAATTTGTACTGCATTTGTCAACACATTGACTTGTAAAAGTTAATTTCCCAGCACAGGGGTTTCTGTCCATTAAACAAATAACTCACACCCCCCCCCCATGGCCTGGACACACCCTTCAGGGGGCTGGCTGAAGGAAGGAGTCACTGCTGGCTGAACCTCTGCCTTCCAGCCAGGTTCTTCCAGGTGAGCTTTGCTCTCCATGGAGCAGAACAAACACATCCTTTGTGTTGACCAGCCTGCTCCCATCACTGATTCTCTGAGTCATTGTGGGGAAGGACTTATAAGAACTCCAGATACTTTCTTGAAAATGGGGAAATCAAAAAGACCAAATTCAAATGGTAAGAAAAGTCATGTGTTTTTTACCATTTCTTTGCCATTAGCTTTGATAATTGCTCCAGAGTGCTGTGCCTTGTGACATGGTCCCCTGGAGTTACTGCTGCCCATGCTGAACATATATGCTGATATCCAGAGGTTTAGGGCAGCAGCTCTGGCATCACACAAACTACCAGTAGTAGCAAAACTCATATTCAAAATGTTGAAGTCATTGCCAGTTACCCCACCAGAACCATGCTGAACTTTTCATGGCACCATTTCTCTCCTTCCTGCTCACGGCTCTCCAACTAACCAATGGAGCATCTTGGCAGTGTGCTGCGAGCTGGGTTTTTGCAGTTAACAACTTTAAACTTTTCAAAATGAAGGAATTTTTTTTGAGTGGGTTTGTGGGTTTTTTCCTGGTTTTTGGGTTGGGTTGGTTTGGTTTTTGTCCCTTTCATGAAGCCTGGTGAGATGTTGGTAGCACAAGCATTGCTTAGTAAAGTGGGGCGATTTCTGCAGGCTGGGAAAATCTTACATTTATTATAAAAATAATAAACTATGCCCTAGAAGCCTGTTCACCATTTTGAAACTACTGATATGACGATACCAATTCCTGATGCTGGGTATCAGAGAAAGAATTCTCACCCACCCTTCTGTGAAATCTTCCTTTTTCATGTTATTTGCACATACACTTGATAGTCAACTGTCATCCCTACAAAGTGCTGGCACAAAAAATATTTTGTCTACTATTTTCTTGCCATGGTCCAGAGCAGAGGACTCAGGACATGATCTCCGAACACCATTGCAAAAAGATGAATAAAAGGCATTTAATTTCAAGGGCTGCTCATTAGGCATTTTTCCTTGCTCTCTTCCCATGAGAGAGAAAATTATGTAAATGGGAAACCTCAATGGGAGTAGTTTGCTGTGATTTAGATTATGCCTGGAAAATGGATGGGGGTTCTAAGACACAGGTATTTCACCTAGCAGAGCACACCATGTCCCTGGAGCCATAGCTGGAGGAAGCCTTGGCTTTGGTGCCATCACAAATCCACCTGTGGAGAGGTAAGGTGTCTCTATCATCCAGTGCTGTCAGTTACAATCCACTGGGACCTTTTGTAGGAGTATAGCCAGCCCCTGTAAAAAATATTCATCTGTCCGTCTACAAATAACAGGATTCAATTCCCCTCTATAAAATCAGCATGAGACTGTGTAGGAAGCATCAGGACAGGAAAAGCCCAGCAGAACAGCCCCTGGGGCTAGTGCAGATCTGCTGACAGTCCACACTGCTTGCTGCTAGTGATAGCTCACTGGTCATGCTGTTGGACAAGGTTTTCAGAGGTCCGAGTTCGTTTCCCAGTTTTCCATAATATTTCTATGCCCTAATTCCTCACTTCTGAAAGCAAAGTTGGTGGGGGAATGTACATCCTTCTTGAATGTTGTGAGTGGTATGGCCCTATAAATCCCACAGTTACAGACTCAGTCACACTGCACTGTTTTTAGAGCCTACAAATTCTCCACATGCAGTGTAAAACAACCATTAAATCATCTGTAATTAAGCCAACTTAACTGTAAGTCTATAAGGTGTGGATTGAGGACATGTAACTAACAGAACTGGTTAGAAAATGTGGGAAACTTTTCAAGGGAGAATTAAAAATAACCTTTGCATTTATATTTCTCCAAATTTACTTGTTTGCTTTTAGTTAAGTGAGCTTTTCCTTCCTCCTTTGAGCAGCCTTAATTCTCTCCTTCTTTTCTCTTTCTCATTTTTTCATTAGAAAGAGTGAAGAGTGGGATGAAAATCAATAGGGAAAAGTGAAAACCTGAAAATCTTCAAACTTTTGGGTTTGATCATTGGGATGGGGTTTTTTTTGTTTGTTTGTTTCAAAAATGAATAGTTACGTAAATGCCAGAAATTTCTGTTTCATAAAATGGGTTGTATGTATGGCTGAATTGAAGAGGCCAAGGCCTTGTCTTCTTCATCACAGCTGGGAAAACTGAAGTGAAGCACCAGAGTGATGACCCTGAGGCCACATGGTGGAGGTCAGTGTCAGAAAAGATATTTAGACCAGAGGAATCCCTGGCTCCTCTCCCAGGCCTGGACCATCATTGCTCACAAGGCAGCTGTGTGAGGTTTTCTACTGCAACACAACCACACTGTGCACAAGGAAAGGGCTTCCCTCTCCCCCTCCTCACAAAAAAATGCCCCTACATCTCAAGATTACTTTTCAGAGCCCCTTCTGCAGCAGTGTGGTGAGGGAGCACCCCAGCATGGGCCTTGGTGATGGGTGTAGGAGACAGGAGGCTGCTGCTGGGGACAGGTGGCAGATGGGGGGACAGGGCACCGGTGTGGGGCACAGCCAGGAATGTGGCGAAGCACTGCGCGCACACATCTACAGATGCCTGAATTAATTGCCTGCTGTTTACAGCTTGGGTTTATTGCTCAGCTTTTAATTAACTGTTTCCGGATTTAATCTCACAAATGTTCTGTCTTCGTCCTTGTTTAATCCGGCAGTCTAATGGCAAGCTGATTTATGCAGATCAATACTGTTTACAAACATGAAAGCCGCCGGTCGGTGTTTGAACTCTAGGCATGATGGCATTGGTTATCAATAGCTGAAGCAGCCTCAGCAGGTGGCGTGTCAATATGCAGCCAGTCAATATGCGTGGAGCGGCCAAGATTAAAACTTTTTTTAGCAGGAGTGGGAGGGAGCTGCCTAAACTCCTCATCATATTCATATATGGAGGATTTACTACCGGCTCCCGCCCCTGCTTTCTTTTATTCGTTTGCAGCCATCCGAATGCAGTGCTAATGAGAATAATCAGGTTATTTGAGAACATAGGTGGTGGGGAAATAACTGTTCCCACAATCTGCTTCGGACTCACTGTCCCTGAACCAGCTCACCTGCAAAGGTGTTTCCCCTCTATTAAACTATTTTAAGCAGCAGCAAGGCAGACCTGGCTTGCTCTCTGCACCTAGTTTACCAATGATTTAAATGGAAATTACTGAAGGTATTGGATTATTTTCAATTTACTCTATTGACTTCAGTAGGCATGGAAGAACCATTCAGCAAATGCTTCCCCGAAAACAAAGAATGAAAACCCAAATGGATGGCAATTTTTGGTGAGGGGTGCATGGAGAGAGCAGCTCTTGATGTGAACCTGCTTCTGCAGCCTTGTATCTCCTTAGACCTGTTCTGCTTGTACCTGTTGGCGTAATTGTGAAAGGAAAAAAGGGTGTTTTCCCTCTGAGTTGCACAGAGTCTGAGCCCTTAGTGGATTGACACATGCTTGTCTTGTTGCTCTCATCTCTGTAAAAGTCAGTGGCCCTGTTTTTAACAGGCTGGGTTAATCGTGTGCAAACCTCTGAAAAAGCAGAGCTGAAGTTACTCAGTCTCTAGTCAGGGCTAGTGAAAGCTTTCCTTGGGAAGAGTTATAGGCCTAAACATGGAACACAGAGCCTCAGCCTGATTTTATCTGATACAACCTTAACCTACCAAGGCAAATGAGATCAGGCTTGCCTGTGCCTTCTCTTTATTTGTGCAGCACTCCCAACACCAGCTGCATTCAGGGGCCAAGGCCCCGCTGTGCTGGGGATGGTACAGGCAAAGCTAATTGCATGTTTGCTATAAACACAGCTCTTACACAGTTGTTACACCTTTCATAAATACATTTCTGATAATCAGCAGACAATAGCACGGGCAAGCCAGAAGCATAACACAAAGCATAAGAATAAATTGCATTTAATTACAAGGAGAATCTAATTAAGCCTGATTTTCTTAGACCAGTGTTAGACTGGAAGTAACTTCATACACATTAATAGAGTTGTAACAAATGTGACCCGTGGTATAATGACAACGACTACTCAGGGGTGGATTGTCAGATTGATGCACGGCATGACATGAACACCATTCCCTAATTTCAAAGGTGTGGAGTAGATCATTTCTATGCAGAACGCAAGGGCTCCGATCCCCTCGTTACCTTTGTGCCTTGGCTTTATGCTTTTGGCCATTTGCAGCATTTTCCAACATTTTCCAGTCTGTTTGTTCTAATATTCATTGTCGATTAAGTAGCCAGGAACAAGCCTCTTGGGGCAAGAGCCGCAGTGTTTGCACTGGGGTCCTGTGGCTTCCTCGGATCGAACACCTTCCGCAGCCTCCCAGGAGGGTATTTTGTTCTCTGAGTTCAGAGGCAATGCCATGATGGTTTAATTTGGACTCTTCCCAAATGATCCACAAAAGGGGGGAAACAGGACATCAGGAAGTGGGAAATGTGGGGACATTGTGGGAATGCCGGGCCAGCGTCAGGCCTTGCAGAACCAAGCTGGGATTCAAAGTGATGCACCCTTGTGTACAGGCAGGCTGGGTAGAAGCTGCTGATCTGTTCTCTAGCAACTTGTGGCACACCGCAGGCTTTGTAAGGCTGGCAAAGTCGGAGCAGCTAATCAATTCTGCTTTATTCTCCTCACCACAGACCTTCGCCTGCAAAGCACAGCGCCGGTTTTAATAGTGACATCTTGAGCGCCTTTCAGAGTCTGCTTGAAAGCAAATATAGGCCTTTTAATAGGTTATTTTAATGCATTAAACTATGGAGAGGAGGAAGAGAAGGGGGAAAAAAAAAATCCCTGGCACATACATCTCTGCAAAAGTTTCTGAGTCTGGAAGAATCTGATCCAGAAACAAAAGCCCTTTGAATCTCTCCCCTTCCCTGCTCCCCCATGCCTGGCTCCCCCTCCCCTTCCTTCCTTCACTTCTCCCTCCTCCTGCTGAGCAGTAACAGTGCCAACTTATCAGATACTTTTAGCTGCCAGCTTCCCAGATACTTTCCTTTGAATGTGACCTGGCAGCAGCTCGCTGCAACTTTTGAACTGCTATGTATGTCATATGCTAAGAAGAAGAAGAAGAAGGAGCTGAAGTATAATGACTACTGGAATACGCGATTCAAGACAAAGTCAAAATGCTTTCAGTGGGGAGCGTGAGGCAATTTATTTTAACTCGTAAGGCAACTTTGCCATCCGACAGGAAGGGGGGTGGGGAAGCGAGCAGGATAATCGTCGTATTTCATCTTCACCTGAGGGCTGCAAGTCCACTGCCAGCATCCACAAATTGCCCCTCCTGAGAGCCCTGAGGTGCCCGTGGGAGTCTGGGGTGAGGAGAGAGAGGCGAGTAAGGGAATGTGCCTCGCTGGCCAAGGAGGCACCTGGGGGAACCATCCAGCCCTGGCCAAGGGGGAAGTGGGGAAACTGAGGCAAACCAACTCGTGCTGCTGCAACAAGGGAATAGCACCAGGGATCAACCACCTGGGTTCCCATTTTCTGAGTCAGTGGGATCCCTCTGTTGTGTGAAGGAAGAAAAATACCCAGAAATCCAAAATACACATGGAAACAGGCAAACAGCTAAGTTTCCCACGTCAGTACTGGCTCAGGAAAAGGCTATTGTAGGAGCAATCATCATTCAATGATAAATAGACCTTTTTTTCCTTTCCTGTAGAAATGTATGGATTTTGACAAGTTGCTTTAAAATTGCGCAAACCAGTTATGGAGGGAAGCATCTGATTAAAAAACAAAACAAATACCATGAAAACAATACCCTCATTTCATTCCTTAAGAAAAAATAACTTTGATTTTTGAAACACAATAAATTTTCTTTCAGCAAGGTGAAAAGGAAAAGAGAAGTTCTCAAGGCTGAGACATGGTGCAAAGAGATATCATTTATGAAAAAATGTTTCAAGTGATTGGGCATTAGTTTTTTAACTTTTGCCTGGAAGGAAATGGTTGAATTCCCAAGTTTTTTGTTTCAGAACAGAGTGGACGCAGTTTTCATGGTCTGTGGGGTATTCTGCTCAGTGGAGAAGCTGGTTCTTGAACAGCTCTAATACTTTTAATACCTGCAATACCAGAGATCTTTCTGTCTGTAGCTGCCATTTGAGGCTGTTAATAATGAAGGAGTGGGAATGCTGAGACTAGAGGAAGGTGGTTCAAGATGTTCCCTCCAGCTCAAGGTTGTATTGCTCCAGGAAGCCCCCGAGTGCTCCCCGAGCCTCAGCTTAACCCTCACTGAAACAGGTAGACTAGTCATTATTTGTTATAAAGTTTATTAGTGTCCTTGGCACATTTCAGCAGACGCAGATTAAGACCACCTTGGCCCCAAGGAGTTTGCTGGTACACTGCCACCCTCACCGGGGCTTGGCAGGAGACTTAATACAATAATTTCACAAAGCGCTTTGAGATCAGGGGATGAAAGCTGCTACAGAAGTGCAAAATATAATGATTAATTGCCTTTTCTTGGTGGGAAGTTGCTATCATCTCTTCACTTTCTATGGCTGGCAAACCGGAGGGAGTATTTAACTTTTAAAAAAACCAACATCTTTACAAAGTAACAAATTAAGATGCAAATCTGGAGGGGTTTTTTCCCCTCTTCTTTTTTTTTTTCCCTCTCTCTCTCTTTTTCTTTTTGCTAATTGGCAGAAAATTAATGACTGTGTTTCTGACTGAGCAGATGCTCTCGTCAAAAAAGGCAGATTTGGAATTTCTCTAACCCTCCTTTTAAAAACACATCAAGAAGGCAGTAGCATGTGGCAGGTCAGAAATTAAGCGAAGGTAACTGTACAGATTGTAAAGAACACAAAGGAGGTTTTGTGTGTGCATGTGAGTGAATGAGTGAGTGGGGGGTGCTATTTTTCCCCCCATCACTCCCTTTTGTTTTAACTTCCTTGCATCGGATTTTATGGGGGTTTTTGTTTTTTTGTTGTTGTGGCATTTTTTTAAACCCATATTCCACTGCAGCTCACAATTAGCAGCCAGGCCTCTGGGACCTAATTAACCAATTCAATTAACAAAAAAAGCATACAAGTCACCCTGACATTTGTCAGCCATTAGGAGGGATGTCAGGCTGGCAGGTTCTACCGACACATTAATGATGATTAGCTCATTTGCAGCTCACTTTTACCCCAGGTGTCCACCTGGAGAGACTGGCACGAAATACTCCACAGACAGGGAGAGGGGCTGGGGCTGGGAAGAGCTTTGCTGCAACTGTGGTGACCCTCAAAGGGAGTTTTGACCTTTTATTGAACGTATAATCAATAAGATTTTTGCCTCAGTTAAGAGAAGCTGCTGTCCCCTCATCTGGCTCCTGCGCTCACTAACCTTCAGAGGAGCGCTCGCCCAAAGAGCCAGGGGACCAGTGCTTGCCCCAGGGGCTGAAAACCCTTGTTTTTCAACTCCTTCAGTGGGAGAGAAGTCTTTATAAACATTTTCCTTGTCGATAGTGCTGTTTGCTTGCTTACCGCAGCAGGGCTCCTTCACTTGGCTGGGGCTGTTCCTTAGTTCAAGCCAAGCTCTTTGTTCTCAGGATTGATTAACTACAGTACTCTATATAATATAGGCAGATATTTATATAGACGTCGCTTCCGTTCCTGCCTCTGATCTCCCTTAATTTAACTCCATTTCCCCAGCAGCATTGATTTAATAATAAGTGGCTGATTGTTACGGAAATGAAACCGAGAGAAACACCGGCAAAGATCACTTCCAGGATGGAGAGATGTTTCACCCTTTGCATCTGGCTCTTGCCATGCAGGGGAGAGCCAGATGTGGCTCCCATCGAGGGCACTGCCCACAAAGGCTCCCTTAGGCTGGATGGAGAAAAGGCATTGCTGAGATTTGCTCCTGGGGGGATATTCATGGGGCTGGCCAGGGTTTACAGGCAGTTCCCTTGCCCTGTGGAGACTGCGAGGGTATTTCAGGTGATTGAAGAAGGGCACAGTGGTGGGAACACGCCCCCACCATTGTGCAGGAGTCAGTGACCCCATGGGTCATGACATTCTGGGGTGCTGCCAGCATCCTGCTTCATCCCATGCAGGCCTCCTGCCTTCAGCATCCTTCTCCAGCCCAGGCATCCCTGTCCCAGCTGGGTGCTTGTGGTGCTGGCTGACATAAAATGAGAATATGCACGGGAGTCACCAGAAGCATCCATGGGGGTTCTTGCAGCTTCCCTCTCATTCAGTCCTGTCTGCCAGTGCTTTTCCTGGAGGAACAGAGTGTATCAGTTTCTTTCTTGTTGCCTCTTCCTCTTGTCCATAGCACTGCTGGCCAGCCCTAGCCAAGAATAAACTACAGACCGCTATCAAGGAATAGATTTCTTCCTTGATTTTGGCATTTTGCAAGTTTCCTGCCCGCAGGGTGAACTCCTCACATGCAGAGGCAGTGACAGCAAAGTGTGAAACCCAGGCACACCACCTCTGAGCAGGGGAGAAAGCCCAGAGAGCAGTTCAAAGGCAATCGGGTGCTTTCCTTAATTTCAATTAAATCCTAACTGCCCCTTCACATCAACTAATCAACGAGAGGCTGATTCAGCTCCTTCTGCAAAACAGGACATGTATCAATAGCCAGAGCCAAACACTCCTTCCTGGAAATCTGCAGTGCACAATAGTAAATACAGAGAACCGGGACTATTCATGTATTAACAATGCAGCGGCAGCAGCCCTTTATTGTCACACGCATTGTTAAACCCACAAAGAGCAACTGGTAGGTTAAATCTATTTTAGCTGGGAAAGCTTGACAAAAATCCTTGCCACCAAGCATTTGATACTGATCACAGTGTCACATCAGGGAACAGCAAGCTCAAAAGAACGAGTCATTTTTTTTTATTTCTGAACTTTAGAGGCAATGGCCTCTCCTCTTCGCTGGCTCCCCAGGTCTTAGTCCTCTTAGTAGGAGGTGGGCTTTTTTTTTATTTTTATTTTTCTTCATGCCACTCAATGAGAGCAAATTCACAGGGGTGGGGAGGGGAGGGTAAAAAAAGCAGGAAACATACAATGCTGTATTGAGGCAACACAGGTGGATGGGAATGTGAAAACAAGCTTCTTTCTCAAGGGAAATCAAATCCAAACCTCAGGATGGCAGCAAAGGGTGTGGCTTGCGAGGCAGCAGGACCGCTGGTGGCAAACAATCACGGCATAAATCAGCTGTCTCATACAGAGACAGCCTACCTAGAGCATCTCTCTGAAATAAACACCTTGGTATTAACACAAAAGGCTCGACTCAGACGGATCTGTTTGAGCTGCAAACATTACTGTAACCTATTCATTTTTCCTAGGAGTTTTCTGTGCAATGGGACCAGGTGTTTTTCTCCCCTGCAACACACCGCCGTCTGAAATTATGCTAAATTTCATGGCCTCACAGGCAGTCTCCACAAAGGCCTCTTAAAAAAAAAAACAAACAAACTCTGGGTCTTTAAAAGGGACAAAGCTCCCATAAAGAAGATGGGAAAAAAATTCTTATACGGCACCATTTGTCCCCGTTGCAGGGATCACTGATTACTGCCAGGAAGGTCTGGTGTGACAAGGGGACATTAGTGCTATCCAGCTGGTGCAGTCTCTCTGTTGCCTAGTGGAATATTCTTATTTAGATGATGGCAGTGAGTGACTCCTTGAAAGGGTAATTCAAAGCTTCTGAAGTAGGATGCCACACTGATTTTATAACCCATGCATTGGTTTTATAGGGACATTGAAGGTAGCTCTGCAATTGTAGATGCCTTTCACAATAAGGCGCTTCTCTTAAATTTTACAAGTGGACTTCTAACACTAGTAGAAATAACAAGTCACTGGGAGGATAAGGCCCAGGGCTTTCAACACAAACCTTCACGATTTTTTATAACTTCCATGCCTCAGAGTAGCAAGGTCAGCAGGGGATAAGAAATTGCACATCCTATATTTTCTGGGAAGAGTGGATGACCTGGGGTCCTTGAAAATCCTTCTATGCATATAGGGGTGAAGAGAGGGGTCTGGATTAATGTCTTTGGATGTAAAAGGAACTTGGAAAATGCCAATAGGCAGGATTTTGAGCTACCTACCAGAGGACGTCATGACTGCTGTGTTGTGCAGGGAAACCTGGGATTAAGGAATTTACCAGCTAAAACAAACTTCTCATCCCAGAACACGGCAAAAGAATTTTTCAAGGGGAAGGGGAAAAAAAGATTTGGTTCATAGCCAGGGCTGCATTAATCTCAATGATCCTAATGATCATCACCCACCTCAGCTTGGGCACCCAGGTGCCTTTCAGGTACCCCAGGGACAAGGGTAAGCTGCAGCTGCATCTTGATCCTGCTGTCAGAGGCTGATGTGGTCCCTACGCCAAGTTTCTTTGTGGCACTGCCACTCTGCTGAGAACCTTATGGCTCAATTTTATGGATGAATTTTATGCCATTGAAAGTCAGCCAGGCAGTGTGGAGAGGCTGTTTGCTCAGCCATAGCAGGAGTATCTGAAAACACTGACATCTTGTGACAGTTTGGAGTGAGATGACAACAGAAAAGAGCTGGAGGGCTGGCAGGGTGTCCATGCCTCTTTTATGACTGGAGATTTTAAAGAGCCTTTTACATTTATTGCCATTTTTCACATGCCTTCTGCACCAGAGCCCATTTGGGGGCCCTGCTGCTGCCAGTGTGAGCAGGTTCACGTGGCCATTGGAGGCGTTTAAGCCCTGAGTTTCTGCCCACCTTGCTGCTGATCTGTGCTGTTACCCTTCAAACAAAGGTTTGATAGCCTAAATTCTGTCACAGTGTCTGTAGCCCTGATGTGGGGACAGTCCCACTACCACCCTCTCCTGCAACCTACGGCCTCTCCTGTTTCCCACAGACCCCTCACCATCCAGTGATGACCCCCAGGACTTTGTGGGCACACCCTGAAGTGCCCCACACACACCTGGGCACCTGGAATGGGGCAGGGCTGTGGTGTGGGTTGCTGCATCCTTGCCCAAAGAGTCATTGTGGCTCAAAGGGCCAACTGAGTGGCTGCCCTCCAAAGCAAGCCAGAGGGAAAGCTGCTGTCAGAAAAGTCACACCCAATCCCTGGGCTGGACCAAGCCATCCACTTCTTCAAAGTTTCACCTTGCGTTCAGGTCTTTGATTTTTCTTTAAGGTTGTTTATTTATGAAAAATAATAAATATTTTTAAGCCTGGTCAGTCAAACCGAGGCGGCCCTTTCTAGCCCAGTCAGATTTTCCTTCCCCATGGGAGAAGTTAAGTCTCAATACACCAGGGAACTGCCAACCTCAAATGTTTAAATTCCAGCATCAGGAAATTTGCTTTAAAATTATAGGATGAAAAAGGAAATTGAGGTGTTTATTTACTTAGCTCTTTGCTTAGGTCTTTTGAGGAGTGAGTAGCATGTTTTCAAACTACACTGGCAACCACTGTGAATGATTTTTATTTTTTAAAGAAATGTCAAGGTTTTCTTACATTCACATGACTCCTGGAGCTGGCAATTTAAGGAAAATTTTCCAGGACTCGAGATAAAACTGTGAAAGCTGGTATTGTTGGGACTTGATTTGAAAG
Organism: Monarcha castaneiventris obscurior; assembly: GCA_026261815.1. Classification (NCBI taxonomy): domain Eukaryota; kingdom Metazoa; phylum Chordata; class Aves; order Passeriformes; family Monarchidae; genus Monarcha; species Monarcha castaneiventris. The sequence goes on along the minus strand of JAMPIT010000886.1, from coordinate 8,482,232 downwards.
CTGTTTCGTAACTTAGCTACATAGTAGAAAAGCAATAAAAATTATATGATTAAAAGACATTATTTATTCCCTATTTAACAGCTATATAAATGCTATTAAATGTAGGAATCCTACCTAATTAGTTTTCTTCCTTTCCATTTGCAGGAATATATTATAAGGAGTATCAAATAAAGAGATGTTGACAATTATGGCAAAAAACATAAAAGGCTTGCTGTGAAAATTTAAAATAAATTTGTTATTGTTTGAAAAGAAATAGCTGTATGCTGGTTGAGAAACCAGTCAGCGCTTTCCAACTACTTTTATTAAAGAGAAACTAGACTGTTTTTAAATTTCTTTCTTTGAAAGAACCCGAGGTGTTACGAATAGTCTGCTAAGCAGAGTCCAGGTAAGGCTGATGAACTGCTTTAACCAGCTTCTGTTTCCAAAATTAAAGTTCTGTGGGCAGAAGAGGTCGTCAGGGTGCCTTGCTTTTTCCTTATTGAAGTCGTGTTTGGGCTTCACAGATTTTAAAGCCAGAAGGGACTATTATGATTCCCTTGCCTGACCTCCTGCATAACACAGACTGCAGAACCTCACCCAATAATTTTCGCATCAAACCCATAACTTCTGTTTGATCTAGAGCATATCTTTTACATCAAGACTGGATATCTTCTTAAAGACTTCAAAAGTGATGGGGAATCTACCAAGTTCCTAGATAAGATAGTTTGAATTTGTCTAACTTCAGCTTTCAATCACTGGATCTCATTATGCCTTTTTCTGCTAGATTAAAGACTCTTCTTCCATCAGAAACCTCTTCCCCATGTAGGTAGTTGAAGACCTTGAGAGGGTGATAAGAGAGGATGATATTTCTTGAATGGTTGAAGAGAATGTGTCATCTTAACAAAGATAAAAACTTATCCATGGATATTCTTTATTTTCCCCCCAGTTTAGTGCTGGTAAAAGGTGAAACCAGTAGACTGCTCTGGTGAGCAAAGATTACTGCCAAGAATAAGGGCTACAGCATCAAACTCTGACTTACTCATTGTAAGGTATATTATTGTGGGTTTGAAAATATCTGTCAATTAAATTGCCCTTCTTTTTTCCAGGTAGAGACTTTATTATATAGTAGGATGCACCATCTGCCCATATGATTGGAGATTGTGTTTTTAACAGGCATTTGCAGTTTTAATCCACTCAGGAATGATCCATTTCACAATTTTTTTATCCTTTACTTTCTAAACACAAGCACAAGAATAGCTTCACCTCAGGCTATGTCTGTTTTAAAATGTTTACTACAGTCCCAGCAAAAAGTCTGGTTTTTTGTGTGTGAATCTACATGAAGGGCTAATTTTTGCTGTAGGCTAATTGTGAAATTACATACACTTTAAAAAAAACCCAAACCAACCAATGAAACAAGCAAAAAAAATACTCACAAACCAAAATACAGCACCTCAATTCCCAAACAACTCCTTTCCTGGCCATCTAAAACAGTCTTATTGTTGTAAAATAGGAGACGAGAAAGGAAGTACAAGAAAGAAATATTTGCATGAAGGTCAGTGATTCCTAATTCTCTCCATGAAAGGACTTTTTCCCCCTCTTCAGACCACTGACAAGAATCCCAGTGATTATTTGGCCAAGGAGTTTACAGGAACACTACACTGCACATTGTTGGTCCAAGGTGGATAGTGCCATGGAGTGTATTCAGCTGGAACGCTCCACACCTTTGTGTGAAGGAACAAAGGAGATTATTAATGAATAGTGGTAAACCACATGTTCCTGGGTCCATATTATAAACTCTGTCCTGCATCCTTTTTGACAGGCCACAGCACTCACTTCCACACACACTGCCTGACTTGGACAGAGTAACATGTACAGGCCAGCACTGGAGCTCCCAAACTCATGTCTTTCCAAAGGGAATGTCTTAACTGCAGGTTATCAGTGGCTTTAAGGTTAAGGAAAAACTGGGATTTTTTTTTTTCCATTTCATTATGTAATTCTTGACAGTCAGAGGTGGAGCCAGGAGCTCTGCAGGATGGATATGACAACAAGAATGAGCCTTTCCCAGAGCAATCATTTTCTTACATCTGGAAAAAACCCAAAACTTTTTTTAACATCACTTTTTTCCATTGTGCGGACATTAGGGATAAGTATGAAAAGAGCTAATGGTATTTTTGGCCCAGCTCAATGATGTTTTGGATAAAGATAAAATTCTGGGTGTTCCAGCAGAATTGCCTTTCTCAACACCGTGAGGTGCTCCAGCCTCTCCTGTGGGTTTAGCCACGTGCTGTTTGGGCAGTGGAGGTCTGGCATTTGGCCAGCCTCATCCAAAGAGCTGAAAGGGCCTGAAGAAGCTGGGAGGGTTACGTGCATACAGACAGGTCTGTTTCATTAAAACAGGCAGGGCACGGAGTTTACCTTTTGGAGTCAGCATCTGCCAGTACCAACTAAACTTTCCAGTGTTCATTTGGGAATTAGCCCACAGAGCCCAGTTTGAAAGCAGTGCTGGATCAGGAGCTAAAGGAGCCCCCGTTCAGCCCCAGACTGCAGGTGTGCAGCAGAAGGGGCTGTTTGCTTCTAAACACACTGCCTGCCCCATGCTGGCTGCTCATGCTGTGCTGTATTCCAGTCACAAGGGTGTTTGAACAGCTCTTTAACCCAACTAAACACCACTGTCTTTGGTGATACCCAGGCACTCTTAAGCAAGGAATGTTAAACCGACATTAGTAAATAAATCTTTTAGGTAAAGGCTCTTGTAAAGGCCAATTATTGTCCCAAGATATTTCATCAGCTCCCAATGGACATGGCAACCTGTCTCTTCACAAACAGGCAACAGCTAATGCTGCTTCAAGAGATGGAAGATCTATTTGAAAACAGGTTTCTTCGTACCTACCAGAAGGTGTTTTGTTGAAGAGTGTCAGTTTTCTTCCTCTCTTTTTACAAAAAACAGGTTTGCCATACATGCTCACTCCAAACGGCTGAGCACATCTGTTGGGGGTGCAGGATACATTTATAACATCTCCTTACATTGCCTCCACTGCCACAACTTCTGAACAGGAAGCAAAATATTGATTTCCACTGTCAAATAAAAGCAGTCTATGTCGTTTTCTTCCCAGTGTGCTCCGCAATTTCCCAGTGTCTACATTATTAATCTTCACATCACATAACCCTCACCCAAAATTCGATGTGCTCTTCTGTAAAGATTAGTACACCCAGAGCTTTATCACCAGATATTGCCTCTACTGGATGATGTTTCAGTAGCTACCAGAAATCTGCATAATGACCTTTCACCACTGGAAATACTGAGCAGGAACCAGACTGAACGGTGGCATTGGGAGAGACCCATGCACTGCATTAAAGAGCAGGCAGTATGCACTTGGTCCTGTAATTCAAGTTTTTCTTCAAGCTTACATTTAAGGCCATCCTGCATGTTTACAACTCTTTATCCAGTCTCTTCCATTATATTTATGAAGTAATTTCTCCATGGGCTATCCTCCAGAAATGTATGGAAAAAGCATTCTCCAAGATAACAGAGCTGCACTAGAGTTTGAAAATTTGCCAAAAAGTCTTATGCACCAGAAAGTGGTCATTTTTCTTTCCCTCTAGGAGAGTAGAAATTCTGTTTGGCAATGAAATAGAAAATTGAAAAATCCAGCTAAAATTAAAATAATTTGTAGTAAAAATGTCATTCCTTCTAGGAACTGTATTTAAGGTTTCTAACATTTAAGAAGAATGTTGTTGCTACACTGTCTTCTGGACTGGGTGATCTAGCAAAGGCTGTTTTCTCTACTCAGTCCTTTCTGTTAAAAAAGACCTGATGTGCCAGGAACATAAATACATATTTTACGTTACCTTCTGTAGCAGGATTTCTTAGTGAAAAAGGAAAACAAAACTGACCTCTTTATCAAAATTTGAAAATGAGAGTAGATTGAAGGACTATTTTATGTTTTTTGAGAGCAAATGCAAGCTTACTGCTCCCAGGCTTCAAGATGAGCAAAAGCTGTATGATAGCTTAGAGGCTGAAAAGTGAGAGTATCACCACCTTTGCACTCAGTTCTCAGCTGCCTGTGAATTTCTTGGAGCCAAATCCTTGTCATAGAGTCAGGACATGGATGGAGAAAGATATTTTTTCCCCAGCAGCATAACATACGTAGCATGAAACAAACAGAAATTATCAAAGAGCACCCTGATGACCAACAGGTTCCCCTGGGCCATCTCCTGATGCACCACCAGGCTGCAGGATGACATCCTCAGGCAGAGGTTGTCATATGGGATGTGGTACAGCTCCAGAGAAGGCATTTGGGAGAGCCTGGCAGGAAGCTGAGCTGCTGCTGGAGGAAGGCTTCAAAGAGCATCACTTCTGAGGGTAAGAAATGTTGGGCTCAGTGGCTTGGGGCTTTGGATTTCCCAGTGCAGACTTTGCTGAAAACATGCTAGGTTGTATCCTGAGCTGGTGGTCTTGGATCTTGAGCTGGGATCTTGCCTCATACTGGGCAAGGAAGGGGCGTTCCCCAGATTAGGTACTGGTGCATTGTGTAAAGCAGAGCATGGTTGTCTTTCTTCTGCTGGACTTGGCTGTCCTGCTGCTCCTGCTATGTGGGAACCTTGCTAAGGGAGCAGAGCCTTGGTGCTCCCTGCCCTGAGCTGGCAGCCTTTGTGAGGCTGTAGCAGAGACCACTGCTGGCTACCAAAACCCCAGGAGGTGTCAATGCAGGTGTAGAGGCAGGAAACCACCTCTGATGCTTCAAGTAGTCAGCCTGGCAATGCCACTTCCATTCTCTGGGGCTCTGGGCTTCCATCCCCATGCACAGAGCAGCCTGTGTTGATGAAAGCAGCTGCTCTGCCTGTGTCTGCACCAGCTGGTTCTGTTTGGGTCAGGCACTGCCTGCCCTGCAGCTCATCAATATATGGGCATCCTGGCTCAGCCCCATGTCCTTTCCAGTGGGTGGCTGGTGGCAGGGGTCCCTCTCTGTGTTCCCCATGTCAGGACAACACAAACCTGCTCCACCACACCCCACTGGGATTTACAGCCACAGAGAAATGTGGAGAGGCAACAATAAACACAGTGGTTTAACTTGTTCCCGCTGGCATGGTAGCACCCTGAGCACAGTTAGGAAGGTGACACCTAGGGGAATGTTCTCCCAAAAACCTCCCCTAAAGGGCTGGACTCCTCACAGTGTCCTGCTGTCTCCCTTGGAGGCACACAAAGCTGTTTCTCAGCTTGGTTTTCCTTTATATGAAATGCAACGAGCAGAAGTAGCAACCCACTTCACAGGCAAGCTGTGAGATCTCCTTAATGAATGTGCACGAAGGACCTGGGGTTGATAAATGCAAAATAACAAATAAAGAAAACCATGGAGTCTCAGAGCACTGCTAAAGGAAGTCAAGCATGTGATGAAAACAGGTTTTAATAGATCCTGACCAAACCTCCCTGTGTTGCAGGCCTGTGAGCAAAATGCAGTCTGCCTCATGCCATGTGTGAGGAGACTTAGAAAGCCAATTAAAACTGTAAGTAAAGTCTGGAAATTTAAACTTCCTTTTTTTTTTTTGTAGCATGAGATGTTTAGGCTGTCTAATCCTAAGCACATCTGAGCTGTACAGCACCTGTGCTGTGCTGAGGTTTGGCGATCTGGTGCTGATATCCTGGGTGGTAGCATAAAATATTCACAAAGACAAATGTGAACTGAAGCTGTACAGGCTCCCTCTACCAGCTGTGTGGACAAAAGACAAAAAATTAAATAAATAAAACCCACCCAGTTAAACGAAATGTGGCAAGCAATCAGAAGTGCCTCCACACATGTGAGTTAGCCTGTGTGCTTTAAAAGCCAAATTATCAGGGTTTTGTGAACAACGTTCTCCTGACAAGTCAGGTGAATTTTATTCCTTGCTTTCAGCTGCTCCAGTGAATTTTATGCAGCTCTCCAGAGAGGCTCAAGCTTAGAGAGCTTTGTCCCAAAATGTCACCTTTTTTGTCTTTGTTACATCCCTCTCCTTGTCAAACTTCACTGCTCCAGTCCCCAGCTCTTTTAAGTGGTCCTTTCCTGTTCATTTTTGTGCTTTAGTGGCTGCAGGCAGCCAAAAGTTTTTTGTCCTGTCAGACCTGAATCACCCATGAAGTTAAACTGCTTCCCTTTGACAAAAGAAGAGGGGCATGGAGACTTGGACATCTCCTGAAAGGAGAGAATAAACTGGCAGGGTGGATCTGTGAGAGGCTGGTGCTATGGGTGTCCATGGGTTAAGATGTCCCTCCGGATAAGCATCCCTCACAGTGCCTCTGAGGGATGTGCCATGATTTCCTGCAACAGGCAGGGTTTGGACAACAGTGGAAGAACAAGTAGTAGAGAAGACAGAGTGTGGGATCGGGTTTGTTTGGGGTTTTTTGTTGATTTTGTTCCCTGTGATCCCATAACATATAAGGTTTGAGGCCCAAAGTAGAGGCTGAAAGAGCAGAAGTCTTTCCAGGTACTGCAGGATGTGTCTCCTTGACCAGGGTAGGCATAGCAGGAGCCCAGACTGGTCTGTCTCAGCATATTTGCCTTTCAGGGCAGGTTTGTTTACAACTGCTCTCTCCTGGCTTCTCCAGAGAACCATGGCATTAATTAATTAGTGTGGAATGCTGGGGACACCTGCCCCTGGTCTGTGGGGGCCCAGTGACCCTGCAGTGGCAGGAGATGCTGGCTGCTCCAGCCCAGGGAGGACTCGAATGACTGACCCAGAAGCAAAGAGCTCAGTATCCTGTTACTAATCCAGCATCCAGATAGAACCCCATCTCTCCCCTCTTTCTGCTTTTTTTCCTTTAAAGGAAATTGGCTTGCTGCACCAGCTGCCAGAAGATCTCAATTGCATCATGTCAGCAGATCCATCTCAGCCTGGTGTTTTGTGCTAGGGAAGGTTGGGCTTAACTCTTCCGTTAAGCAATTAAAGCCATGCGCACCAAACCCAAAACAGCCTCTCTTGGAAGAGAGCAATAAATATTGATGATTTGAGGCAAGCCTGGCTTCTATGACGTTTGATGACAACTGGTATCACTTACAAAAACTACATCATAAAGAAAACTCAATGAAATTGCATGTCATCAGACATCATTAAATGTCAGAAGAAATATGATTATCCTTTGTTTTCCGATCCAAATTCAGTTCTAACATTTAAATGAATCTAGGACCGTTTTGATATTAATCAGGCACCATTACAAATAGTCCTGGGATATTTTTGTTTGCTAACTTGCTCATTGCCAAGGGTGGTGTGCTGTTTACGTTCCTGTTCTTTCAAGCCAATTTTGCTTAGTAGAGCATCCTCTGAATTGAAACATCCCCTTCCTCTTTACCCCACCCACTTATTTTTGTCTGTTCTCATCCTCTGGAGGATTCATGGGCTGGCAGCTTGTTGAAAACCTCAGGGTAATCAATGGCAATACTGGGCCTGGGGTGAGATTCACAGAGGTCTGGTATTAGCAGTAAGCCATGGGTTTATTGAAGATACTTGGAGATATAAACACTTTGTCTCCTGTTTTTTCCTAAGCTGAATAAAATTAGGACTGTCTGGACCACTGTACCACAGCTCTGTGGTTCAAACAAAACAAGCCCTCCCTCTGGACTTGAACCTCAAGATCCTATATATAGCCAAGGATTCTAAAATAAATGCTATTATTAAGCAATGTTAGAATTTTCAGCTGCTCTGAGTGCTTTAATATCTATTGCTATATACATTTAAAAAAAAGAGCCAACAAAAACACACAGAGAAGCCTTAAAATACATGTCTTAGTACTGAGGTCCTTTTGCTGGTCAAATTCTAAAAATTCCTTCTTGTGATTGCATAAAGTGGTATCACATGAGAAACCTGGCCTTGGGTTCATTACTATGTTTGTCAAGTTTCACTTTTGATAATTGAGACAAATGTAAAAAAGTTACAGTTTGGGGAGGAATAGGTAGAAGAAAGTAGAAATGGCACTCAGCAAGCATCTGGGAGGGTACAAATGTCATTTCTCTTTGAAACAGCACACAACAGCATTCAGCACCTTTTACAGCAACCCACATCTCCACGGTGTCTGAAACCAGTGAGCTCTTTGAGCAGAAGAGCTTTGCCATTGCTTTCATTGTTAACAATGTCCCCTGATGTCTCATGCAGGGGGAAAAAATATGCTCAAGTTTTTTGACTCAGCCATAGTAGATGAATGTGTTCCCATTCTCCTGCAGCCCGTACACAAAAGGTGCAGAGCCCCATGTGCATCTCCAAGGTAAACTGTGCACAGAACTTCAGTGTCTTCTCAGACATCACCCAGAACTTTGGAATTAAGCATTTGGAAGATTGGGTAAAGCCTGCCCTGTACCTTTATTGCAAGTTAAGCCCCCTGAAGATTTCAGTGGTTTTCTTTTAGAAAGCTGGTAGAAGGGGTCGGGGGAGTTGTTTTTGACTCTGGGGGATCTAAACCCAATTAAACTATGCAAAAAGTACATTTCTGGAACAATTTTGCAGTAAAAGTTTCACTCAAGTTTTACTTGTTGAGTTTTTGGCTCATCCCTGATGAGCCAAAAGAGGAAGGGGGAAATGTATTTTTTTTTTCCTTCTGGATGCTGCACAGGCTGCCAGTTCATGCAAGCTGAATAATCATTGCTGGGTGTTAGGTCTCAGATTTTCTGATGATTTTAAAGCAAGACAGGGGCAGCTGCAGTTGTTTTACACTGAGGAATTTCAAAGAATCATCATATGCTTTTTCTTGTAGTTGAAATGCTTAAAATATTCCTGTTCCTAAAGTAAGCTGAATTTACACACATCTATATGTATATATAAACAAACACATACTAAGGCTCGAAGTCTTCTGGGGAACGAAAAATGTAGCAGTTGAAGCAGGAATACATCTAAGTTATTCTGGGAGACTATGAAAGCATCAAAAAGTAAATACAGCCTATAAAAAAACAAACCACAAAAAAAAAAAAAATCAAGCATTCATAAAGACTGGAAGATATTCCATGGGTTTTGCTCATTTGCATGTCAATGCCACAATGCCATGCCAGCTTGGAGCTGCTTCAGAGCAGCACTGCTGTCTGAGCCCGAGAGAACAATGTCAGAGGTCAGAGCAGCACATTTGTAGGTTCACTGATTTCTTTTCACTGTGCTCGGGAAAACAAAACAAAAGTGGAGAGACAGGATCCGTATCCTATGTGGTGATTTGTCACTGACCTTTCAGGTCTTCAGCACAAGCACGGTGGCTGGTTTTCCTTTACACTGCACAGCGCAGTGGAAGGAAAAACCCTGGAATTCCACTGGGGGCTCTGCTGCAGCTTCACAGTCAGCGCAGCACCCATCTGGGTATGCTTTGACTATCAGCTTTTCCATGCCTGAACTGAACGTCAGGGTTTCTTCAGCTGAAATAGGAGCAGACAGCTTTAATTATTACTCTGTCAACTTCTCTAAAGCCTTATATCTGAATGTTCCAAGGCATTTTGTAGATATTAAGGGGTAAATTTGGCTCTGTTACACATACAGAACTTTCTTAAAGGATGCTGTATTTGTGGCTGTGATTTGAAACAATTAATGAAATGTCATACTATCACATCAGCAAGTGCTCTTAGGAGGAGCCTCCAGTTTCTGTGTGACATGGAAAGCAAACTATACTGATATGTGGGGTAAGAATAGGACAAATACTGAGTGTGAGGATGGGAAGGGTAAACAAGCCTGGCAAGAAGCTCCTGCTTCAGTGGCTCACAGGTGAAGTGCTCTTCTGAAATGCTTGCTGCACCTTATTGGTGTTACAGAGGACTCCCATATCTTTCCTTAGTACTTGCCACTGGTTCATGATCTCAGCCCTGAATTCTGTGGTTCATGCTTTCAGCTGGTTATGGTTCCCTTCCGGCTCAACTCTGGACTTCTGCCTTCATGAGATGGTCACGAATTTAGAAGTCGCAGGTCCAGGACCCAATTTTCATTTTGGAGCCAGCTCCAAGTTGTTTCACCATGCTTAAGATGACTGCTTAAACAAGTCCAGCTGTTGTCACATGATAAACACAAATAGCTACTCTGGATTAGACCTCCAGCTCCAGCTACAACAGGTTTATTTTTTATTTTCTTAAATGTCTGGGAACTTATGCTAGGACCCCACCATGCTGTAGTACCAAAGCAATAACAATAGACCTGTGGAGGAATCCAAAATCTCTAAATAAACTAAAAATAAATTCTGCAGCTGGAGGATACCAAGAAGAAAAGGAAGAGCTGCCAATATATGCAGCATTTTTCAGCCTATCATTATGTGCCAATTCTAGCTTGGTAGTGGCCAGAGAATGTGAGTGATTTTCATTAATTGCAATTTCCCTGCCAATGTAGATAACCAGAACTTTCTTCCACCTCATTGATGTGCAATGTGACTTTTCTTTCTTTTTTCTCAGTTACAAAACTTCCAATTATCTTTGGAAACAGGAACTTTCACCAGGCCTTAAGCCTGCAATTTTTTTTCCTGAATTGAAGTTGTGTCTCATTGATTTAAGTTCTGTTTTACACTTGCTTGCACCTTCTCATACGCTGAATGCTGATCAGCCTTTCTGAAGTTTCAGTTGTTTTTAGGTGATGGTAAAACCTTCTCTTCTCTGCACTGGATTTTTTTGTTTTTCAAAAGACAATAAAAGAACCCCAAACCTTCCTTCCTTTGTCTTGGCCATGGGATATTTGTGCAGAAAGCTGTTTTGAAAGGGAGCAAAAATATCCATTTGGGGAAGATCACATTGTGTTATTAATGAGGCAGAGTCTGTGGGACTAAACCAGCTAGGAAGAAGGTGAAAGCTGAAATATTGGTGCTAATCCATCTCATGCTTGGTAGACACCTGTACAAATGGTGAACTTCACCTTCCATGCTCTGCTTCTGTCTTGCTTGTATTGTTAGACTAGCAGGACTACAATGATGTTGATCTTTTGTCATTAGCAAAACTTTAATAATTTTGTTCATGAACTAGCAGGTGATTTTGAAGACTACAGGGTTTTTCTCAGATTTTCTCCAATATTCAGTGGTTAATTTTTTCCCCCTATGTGGGGTATTTAGTCATGGTTGAACAAATGACAGATGAGCAAGTTTGAGAAAAGGGAAAGCTGATTTAAACCATTGATTCAACACTGTTGCTCTATACAGAATTAATTTTGTTTAATGTTTCTGTTAACTCAAGCAATTGTATTTCCAGCACAAAAGGCAAAAATGGTGGAGTCTTCCATAGCAATGTGCTGAGCCACTCCATCGTTTTCTCTGAGGCCAAACTGATAGTTTTCCTCTCTTTAAAGGATAACACCTGCTCTGCCCACAACCTTAAGGCTCACTTTCTGAAATAATCCCTGCAGTTCTGTGTCTTAGGCTCTGACTTAAAATACTTAATTCACTTTCTGTGTTAGCACAGATGATCAGCCCGTGTTTCACAACTTTTGGCAATCTGCCCCTGAAATCAGAAAAGTGTTTAGAACCAAACAGGTCTATCACAATGGTGGGTGGACAGCATTTAGAGAAAAGGTTTTTAATGACAAAATAATGTTATTATCCAGCTTTCCATCAATTATTCTAAATATATCTAGTTTCTTCATAAGTTCCAGGGACTACCAGTGGTCTAGTTTGATTTTTTTTCTTGTCTTAATCATCTGGGCACTGGCGCTTATGAAAAAAGTCTTTAAGATTGGATGTAGTGGAAATAAAATTTTAAAAAGTAGTAGCTTTGGCATGTTTCTCTCATGTCTCGTTTATGTTACTCAAGGCAGTTCTTCAGCTTCGATTTGTTTTTACCTACAGCTTTATCTTCCTAGTTTCTTATTAAACAGAATCTGATTCATACAGGAAGCATTTATATCCAAGTTATGACACCATGAAACATACATGTAAGCTCCTGATTAAGTTCCTACCTGATGAGGTGCCCAGATTGACCATTTTGTACCCATTGAATCCAAAATACTATTTCCATTCTTCATATTATGTTCCTGTTTCTGAATGAGAATCTGGTCATCCCTTCAGGTCATTTTTGCAGGAAGATTGAATCTCTGCTCTTATCCCTTCATCCTGAGGGACCTAAATCTTCACTAATTCTACCTTGGGACCTCGGAGCATTTTGGTTTTTTCTGTCCTTCAGGCTGTACCACAAAGAAAATTAACCAGGCTCGATCTTGTAACTCGCTGTCAACATTTCTGAAAGTCTGTGAAGAACTCTGCTAATTGTGCTTATGTGTTTGCTTCCCCATGATCACGTTCAGCTGTTTAGCTGAACTGTAGGAACAGTCAAGCCTCATTAGCTAATCATACCTTTGGTGAAAATATTGGGTCTGACTTCTTCATGGACATAAATGCCCTCTAGTGACTGATGATCACTGTGTGAGGAGCTGTACTTTGGGTACAGCCTGTGTGTTATTTGATAAACATCTTGTGTGTCTGTCTTGAAGAGTTACTTAGCTGGACTGTTGGCCACTTGAGGTAGTGGTCTGTTATGTGAAACTTTAATGAAGTTTGGATTTTTTTGAGAAAACACTCTTTAACTCTGTATTTAGATTGAAAATACTCTATGTGAAAAGCCCCTCTGACACTGCTGTGTTTACTCAGCTTTTCCTTATCTTTATTTTTCAGATAACACGAGCAGATGATAGCTGTGACTTTTCCCTAACAACCCTCAGTGCCATGTTTTCCCCCAATTTGGAGCAGCACATCTGCAACCAGTCTAATTGTGCTTCTAATTGTGTTTCTCCGCAACTGGAGTAACCTTGTTCTCCTTAATGAGCAGGAGAACTGGGAGCAGGAGGATTGGGACTGCTTGGTTCTATTCTCAGCCCTTACTGTGAGATAACTTGTAGAAGTAGATCTTTAATTTTTTAATGCTTTTTTTTCTGAAACCTCTTGGGTCCCTGGTTTCTGCTTCTGTTCGCTGGGGTTCAGAGATCCAAGCAGCACTCTTGCACAGAAAGAGCAAGACGCCCATTGCCTTTGCTTTTTTAGCATGATAGTGCCAACCCCTCTGGAGAAGACCCTACTACTGCTGCTCATAGACCCATGGATGGATTGGTCTGCTCCCAGTCCATGCTTTCACTAGTGGGGACAAAGCCCTTTGAAGCTGCTTTTAACCAGAGCCTTGAATCTAGACCTCATCCAGGTTGTCATCAGACCAAGAGATGTCTTTCATCCACTTGACTGGGAGATACAGGTCTTGTCCATTGGCAGAAGGTGTGAAGGCCACAAGCAGCATGATTTGCACACTGGAACCAGGCACCCTGACCATGCAGTGCTGGCCATCCTCTTCCCGGCCACTGATCACCCGGCTTGGACCTGCTCTGCTTCCTGCAAACCCTCTCTCGTGTTCCTAGGTGGGTTCACCCGACTCCTGGAAGTCCTCCTTCCCTTCTCCCAGCTCACCCTTATCTTTCTGTCTGTGCAGGCTTTCTGGGCTGCTGGCTCTGTGCTGCTGGCAGCCCCGCCAGGTCCGGCGCAGCGCTGCTGATTTGCATGTGAGTGCATCGCTGCCAACAAGCTGCTGCTCAGCCGCCTGCACTGACCCTGCTCGCTTTGGTTTGGATTTTGTTCCTTTTAATGCTGCTAATCCCCAAATCTTATGTAGGACGAATACAGGACAGCTAAAGAATGATTCTTTTTTTGGCGAGAGAGCCTTGCAAACCTCTATAGTCAGCATGTGAATGCTATCTGGGGAGGGGGGAAAACAGCTAATCTTGGCTGTGTCTCAGGGTGGCTGAAGGTTTCACATTAGTCTAGGCTGATGTGTTTGGAGCTCTTTCTCACTAGGGTGCTTGCAATATCTGCTATACAAACATATTCTCTGTGCTTTCATGCACGTGTTATTTTCCATGTTGTTCTTAAAAGGGTTTCCCATTGCCATTCATATTCCTCTCCCTTTTGGGTGTCATTACCTTCTGCCATGATAATTAAACCAAAAAGGGGGAGGGGGAAAATAACCATACAAATAAAAACTACAGACTTGTCATATGTGACAAAGGCATCAATATTAAAACAGGTTTTCGATATCATGACTGCTTCCTTGTTATACGTAGCTAAGGGAAAATGCAACTGATGTTGTGTTTTTTAGTGATTAAGTGGTTAATGATTTAATGAACTAAAAAAAATCTCATTTGTTGCATCCCTTGGACTCAGAAAAAACCTCAAAGAGCTGATTTTCTGTGTACCTCAGTCCAATATTGCTACCTGCTGGGATATGAACACAATCTCTAAATAAATTGCAAGTGGCCTTGGGCAAATGGAAGAGTTTCGCTTTGATCTTGCTAGAAAGAATGAACTCAAATGTTCAATCAATCAAATTCATAACTTCTAGCTACAATTGGGCTGACAACAGCCTATTATTTATTTTTAAAATCATATATTTCATTATTGCAAAACACACAGTCTCTCGTGGGGGGAAAAACCTAAATTATTGATAAGCCTTGTATGTGACTGAGTTTGTTGGTTTTGACATGCTTGTCACTAACTATTGTCAGGAAGAATTTACTAAGATGTTTAGTCTGAAAAGTTGGCCAGGAATGTGTGTTGTGCCACATTTAAACTGGGTAGAGAAAACTTTAATAGCTTCTTTCTTCTTGAATTCCTAGTTGGTAAAGACAGCTGAAGGCAGACTGGGCTTTCTAGTGTGAAAACAATGCATTAGAACAAGCACCCTTTGTTTTAATTGCTGCAAACCAGATGATTCAGGCTCTGAAATTATCCATGAGTTGGGGATATGAAACTTTTACTTGATTTGTGTATTTCTGGAAATAGCAATTCTCCGTCTGCAGAATATTTATGTATACAGAAAAGGGAGAACAATTAACCCCACACCTCAAGAGTCTGTTTTCACTAGTGTTTGCCAAAAGCATCTGAAGAGTGGGTAAGGGAAGAGAGTATCAGGGAAGTCTGCAGGGAGACTTCTCATAGTCATCCTATTATACAAAAGCATTTCTAGAGCTGTTATAATGAGTAATTTCTCCAGCCCAGCTGGAGTTTGTGAGGAGGCTGTGCAGACACCTGGATGCAGCTCCCACATGGCTCAGGGGACCCCATGACTGACCTAGAGCCATGTGCCTGGTACTGGAGAGAGTTTTTGTTGGAGAACCACCACCTCTTCACTCCCCTGTTGCTATTCACGTGACCCTTACATGTCTGTAAATTACTAATACTTCCTTCTTGCTGATACAACTCTGGAGCAGATCGAGGGACACAGATGAGTAATGCTGCCCTGCTTTTGCTGGAGAGAAAGTCAGGAATGGCTCTTCCCACCCCACAGCCTGGGTTCAAGCCTACGACTTTTAGTTCTGATGTTCTGCTCTTTACTGTGGGGATTTTCGTTGTCCTAAGAAGTGCAGGCTGAAATTGTCCCCTCTGATCTGCAACAGACATCCTTTGGATCAGTTGCTTACTCTGCATCAGCTCCTCAAATACAAATTTGGTGCATAAAAAGGGTACAGAATACACAGAGAAATGACAAATGAGATCAAGTTTTTTATGCACAATTCCTGTGCTCTTAAGTCCTAGATAAGTAAGAGCTAATTAAAGTATTCTATTCTATTTTATATATATATATGCATAAAATTTTATATTTTTAGCTCAGTAAAATGGAGTCTGTATTTGTTACAGGATTTTTTTGAGCAAGACTGTTTAAAAAAAGACAAAAAATGGCTGAGGTTGAGATGGGCTACTGAAATGCAGGTACTTCATTTCAAGTGTGACTTTAGGGTTAAATTCTGATCCATGAGTATAAGTAAAAATATGCAGAATTGTGTAAAACTCTAATGTGTCACACAGTCATAGGGCTTGGTAGAGAATACTGAAGATAATTTTAATGGGAAGGTTATGGTATTACAAAATCAAAATGACTGAAATAAACCTTGCTTTTCTACTAAATGTTGGCTCTCTCTGCAGAGTCTAAATAAGTCATTTTATTTCAGCTTAGTATAATACTGATCTATTTTTCTTTTGGTTTTGGCACAGCTTGATTCAAAATGAAATATTTCAGGTCACCAAAAGAAGAAAAATTGAATGTTGTCATAATCCCCAAAATGTTCTTTTAGTCAGATATGGAAATTATCTTTTTAGTACTTCTGGCTGCACTTGCTCCCAAACAATTTGTTCCATGAACTTTTGGATGATATTTCTTAATTTTCTATTGACTTCGCAACAGTGAAGTATCCCACGGGTTACAAGTTCCATGAGAAGGTAGTGGAAAAGCTGAGCAAGAGGACTGCTTGAACCAAACTTTAACAATCTGAAAGCTGTGAATCTCACCCAAGGTCTTCCAGGGTGCTTCTGCAGACCCTGCACAGAGGGGCCCTTCCAGGAGATGGTTTGCCTTGTGCTGAAGCAGCTGAGCATGGACTACCTTTCTCCACAGGAATGGAGGTTACTCTTATGAGTACTATTTCCATTTTTGACATCTTTCTTAATTTCCTTTTTTAGCTGACATTGTTTCATGGTGGGTCAGAAGCAACAGTGCA
This sequence comes from Monarcha castaneiventris obscurior, assembly GCA_026261815.1. Lineage (NCBI taxonomy): Eukaryota > Metazoa > Chordata > Aves > Passeriformes > Monarchidae > Monarcha > Monarcha castaneiventris. The sequence goes on along the minus strand of JAMPIT010000886.1, from coordinate 8,465,819 downwards.
AAAATCCTCCAAACCTTTCCAGATCCCTCTGTTCAGGTGTGTCAGAAACGGCACTGTAGGAGCAACAGGCAGCTCCAATAAATCTAGGTGGCTTTGGGAGCTTCCCTTCCTGGGGCTTGCTTGGCAACTCTGAGCATGAACTCACACCATTTGCCTGGTTTATGTCACATATGGTTGTCCTATTTGCACCTAGGCTTGGGTCCAGGCTGTGAATGCCTTTTAAGAAGTCCCACACCAATTCGCACTTGTTGCAAAACCTGGAAAATTAAGCCTTTCTTTAGACTTTACTCCTGTGGCATCATTGTACCATGTAATTACAGACTGTAATGTTATTTTATTATGAAGGTTTAGCAAGATGAGCAGTTTGGGACACACTTAATGCCTAACATGCAGTTTGACTTGGCTTTGATTTCCGTTATGAGATTTATTATCACAGGGAATACACACTTCACTTGACACTGCTGTGTGCCTGTCTAAGCTGAGTACATAGACTTTTTTAAAACTAGAAAGATTTATTTGTTCTTTTTAATGTCTGGGACTAAACTTTTGCATGGAAGGAATGTGTTGCCTAAATTTAATGTGATCCTTTCAGGTATACAGTGGAATAAAATAATTTGCTTTATATCTGTTTTTGTCTGAGAAATATTTCAAAGATCTTTCCTGCCCAGGTTTCCTTTGGGCTCTAAGTGACTGTTGTCTGTTTTCAGAAGTTCATGGGTCTATCAGAATGTACAAATCATATCTCTTCCCTCTTAGCACGCACACAGGCTCAGATCATTGTGGGGAGACAGTGCCAGCGTTGTGTACTTTGCCAGATGCTGAGCTGCTGTGATAATGAGGGTTATTAAGGAAACAGGGATATTAGCTGCTGCAATCCGTGATAGTGGGGGACTGTGCCTGATGACTCAGAAAGGTCTCCTCAGCTGCTGTGTTCTTGTGTTTAAGGAAGGTGGTGTTTGTTACCTGCCAAGCAGCTTCTGATTTACAATCTCAAAGCACCGTGAAGTGTCAACACCAAATTAATTTCTTTGTGTGTCGGTTGTGATCTCAGACAGTCCCTTCTGATACTTGGTGGTTATGGAAGAGTGGTAAATTCGGCTCTGAGGTTGTTTTGGTTTTTTGGCTCAAGTGAACATCAGAGGAAATCCTTCCCTTTTTACTCAACTGTGCTATTGAGAAGAGCAGGGAAATGGCTCAGCTATGTAGCTGGAGTCAGTTGGAAGTGTTTTCAAAGGAAAAACAGCACTTGAAAACTGGATTGTCCTGTGATTTCTCTTAACCAGGTATATTTTGCTGTTAACTGTAATCATGTAATCCCAAGCAAGACACATACCATCTGTTTATCAACTGATCCGCTTGGAAATGAACACGCAGCAGGTAATTCTGCTGCTGTAGGTGGCTCAGCCGTGAGACCTCCGGAGACAGTTATTATCAATTGCTTCTGTCTGAATTAAGATACCCTCTGCACCAGTTCACAACAAGAGCAGATGCTGAAAGTTAACCACACATGCCTGAACGGGGGACCATTAGCACAGGTTTGTCACACAGGACAGGATCCTGTTGCCATCCTGGGTGTCAGAAGTTATTCATTGACTCCAGCAGCCACAGAGTGTTGGCCATGGCTTGGAGTGCACGTAGCAAGGGCTTCTTTATGAAGATGTCTGACAGCAAAGCACACCTACTGCCTTCAGGTTTGGGGAACGAGACAGTTGGACATTTTTCCAGTGAACTTGTGCATGTCACTGCCTCACCATGTGTTGGTTTTTCTTTCCCATTCTAGTAATTTATCACAGTATTTCATGACTTTGAAACCTGGAGCTCAAGGACACTTTTTTGCCCAGGCAAGCAATTGTGTGCTTTACACATATTCTGTACTTCACATATTCTGACACTTCTGAAGGAACCAAAAGTGCCATCTGATTGTTTCCGTCTGGATTTTGCATATGAGGCACCCCATTTGCATATTGGCATGTTAACACACCAAAAATAAAAACCTGTCTCTGGAAAGAGGAGACCATATAGAAAACCTGATGCTTTCTCCATGTGAAAAGTGGAAGTAAATGAACCAGGCAGTGTAGGATGGTTCAGTTCCTTGTCCTTGCTGTGCAAACTTTTCTGATCTAATTTCCTCAGGTTCTTGAGACGCTGCTCATCTGCCTCATGTGCTTTATCAATATTTAATTATAGGCAATTATCTGTTTTCTCAAAAATATAATTATTGATGCATTTAATATCCACCCTTATAAAAGCCTGGCCAAAATAAACTAGAGAAACAGATTTATCTTTGAAGAGAAGCTGATTCATTCTAGCAGTGTAGTTGCAATGCAACTCTGAACTAAAAAAGGGACAAAAATGAAGCAAGAGGATGATAATCAGTACAAGTGGGCTGGACGAAAGGCCGACACACCAGGTTTGGACGGCAGCTGGCCCAGGCTGGCATAAAGCTGTGGGTGATTCTGGGTGCCCAGGTTCCCAGCAGAGCTCCAGCTACCCCTGCCTGTGACTGCATGGGCAGTGCTGGGCTCCAGACTCTACCTGCTCAGAGCATTTCCAGCTCCAGCACTCGTCATCATTCTGGTTTTTGATGCACACAAGAATTCAGGTGTGATATCTCATGCTGGTCCATGAAGCTCCCCAGGAAATCTTACTGTGCAGCACCATTGGTAATGCTGGTGGGTTTCCCACTGTTAAGTTGAACACCTTGGGTTTTGCCATGCTGTGGCATTGTTTGGAGGTGTCCTGTTCCCAGTGAGAGCAGCATCTCAGCACAGCACCACTCACCAATGTCAATCCTGATCCTGGCACTCAGCTTAGTGTCTATCCACCAGTTTTAGATTTGCTATATTGGTGGGGGACATGATTTCACAGGGCCAGTGGAAAAGATTTGGCTTCATGATTGACTTTCCTAGAATGACACTGACAATGGTTGATGACCAATTTCTGTTGGTTCTATTGTGTTATTTTAGTTGAACTTCTTAAACCATAAAGTGCTTATATTCCCATTTTTTATCCTTGTGGTAGCACAAACTGCAACTCATCTTCTGGATATGAGATGTGGTTATCTACAAATGCATGGGAGGGAGTGGATTATGCAAATATGCTTATTGCTCTGTTATGGTGCTGGTGGTGCTTGTTTATGCTTGTTTTGTCTTTGGTTTATTTTTAATTTGAGCTCATTAACACTTGAGGCAACATGTATTTTTCCTGCAATCTGAAGACAAAATCATAGGAAAGAAGATTGTTGCCACCTCTATTATGCCTCAGCTGAGGCATGAAAACAAAGAGGCTGCACATTGTTGACCAAGCCTCTCTTAAATCCCCCCAGCTCCCCCTATGTCAGTCCTTGTTTTCTCACTCCTGAGCTGAAAGTATCAACCAGGAGCAAACATACAACGTTTTTGTAGTTGTTTCCTTAGAAATTAGGCAGTTTTTCTGCTACACCTTAATTGCAGATCCCGTCATAAGTCATTCTGACAAAAAGGCCAGGGAAAGTTAATATTTTTGTTTACAGTATGTTAAACAGATGTTTTTTTCAGTGTAGAGATAAGACTACATTAAGAATGATTTTATAAATAGAGGCTCTCCCAGCTCAGCTCCTCTCGGGACTGCTCTGATTTGCTTGTTGGATGATTATAATGGGTTTTTAATTACACCTGTTAGCCAAGGTGTATATCAGAACTAAATTACAAAGCACCTTACAGTCAAGATTTTGCAATGTACAATGAGCTGAAAAATGCTTTTTGTCCATAAGGACAAAGACATTATTTTTCACATTATTAAAATTACAGAAGCTTTCTGGGCAAACATAGTGATAACACAGTAGATTAAGACAGACAAAGTTTTCTTTGTTTATTTTCATTATTTGTTTATTTTGGAAGGTGCTTAGTAATTACTCCCAGAAATTTTAACTCCTTGTGAGCAGCTGACTAATCCTCTGGTGGTTTTTTATACTTGGTGAAGCTTGCAGCAGGTTATTTTGTCTTTGTTTGGTTCCTAACTTTTTTTTTCCATAAGAGTGAAGAAGGCCAATTGTGACATTAAAACAAATAAAAATGCCCCACAAACAAAAAAATCCTATCCAAAACTAAAAGGCTTGTGTTTAGAAGAATGAGGACAAATTATTTTCATCCTTGAAAGAAAAACATTTAAAACAGTTCCATCTTTTCTGAGTCATCTTCAGCTGTCCCTTAGGCTGAGAGGTACCTCTAGCTGCCATGAGGAGTTGGACAACTGGAATCACAAAGGAGTGGCTATTTTGGTCATATGTGAATACTCAGCAAAGTAACAGGAGCACAATAATTCCATATAAACACATGATTGAGGTAATATTTAGAGCAGGCTCACTTAGTGCAGGCTCTCAAATACATTATTTCAAACATAAATGTCAGCCTGATCCAAGTCCTGCTGAGGCCAGTGGAAATAGGCCCAGTTTCAAAGTTTTGGTTTTGATTATGACTAGATGCAATATCTTTTGAATTTGCCTGAAACACGGGGTGAAGTTTTTGAAAGTACTAATGTGAATTAGGCTTCCAGCTGCAGAAGGCCATTGAAAATTTTTTTAACATTTTATCTGTGTTCTGGTGTGCTTTTTAGCCAGGAGTTGTTGTGTGTTTCCATCCATTGAAGCACATAATGGTTTGAACATCAGAAGATCTGGGAAGGCCAGAAGGGATGTGCTTTGCAGGGCTGCCATTTGTGGGAGCGTGCACAGAGGGAGGTTGAGGGATTTGCTTGGGGACCCAACTCTTTAGGTCTTAACCCAGAAAAATGCAGGTCTTGGCCAACCTACAAGTTTGTTTTAGAGCATGGCAGCTGCTGAATTCCAGACTTTCTCAAGGAGAGACTAAGGAGAGCCCAGCAGTGGTGTCTCAAAGACATACAGATATGTTTGAAAAAGCCCTGTGTGCAAGGAGGGACTTGATTGTTGGATGATTATAAGATCCCTGTTGCTTATCCTTTTTTTTAATGAGTTTTTCCAGTGTCATAGTGTATCAACGCAGCCACCATTCACCTGCCATATTTGTTTTTCACCTTCCAGCAGCATTCCTGGGTGTGCCAGCGTGCAGGAACACAAGCTGTGGTACCTGGCAGCCCAGCTGCATTGCTCAAATCACTTCTGTGTTTGAAGAGTGTGGAATGGAGTTCAACTAACTTGAACCTTGGCTCCTGGCTAGAAAGCACACCAGAACATGGATAAAATGTTTGGCCTATCCTATTTCTCTGTGCAAGTGAGTATTTTGCTCTGTCTTTCAGAATAATGTTTTTTGCGTTATTGATGGTTTTAGTAAACTTATTAAAATAATTACGTAGGTCTGAACACCTCTGAATGGCACAAGAGCAGGTGTTTCCACACTTTGTCTCTTAAATGCAAAAGTCTGCTCAGACAAGATGCTTGTCTTGTTAGAGTGTAAAAAGACACATTTTTTTGCCAGCTTTGTTTTTACCACCTGGGTAATGCTGACCCCGACTGTTTGCCCCTTCAGCAGCTCAGCGCTGCCTAGTGAAAAGAACAAGAAATCTCTTTTACCCACATGTTTTGAGAAGGGGAGGGGTTGTTTCTTTATAAAATTTTGGGAAGCTAAAAACTCTTCTGTAAAGAAAGATAGATGTCAAATGAAGGAATGGTGAAATGGTCACCTATAGATACCATTGCTGAAAAGCTATAGGGTGCAAGGACATTAGTCAGGCATATGAAGGAAAAAAGTGGAAAAAGCAAAGCTGATTGCCATCTTTACCCTGCCTTGGTGAACTTACCCACAGGGCAGCCTTCCCTGTTGAGTTTACTGCCCATAAATGTGCACATGCACTAAGCAGGCAGTATCTCTATTCTTGCCTCATATATCTTTCAGAGAATGAACTTGCTGTGTTTCTGAAGGTATTGCTTAATGGCCAAGGGGTAAATGGACCACTTGAGATAAGCCATATTTGAAGGAGCCTGTAGGCATGTTGTTCATGAACTTTAATTTTTCCCTGAGCGGAACTGGAAGAGAATAAGCTGAATGTTGAAAGGTGGTGATGGAAAAGTAACACAAAAGCAAGGGGTAGGAGGAAAAGCAGGGCGTAAGAAATTAAGAAGAGATGAGTGGATGGAAAAATGGAAGAAATTGAAATGGAGAGAGAAAGGCATAGTGAAGCAGCTGGTACTAAGTGATTGGTCCTAGGATGAGTCTCCAGAGAATATGTTATTAGCTGTTCTGCTCCAATTATGCAGAGAGCAACTGACTGTAGTTATCAGCTTGGACACTCTATTCAGGCACTGGTTTCACCCAATACAAGTGCTAATGCTGGTTTGAATGAAGCATTTTAGAGTTCCATAGGGAAAAATGGAATGTGATCCCCCCTAGGCTCTAATCTGACAGTGAACAGTGGTGTTGTCCATTGTGCTGATTCTGGTTCTAGTGAAATTCAGAGGGTTCACTCATATGGGGTGTCATCAAACTCCAGCAGGAGCTCCTTTTAAAACCAGGTCAAAGACTGACAAAAAGAGAGGCTAACTATGCTTCCATGGTAACCTTCTCTTTTGGAGCTGCCAAAATAGTGGCTAAATCATGTTTGGTTTAGATGTGGCCCAATAGAGCTGGCATGGTTGCAAATGTCAGTCCAGTTGGGTTGGGGAGTAATACTTATGATTATACACAGTTCTTGATAGGACCGTGAACACAGAGTATAGAAGGCCAGATCTGCAACAGGTGTGAATTTCCTACACAAAAATCTCTTTTGTTCCCTTGAACCAAATAGTTCTTTCACTTGATGAGCGTTCGCCACTTCTTGCTGGATGTTGACAGTCAGGACTCCTCCCAGACATTCTCCTCATTGCTGTGCTCACTTTGGCCAGTGTATGATGGTCGGGACAGCCCCTCCTAAGCCCCTGCTGCCAGTTTCTGACTTTTTGTTTTCACAGGGGAAGCAACGGTGCAATAACTGTATAACTTCCCTGATGTTTCTGACTTTAAACGAACCCAGGTAGCATGTTTATCACAGATCACAGCTCTCTTTCAGAAATCAAATTACCTTTGATCTCCAAATCCCCCATTTATTATCATTCAAGACCAGAAAGTCTGATTCATAAAAATGAAGGCACAACTATGCTCAAGAAGCTGGCCACGGCTTCTGCTGCTCCTCCTTTCCTGAGGTGTTTGAGCCCATATGAGGGGGCTCACATGCTTTAAAGGCCTCCAAATGACAAGAGAGTGCGCTTGCAAAAGAGACATACTGCAGGCTGCAGCAACTGGAGTACACAGCGTTATAACAAGCAGCTCTCCAGTTGCTGTCAACCTTGACAAGTACCCTATTGAAATGCAGATGCCTCCTTCTTGCACCCAATGCTGCAAATGGTTCAGCCAGAGTTCGTTCCTCCGGCTCTAATGAGAAAGAGGGGAAAGGACGAGCTTTTGATAACACATAATCATCTCGGGTTGTCTGCCTCGGGGTAGGGCCATATCATGCAGGTGTTTTGCGCGTTTTTCTGTTACGAAATTTAATATTTGGCCTATCCTACCCACAGCCCAGCCAGGAAGATGCAGTGGTATCTGAGGCTAGGATTTGTTCCCTATTTTTTGACTTTGTGGCAGTAAGTGGGAATGACCTCAGCCTTGACAGAAGATGAAATTGTATAAGCTTTTAACTACAGGTGGATATTAATAAATATTTATTGCATTCTAATATCCTTCCACTTAAACATTATTAGTAAAATCTCCCTTCTTCCTTTAATCACCGGAGCTAGACATTTCTGAGCTTTTGAAAAGAGACAAACACGCAACAAATTGCGCTTGACTAATTTTGTTAAATTCTACAGAAAAGCAAATGTGAAGTCAAGTCTCTAGAGGTCGAGTCTTTGGCAAGAGGAATTTATAAGTGGAGTACTATTTGTTCTCTGATTATTTGCTCCGCTGACAGTAGATGAAGAAAAGACGAAGGAGAAGATTTGTGCTAATTTAGAAAAATGTTTGAAAATGTTTGCCTTGCAAATCCAAATATATTAGCTAAATGTTATTGAATAATAATGAGAATGGGCATTTATTGACTGAAGGACTTTGGAACTATGCAAAATTAATTTGTATTTATTTAACACTGCCTTTCAATGGATCTTTGTTCATGTTTCTGCAGCTTGGATTTTCTTGCAAGAGCTGATCTCTTTTTACAGCACTTCTTTATTTTAGTAACCAGTCTAAGTGCCTTGGTTCCCTAACAAAGCTTGAACAAGAAACGAAGTAAATATACAAAGCAAGGGCTTGCTTCTCAGAGGTGCTATTGTTTGTACAATGGTAAAGCGCCAGCATCTCCGCTGAGGCCTGGGCCACCTCTTGCTGGATGTGTAGTAACCCCAAATCTTCCCAGACAAATGGCTGAAAGAAAAGAACTCTGTTATCTTTGACTTGCAAGCATAGAGCTGAAGTGGGGAGCAAGCAGGAGACCCATCCCAGTCCCTGGTAGCAGTGATCTGGGCTTCCCCGAGCCACAACCCCTTACCCCAAGCACCATTCCCTCCTCTCATTCTATACTAAGCTCTCCACCTGATGCTTTTTCCTTACACAAAGGGAAATGTTTCATCAGATTAAAATGAAGAAGGATGACAGTCATAGGTAAGGAGATCTGAGAAGGACTTACTAGTGAAGAGTAGCTATTAAAAGCAAAAAATCAAGATCTCACCAATCTTTCATACAAAGATGACTTCCTTGTCCAGCCCATGCCCACAAACACCATGTGAGCAATGGAATGAGTTGACTGCATCATCTTCCTCGCTCTTCCAGCACCCTGGGTGCCTTCCTGGGGTTTATGCATCCCATTCAGCTGTGCCCTGAAGCACAGCAGCACTCAGTCCTGTGTGGTCAGCTCTCTGCTGAAGGACACACACCTGAATGCCACTCTCCTGTGGGCCAGTGTGGAGCACGGCCAGGTGCTGGTTTACAGACTGGGGCTGCAAAGACTCCCATCTCTCCTGCTGCACCCCATATAAAGAGCAGCTGGGCTCATATCATCTCTGTACTTTCTCTTTAGGCCAGCCTCAGGAGCTTGGTTAATCCTTCTTCCTCACTGAGATGGGATTGAGCAGCTCCTAAATCCTTTCTGGTATCTTCCCTGACAGCTCCATCAAGGGCACAGTACAGCTTCCTGCTGCTCCAGGGGGCTGGTGGCCCAGACTCAATGTATCTTTACATCTCTGTGAAACACAGAGAGTTGTTACTCATTCCTCTTTCATAGCAGCCATTCACATGTGAAAAATTTTACCCTCTCTGCCTTTTTCTTTAGTTCTAGACTAACCAAACCCATGGGTATTTTGCCTCTGGTGTGGGTGGGGATTCTCAGAGCTTGGGTGCTTCCACTTGCCACATCTCCGTCACGACAGAGCCCATGTCCCATGTGTGTTCTTCCTGTACCCCCCAAAGAGGTTAGGACCCCTTCATCCTTCCCATTTTGGAAATGCCACCAAGGACTTGTGGAGAGACCAGTGAAAATGTTTCACAGCTGCTATACAGTGGAAAATCAGAAATTAGGCAGCATTTTTCAATAGGAACAAAGGCAGAATGTTGTGTTCCTTTTCTCTATGGGTGTGGAAGTGTTAAAGGCTTTTAAGCTCTGCTGAGGACAAGGTAAAAGAAGTACTCAGCATGTCTGTAATGGTTGCACCATTGCCTGCACGTACATGTGTTATCTGAAGCAATTCAATACTTTCGCAGAGGGCTTTGGGAAGTGTGAGAATGAAACAGACTCTTTTTAATCTCATTTATTTCCTCAGGCCATCTGGATTTAGTAAACACTCAAGACGACTGACAGGAAAAAGTTGAACCTTAGCTCTAACAGGTTCATGTGTGCATTAAAAGCCAGGACTGCCTGCACTCCAAACATTGGCTGGATCACTGGCTTGCGATGAAGCCTTAATAGCCTTCCTGAAGTTTATGTGTCTTAAAGTAGCCCCAGCTCTGACTTCTTGCCTCATGGGGTGTTGGGAATGTTTATTACTTATTGCTGAGAGTGGACAGCATTACTGAAAAAAAGCTATCAGTCTTATCCAAGGCTCATTAAAACCTTGCAAATTTGGCTTGTGCAAAGTCATCCTCGGGAGTACCCGTTGAAGTCGCTTTACACCTTCTTGTGTGAGAATGGCAGAGCTGAGCCTTTCAAATGGTTTCCAAATGAATCTGCTCTCAATGTGGTCAGGAGAATCTTAAACTGGCTTCAGTGGAAGCATGGGATGTGGTCCAAAGTAAAAGAATCGGCACTCTGGGAGTTTGAATGAAAACTAGTAACTAATAAATGAAAAGTACTTTTGTTTATCCACGCTGGCAAGCAGCCTGTCTGTAGTGGGAACACCAGTGCCCAAGTATGTTCTTTATCCATTTGGATTTATACGATGCTAAAATGGGAGCCTGGCCAAAGCCTGAGGTGCCCCTGCTACAAAGAGCAAGCTTAGCTCCGAGAGCTGTTTATGAAAGCTGCGTGAAACAGAGCTCCCAACTCCATGAAATCTCTCCTTTTGCCTGTTCCTGTTAGTGTCTGTCTAGCACGGACTTCCATTAAAAATGCTGCTACATTGCTGACCTCTGTGCAATGCTGGGAGTATGGTGGGGGTATTTGGATGTAAATTGTGCAAATCATGAGCCAGAGGCCTGGGTGTTTTTTGGTCTCATAGTCCTTAAAGTTCCTTCACTGGGAGGATTCTCAGATGGTTTAGTCAGCTTAGCTCTTTCACTGCCTTGAATTAGCACCAGGTGTCCAACCCACCAGCACTTGTGTGACCCTGTACCTGCCTCTCTACTCGCTGATGAGTAAGCAATAAGGGAATGAGTAAGCAATAAGTTTAGTTTTAAATCCTATGGTTTCTGGGGTTTAAAACTGAACTTCTAAACCTTGATTTATTTTAATGTGAAGACAGAAGAAGGAAGGTATTTTCCCAGTATTGTCAGCTATCAGATGCTTACCCTTATCTATAGTACTGCTGTGAGCCTTGTGTAGTTTTATTGAAATTTGTGTTATGGTAAGTGTTATGAGGTGGGGCATATTCTTCTTTATTGTTCCTGATCCAGAAAACTGAGGATGCAAATATTCTAATTAGACTTCAAAACGTATTTTAACATTAGGGGCTGGAGTAAGAAAGAGCTGTTTAATGCCTTTTCTTGAGGTTTACACCCAAGATACTGGGGAAAATGATAACATTTGGTCTAATTTTTGTATGAATGAAAAGCTGCTAGAGAGAGTTTTGAGGAATCATTCAACTGAGCCACACCTTACACACTCGCCTGATTTTTGTGCTTGAGCATCCTACTTACAAAATCCCCCACAGTTAAAACTTGTGTAGGACATTTTATTCAAGTCAGGCATATATTAATAGGTGATACAGCATGATACAATGTAATGATAAGACAATCTCTAGCTGCATCTTCATGGAGGGGCTTTTAAAATTGCAGACAAAAAACTCCCACCTATGGCAAGGCATCTTGGTCAGCTGCTTCATGTCTTCCACTGGAGGGGGAGTGGGTGGTTTCATCCAGGCTGGTGAATCTGAACCCTGGTTTGACACCACCTCAGTCTGAGGTTGAGCCATTTGAATTTCACGGGTATGCAAAGTGATTGGGATGGAAGGTGTGGGGGGAAGAGGCTTTCAGCTAGTTAGAGCCTTACACTGTTCTTGGTATGATGCCTCCTGATGGGAAGCAGTCTAATAAAGCTTCCATTTTCAAGTTGAGATAAAAGCATTACCTATCCAATAGATCTGTGTGTAGAGACTAATGCCTCTCCGCTTTGTTTTCACGTATTATATGTACAACTGGCATTAATTGTTACATTTTCCTTATGTTTTTCCAGTATGTTTTTAATCTCTGCAGGCTGTATTGATTTTTTTCCTGTGTTGCTTCTACACTTGCCACCAGGACCTCCTTGTAGATAAGGTGTTTCAATTCAGTGTGTGATATTTCTTGGGAAAACACTCTAAAACACTTTTTTTTTAATGTGTTTTTTTTTCTTCTCTCCCCCCTTTTGCGATGTATTAAAAGGAAGATGCTGGAAAAGAATTCAGAGCACAAAGCAGGGACTTGCAATGCCCTTTCTCTTTCAGCAAACTCTTTTATTCTACTGTGAGGATTGAAACACTCCTGTTACAGCAAACACAGGCTTGTGTTTTACAGCAAAAGCTGTTTAAAAGGTTATACACAGACTGTACACAGAGTTGAGCCTGGTAACCGGAGTGTTTCTGTGCTGCTAATATTGAGAAGAGACCACTTATTCTGAAGTCACGGTTGTTATGGAAGGAACCTTCTTTTTAGTGCTTCTATCATCTCTTTAATTCAGAGCTGAGGGGATTCTGGTTGGAGAGCTAGGAGTTAAGGCAAAATATTTGACTGTCACAGAATTAGGCTTGGGGGCTAAGAAAAGGGTGTCCTTGGCCGCTCCTCTTGCCTGATGGATGATGATGGGGAATAAGGTTTGATGTGGAGTGGGTAAATCCAGTGGCCTCAGATAGAGAAATCACAATATTTTGTAGGTTGTTAAGGTTTACGATGCATTCCTTTAAAAAAACTAAATATTAAAATTCTTCATTACCTCAGCACATACAAACAGCAGACAGCGTCTGAAAATACTGTGGAGGTGGACTCAGCTGCCATCTCCAGGCAAACAGAGCTGCCAGGGATGACTTGTGGTATATCGTGATCACCAGTGTTGTGCAGATGTGATTTACGTCCCTGTCACACACCTCCCACCATCCCAGGCAATCCGAGTGGTTCTGCCAGAAGGCAGCTCTGCTCTCCAGCATGCTGTCTGTCTGCTGCCAGCCCCCACCCATGCCCTCAGCTCCCCAGCCATAGGCTGAGTTGTTGAAACTTGGTATGAGCACAATTCATCTTGGCACAGCACATCTAAAAAAAAGTGTCATAAACCACCACCCTGCTGTCACAACCACCCTGGCTGTGAAGGTCCCACAGAAGGGCAGTGGTGTTCCTGTTCCCCCACCCAGCTTTCTCAGCCAGCTGTTGTGGCAGCCCTGATCCCGGGGAGTGGGAATCACTTTGTTCAGTGACAAATCCTGTGGAATCCAAACCACTGTCGAGCCCTCTTCAGTTACAAATTGAGTGGTTTCACCAGTCTCAGGAGGCAGGACCTCTTTCTGCCCTATGCACTCCCCTGGACACACTGTTGCTGCCCTCTCTCTCTTTCCTGGTGTGGACTGTGTGAGCCTGCTGCCCTGCCTGCTGCCTGGACAGTATCCTGCTGGTTCCTGGATATGGTATAAACAGGCTAACCCACATTTAGCAGTTAGAAAACTGTGCTTGGAGCATCATGCTGTGCACTTCCCACAGCCTGTGTGTATGATGTGCAAGCCAGCAGCCTTGTCTGCCTCAGCCGTGCATCGTTATCTGGGCCCTTCAGATCCACTGCTGCTCATTAGGTCTCTTTCTTTAGCACAACAGTGTCCACCTGGGCACCCCCAAAATGCCAGGGACCCTCCTGGCTGATGCTGCCGGGGTGATGACACACATGCAAAACCAGCTCTCACCAGAGATTATTTTGGTAGACCACTAACTGCTTGCTCAGCCCCAGCTTGATGCTGCTCTTGGGAATGAAGGACAGGGAAACACAAGCTGCTCTTGTTACCAGGAGCACTAAAGACTCAAACCTGCTTCTCTCCTCTGTCCCCCTTTATTTATGCCCTGTGTTTGGGTGTGTCTGGCGGCTTATGGACCCCCCACAAAGTGTGCTGGGGGTGACTGCACTGCATTCACTACTTTTCCCGGTATTTATGTGGTGATCTCGCTGTTCTGGCTCAGTTCTTAGTGCAAGAGAAAGCAGAAGAAACTCCCCTTCAAAGCTCAGGGTTCAAAACCAGACCAGTGTCTCCCACAGCACTTTATTGCCTGGAAAGCCTATGTAAGCTGTGCCTCATGTGCCATCAGCCTGAGATGCTCCAGCACCCAGCCTCCCTCAAGCAGGAGAGGGAGAGGAGATGAACTTCCCATCAAGCACCAGGACAAGGGAAAGAGCAGCAGCCTGAGCATCTCCCAGTGATGCTCATTCTTTCATGTGCAGTGAAAGAAAATGCCACGAGTAGGTCAAAGAGCCTATGCTCTGTTGTCACGGGCTGTACCTCGGGCAAAACACAGCTGAAGGAAAAATCAGAAACCTTCCAACTTCCAACTTGGATCCTAAGCAGAGTGAACAGTGTTAGAGCAGAACTGCATTTCCATCTGATGTCCCTAAATACAAATGATCAATTTAGAAAATAATTTAATATTAAAAATTCAGCCACCTTTATCAGAAATAAGCCCTGATTCAACACAGATGTACAAAAAATGTTTTGAATTTTTAGGTCTACACCCCAGCCCCAGAGAGCTAAACACTGACTCGTCACTACTCTGAAATGCATGTTGTTTCCTGGAAAGTTCTGCAAAAGGTGAAATGTGCTGTGGTTTGTTTTGCTTCCAGACTGGTCTAACTAACTGTTCGAACTTTCAAAGAAACTGTGTAGGAGTCTGACATTTAAAAGAGTGGGGAAAAAACAAAGAACGTGGGGGAGGAAGTCCAATTTTCCTTGTGAATTTGAAAAGCTATTTTTCTGCTCCCCTCCCCGAAGGAGAGTGTGTCTGGAGCACTGCTGGGCTGGCGTTAGCCCCCAGGGGCACAGCATTGCTCCATGCGTTTCCCAGTGCTGCAGGAGAGAAGAGAGTCTGGATGGGGGTGCTGGTGTCAGGTTTGCCTCCCTGGGTAGCCTGGTGGGAGGAAGTCGCTCAGGAGATCAGCTCTCCCTGCATCATGAGACACTGCACTGAACAATAGGAAATATTTGCAAAGACTTTACAGGCCATGGGGCTCAAAGCTGAAAAATACGGAGCGTGCTACAGACCTGGCATCTGCCCAGGAGCCAGACAAGCCTTGTAGTTCCCTTAAGCAGTGCAACCAGGAATTTACCAACCTAAACTGGGGTGCATTTTCACTGTGTTGCTCCCACTCTGCAGTATGCAGAATTTCCATGCATACATGTACACAGAGATACATAACACAATCATATAGAATATATTCTGCTCTGATATATGCAAGTATTTTCCCCATCTGTTTAACTATTTCTTCTATATTTTGAGACACACTGTGGATGCAAATCAGTTGTTTGGAAGCACATGAAAACATTTGCTAGAGCCTGCATGTAAGCCACAAAGGTGTCCCTTGGTAAAAGCTTTCTGAAATATAACACAAGAGAGGAAAACCTGCTTTTTCCTTAGGAAACCATCACCAGACAATACATATTCTTAGAGAAAGTTTTTTTTTCCCCCTTACCATACTGGCATAGACAGACTCACATAAGTGATCTGGATTTAGATAAAAGTTCCTGAGGTCTAAATGTTGACAAACAAGTGGCAAAGTTCCCTGTAATCCTGTCGAGCAGGTGACCATGGGTTACTCAGTACAGCTTCACTCCCAGGGCCCTTGCAGCTCCTAATGGAAGGTGTAGGTCCACACTGAGGGCCAGGATGATGCTGTTACGACTGGTAGGAATTTAGCTGTCAGAAATTGAAATAAATGCCTCGTTCAGGCGGGATGTGGTGGATGTTACTGAGGCTCCTGGCCGTGAGGTGTGGAAACAAGCTATTAGGGTAAGTCCTCACCCTTGTCAGCACTGGATGTGGGCTGCTGTCCTCCAAAACTGTGCTCACACTAATTCTTCTCACTTATGTCATGCTTCCCACTGAAGTAAAATCAAACTCCAATGCTGTTCCTTTCTCTGAACTTCCCTCTACATCCTGTCTCTTTTGTTTCTGGCAGAGGTTGGGAATGCAGGCTGTTCAGGATCGCAGCTTTCGGCACCAAGACTTAAAATGAAAATAGTGCCTTACCAGTGAGGTGAGAGACAATGAATATCAAATAGAGATTAAAAAACACATTTTCAGGGGTTTCAGTAAAAAATGCAATCCTAAGAGAGTATTATTTGATACAACTCTCTGCAGAAATTATTTTTTAAATAATTTAATATTTTGATTCATTAGAGAAATGCAATTCAAGATCTCTCTTCCTTAAATTACTCCAATTTTACCCTTTTTATTTCATGCAAGAAACCTGTGAATCTCCTAGTTTTCTTTTTCCTTCATGCAAGAAACCTGTGAATCTCCTAGTTTTCTTTTTCCTTTTTTTCTCTCACAGTAAGATGAGCTAAGAATGCTCAACAAAAATTTAAAAATAAATTTAATTTACGTGAAGTAAAATAAAATGTATTGTATAAAAAAAGGAAAGTAACAGACTCTCTTTTCATTCCTTTTTTTTTTTTAATTTTTGATTGTCTCTTGGAAATTTTAAGGGTATATTTTGCTAAAATTATTTCAGTACTTACATCTTGCATATTCCAGTTACATTTTAAAATATTTCATATTATCTTAGTGGCATATTTTTAGTTACCAAGAATGACAATCACTCAGTTCTGCACTTTTTTAATGCTGGGGTTTCTTACATCTGGTTTATAGTTAACAAAAAGGTGTGAACTGATTTGCACCAAATTCCTTCATAACAGCAAGAGTTTATTATAAAAAGAGATTGTGAAAGTGAGGGAAGCATTAAAAATAATGGCAGAATAATTCTTTTAATCACTCGGGATAGGATAAGCATGAAATACAGCTATAATATGAATGATAATCTGAAAGGGGAAGTTAACAGCTGAAAGACTAAAAGAATTTCAATTAAAATATACTGAGCTTAACTGATCGTGCAGATAGAGCCCACCGACACAGCGATGATGGGCACTCCATACATGCCAACGCAGATTCCCAGAACACACCAAACAGTTTAATTAAAAATGAATTTCGATACAATTGCTATTTTAGCCTGACAAACAAACTGCAGCAGAAAGTCTCATTTCATCTCACGAGCTCCGGCTGCACAAAGCCTTTCACTGCCGGGTGTTTACCCACCCCGGGTTTTTGTTTCAGACCCGGCCAGGGGCAGCCGGAACGCGCCGCAATGAGCAAATCCTGGTGCCGCTCCTTTGTTCTGGAATTTTATCCAAAGCGATAATGAGCGGGAAGGCGGCGGCGCGGCCGGGGAGCCCCGCTCGGCGCAGGACCGCGCCTTGGGTTATGTTTCAGTGCCCTCTCGTGGCTCGCCCGCCGCGGGGACAGGGACAGGGACAGGGACAGGGACAGGGACAGGGACAGGGACAGGGACAGGGACAGGGACAGGGACAGGGACAGGGACAGGCGGGGACAGGGACAGGGACAGGGACAGGGACAGGCGGGGACACCGCACCCGGGGCTGCCCCGCACGGCCCCGCCTGCCTTCGGCTGCCCCGGCGCTCCCCGGCAGCCCTGGGGAGATAATCGCCGCCCTGCAGCATCCCCGTGGGGCCGCAGCCCCGCGCAGCTCCGTGTGCCCCGGCTCGCAGCGCTGCGGAGCCGCGGCCGCACCGCCGCAGGGCTCCGGGATTCCCGGGAAGCGGCGCAGCCCCGCACCGCAGCGCTCCAGGCTGCTCGGCGCTGCCCTGCGCCGGGACCGGGTCGCGGTGTCCGCTCCCTCGCCGAGCCCTGACTCGCGCTCTGGTCCTGTTCCTGGACATCAAAGGATGCTGCAGCCCGAGCGGTGCCTGCCTGCGTGGCGCTTCTGTAACAGCCAGGGGTTATGGACTGTGTGATGGCTACTTCAATAGTTAATCGAGCATTTCAAAGTTCCCCTGTGATCTATACATACGTGCCATTTAAAACATCTTTCATGTCTGTTTTGTTCTCCTTATATTTTTTTTTTTTTTTCCCGCCAGCTGCTTCTGTCTGCCCCTTGCTCTCCTCCCAAACCGAGCAGTGCCTCTCTCGGGCTGCATGCAGCGCTCGGTGCCAGGGCTGCAGGCTCAGGAGCAGGCAGGCTGCGGGCAGCTGCCCAGGGAGCATCCCACACACATCACAACTTTCAGAAATTAAGTTTCTTGTGTTCTCCTAGTCCCGAGTGTGCTGCCAGTCACACTGATTTGTACCAAACCGTGCAGTACACGTGCTCTGATACAGAAAATTGCACCTAATTCTGAATCGCAGTCACTTATCTAAGACTGGTTAGGAGTCAAGCTGTGACCATTACATTCAGATCACTTATGACACAAACTCGATTTAAACACGTATCTCAAGAAGCATAAACCTGTGTCTTCTGACTTTACTACAGTTTTGGATGATGGTAAAAGTCAAAACCACCACCATAATTACCCATCTATTTCTCATTGTGTTTTCTGTAGTGCCCATCACTGTAAAACCTAGGATATGATGTTTGAAAGTTAAATAAATGATGTGGAACTTAGATCTTTGTTTCAGCTAGGCATTTTTTACAGCATCAGAGCTTGAGTGCAGACTGTAAGCCTTGTCTGTGCACCATGTCTTTTATTGCTTCCTTGCTTGTACAGTGCAGCTTGGGAATTTTAAGGCAGAGGAGGATGTATAAATTGCACAGATCTGTACTGCAGATAGAACAGATCCCTGATGTAATTCTGCTGAAGGTAGGACAGCTGTAAATGAGAAGGGCTTTTGCTTAATGTTTAGTATATCCATTTCACTGAGCAGTGCTCTGCCCAGCCCCTGAAGCCTTGTGCTGAGAGACAGCTGATGGAGAGCACTTGCAGGTTTTTAAAAACATTTAATAGAGCAAGAGTCATCTTTCCTTCTTCAACTTTTCATGTCTCTGTGAGACTACATAGGCATCACTATTTATTTTCAGGGATACAGCAAATCAAAGCCATACCAGGTCTGGGTAGAGTTTTTCCTCTGATGCCCTCCCATGAAGGTGTTGTTGAATCACTGGTTTTATCTTCTGCTGATACTGAACTGATGTTCCAAGTGTGGGGAAGTTTCTTATAAAGACTTTTTTGCAAGAAAAGGAGGAGAAGAGGCACTGAGACTCTCTGTGTTTCTGTGGGGTTCTTGCTGGTCAGAAATTATGTGGTCAGTGGAACTGAGGCAGGTTTGAAGACGCCCTTATGTGACAGCAGCAGTGAGTTGGAGATAGGTGCTGCTTCTGCCTAATTTCCCAACTTTTCCAGCCATGTTAAAAATAAATGTATTTGGTCTTTGCAAAGGGTGGAGGGGAGAAGATGGGGTCACAGGAGCAGGCAAAACTCATACTGGGACCATCCAACACATCTGGTCAGGCAACTCTGCTGCATTATTAATATAACACATATATAACATACATAATATATAACTGTATAACATACAGTTCTCAAGCTTGTATTTCGTGCATCATTAAATAGTACCTTTCAGGTATGTAGTAGGATATCTTCTTTTCAAACTTCAATATTTCAAGTACCTCTAGCGTTGAGTCTGAAGCAGATGTGGCTGGAGAGAGGAGTTACTCATCTGCTTTGTGAATAAAATCCCAAAGGACCAAGGGCTAAGAGATGCTAAGCATCCATTTCAGTACGTCTTCCCACTGCAGACCAGGGAAACCTGCAGTTCCTGCCACACAGATGTCAGGTGTGTGCCAAGTGGTGGGAAGAGCTGAGGGACTTTGTGGCCACAGCCCCTTGCTGTGACTGGATGGAAGTGCAGCTCCCTTGGCAAAGACAAAGCAGCGAGAGAGAGTTTCTTTATTTGCCCGGATTGGGGTGAATTCCATGTTGCCATGACTTTGCTTTTCTGTGACTCCTGTCCTACTGAACCCTATCTTGTTGCTCACTGACATTTTCTTGAATGCAACTGTTACAGACAGAACAAAAGGTGAATGCTCAGAGATGTTTTTGGAAACTGGTTGCAAAGGCCAGGTTAATGGTTACTTGTGTGCTAACACAGACTCTGACCCATATGGTGCAGCCAGAGCGGTGGAGAGCATTGCTGTCATCTGCTCACACAGCACAGGGTGGCACAACACAGAGACGACCTGGAGTAGTGCTGTCTCCTCGCTCTGCCTCATCTCTCATTAGCAGCAGCCTCTACAGCAAGAGATGCTTCTTTCGAAACTTAAAAAGTGAGCGTGAACGCTGTTCAAAAGCCTGCTTGTTAGAAGACTAGAAATGAGTGGCAGCCTGAGCCAGAGAGATATAGAAGACTTTAAATACATATATATGAATCATATATGCCAGCCTACGAGCCAGGGCGTGTAGAAACTGACCTTTGTCTTTCATCACTGCAGAGTAAACAAACAGCATAATTTGCTCCATCCATGTGTACTCTTCCCCTCTATGCTGTCTGTCCCAATGTCACACGCTGCAGCTGCATTTGGCAGCTTGAGTCCCTCCCTCTTCCCTCTGTTCCTTCTGTCCTCTGTCAGCCAGCACATCAGGGCACTCATTCTTCTATCTTCCCTGTTTCTTCACCAAAAATAGGGTCCAGTTCTTTCAGGTGCAGGGGTGAGCCCTGATCAGTTAGGCAGAGGCAGTGTAGCTCAAAAACCATAGCAACACCTTGTGGGAGAGCTGTTGAAGCAGTCCCACTTTTACTGGGACAGACACTGTCTGTCCCAGATACAGAGGTTTAGGTGGCTGGATGCTTATCTGGAAAGGCAGATATCTTGCTCTTGGTGGAGGAAAACAAAGTTGTGACCAAGGAGAGAGAGAGAAGAATGCAAAGGTCTACCACTAAAAAAAGGCACAGGAATGGAGCCCTCAGACCTGGACTAATATATATTCAAGTACTAAGATTTGAGTTCAGACTCAATGTCAACACATTTTTACAGACTTTTTTGAGGATGTATCTGCCCCAGCTTGAAGAAATTCCTCAAGAGTAGATATGGTTTTACATGTGGATTCCCCAGTGTTGGGGCACTTTTTAGGATTCAGCTGGAAGGGGTGCTGGGGCATGTTGTCTAGACTGTGCTTTTGCCAAGCAAGGCTGGACCAGGTCCTTAATGTCCCCTTCCATCATGGCATTTATGAGTCTATGATTCTGTGATTTGCTAGCTAAATTGGACAAAAAGTTAATGTTCTCAAGGCTGAAGATCTACATTTTGTTTTTCCTTGAGGTAAGCAATCTCCATCAGAAAATACATGTTTTTCACTCACAGAAGCAAACAAATATTTTACATGAAACTGATGCATAAACTAAGCTAAGAAAGCACCCTCCTGTGAGTACAGCAGCCTGCTAGAAGTCCTGAGTAAGCAGCCCCAGAAATCTATTACTTCATGGAGACTGGAAAAGATTTGCTTAATATTTTTAGCCCAGTTGACAGTTTTGCTAACCTCTCTCCCTTTAGAACATTTTTCATGCAAATATTTTTCAACAGCAAGTATATGGAAGCAGAGTGGTGAAGGAGCAGGGAAATTTAGGAGGAGCACATGAAACTGGCAGTGCAGGAACTGAGACCTATCATGAAATACCAACTCTGCAGCCTGATGTCCATCTGCTCTCTGGTGGATGCCCGCACAGGGAGACTTCAAAATTCCCCTGCCTACAAATAAATCTGATCTCCTCTGGGCTGCACACACATACTTCATACATACTGCCAGCGCACAGCCCATCTCAGTGCATTCAGCTGGGAGCCCTGGCCCCTAAATAGGAACTCTGACCCCTAACGTGGCTAAGAGGAGCCCACGTGTTGCAGACGCACCTCAGTGGTGCCTCTGAGCACCAGATCCGTGGTGCCTTTTGAGTCAAACTCCAAAGGGCCCAGGTGCCACTCAGGATAACTGGCTTCATTTCAGTGTAATGCTGAGATCTAGTCATAAAATAGGAGTATGAGCTCTTTATTTGTTCTTGACTGCTGATTTCAGGCATTCCCTGAGGGATAACCGTCCCAGAAGATGATAGGCAGTTGTTTAATCAGCCTTTTTCTCATTGTTCCAAAAGAGATTTTTTCCTATAAGTTTCCAGATAAAGGTGAAACCATGGCCACTGAGAATTACAGATTATAGAAAGGTCAGGCTGCAGGAACACTCCCACCTGCATGCGCTGAATCCTACGCAAAATATCCCTGAGCCTAAAAAGCAGGAAGAATGGCAAAGACTCACTGTAATGGAAATTTTGAACACGTATTAAACCACCAGGTGTTGAGGGAGGTTTAGGTGATGGGACTGGGGAAAAGCATTATTTGTGGGGAAGTGATGTCATAACTGTAAAAATCCTTGTCCCTTCCTTTGTGCTGAGGTCCAGCCTTGCAGCGAGATCAGTGCTGGAAGGGGCTGTGCCAGGGGGCTGGGATGTTTCCACTGTGAAACTTCTCAGATCCAGCTGGAGGACATTCTAGCAGTGCTAGGGCAGGGGACAGATTGATGATAATCATGTGATATATTTGCTATTTTCTGGCAGATTGGATTGTTGGATGATTCAGCTATGCATAAACCTCTGTCTCCTCCCTGCTGTAACGTCAAATTAGCTTCACTTCTCCTCTCTCCCTTCCTGCGCCGCTCATTTGGATGGAGGTTAGGTGACCTGGCATCCTTTATTCATGAAAGGAGCCCTGTAATATATGTACATTTGTTCTATGTTCATGGGGTTAATTTAGTTTCGGCAAAAAGTGCAGAGAGGCAGCCCTGAAGACAAAAATTCTGTATTTTTCTTCCCAGAAACAGATGGCGTTGTCCATGCTGCAGTGGTTGTCCTGCGGAATTTCTCCCGCCTCGTCTTGGGCACCGCAGGGAATTTCAGCTGCTTGTACAGTCCTTGGCCTTACTGAGATCAGGATAACAGTGCCAGCCTGTTATGCTAGCCTGGTAGATTTTACAGCTTCCCCTACCTCCTCCTAGCTATAAATTGGATTGGGGGAACCAAAGTTTTTTCTCTGGGGAACCACAGAGAATCACAGTTGGTGGCTGATGTCATCCTGTTCTCTCTGCCCAGCTGTAACTCATGGGCAGAAGATTTGTTGGCTTCAGCAATTAAAAGGTGGTTTAAAAACTGGCTATCTATCCCTCTTGTAGCAGGAAGTGTCTCCAGTTTAATTGTGAAACTTAAAACCATCAGAAAACTCCTGTTTATCCCACATGAGCTATTACAATCCTCTGAGAAAGAAACTGCATTTGTCACTGGGTAATAATAATTCTTATTTATAGAGTAGCCCATGCATGAAATCCTCTGGGCAACTAACAAAATACAGTCTGGCTTTAAAAAAAATAACAAGTAAAGTCTGAAAAAACATCTCCATGTAGTCCAATAAATGCCAAGAGGGGTGAAATAGTTTCTTAATGTTTTTAGACCAAACGCGGTCAGCAGTAAATGAGTGTCAAATGGATTTTTAACAGACATTTTCTGGAGTTGCATGGCTATCCTCCTCCAAACAGTTGGTAGCTGTGTGGGATGATCAGAAAAAGAAGAGAGAATACAGCAGAAAAGGTGACAATGTCTTGACCTTTAGCTCATCAGAGCACCCCTTCCGTCTCTCAGCGACTTTCATCTAAAACTACTGAAAAAAACTAATACAGAGATGGCTCTGCTGCACACCAAGTGACATTAATTTTACCCTCAGATGTGGCAAATTAGGAGAAAAGGCCTTCTGTTTAAAATATTTCCTGGTTAAGGCTTGAGGTCCCATCCCAAGGGAGGAAGTTTGGGGTTTTCCCTTCAATTCATATGAGCAGGGTGGTCCCCATTCTCTGAAGGGGCTGAAGTCACAAGGGGAGCTGAGGGCTGCTGTGCCACCCTTGAAGATCTGCTGGTCCCTGGTGTCAGGGGTGGGTGTCACTGAGCATTAGACAGACACAACACTGGCAAAAAGTGTGAGAAAGGACAATAATATCCAGACCCTATTTACCCCTGGCTGGAATATGTGTGAAGATCTAGGGAAGAGATTGGAGACCAGAGCCAGAGCTGCTCTCCATGCCAAGGTTCTCATCTCTACTTGCTTTTTAAGGAGAATAAGAGTGAGCTCAGGATGCTATCAAAAACCTGATGGTAATTTATGCAGGTACAATACATCTCTTAATATCTCCCTTCCAACCACATTTCCTGTATGTTGCAGCTTTTATTTTAATTATTGCATTCCAAATGACTTGCCTTTCAGTCAGCAAGACTGAAAGATCTTGAAAGACCCCAGAAGTAATTTATGAGCAATTATCTGATTTTCGTTTTTAGCAGTCTGTACTGTTCCGATTTCTGTCACCTTGGAATATTCTCCGCCACAGTGTAGATAATTTAACTAATAGGAGGGACACCCATTTAAAAGGGGGCTTTCTAATGACAGGCCCTGCTGAGCCTGCTGACACTGGTGCTGGTAGTTGGACTTATTATGGTGATTCTCAGCATTTTCATTAATCTCTTCTGCATTCTCTGGGGTTTTTGAGTTGAAATTTGCCAGGCAAGGTCTTAGCAAAGTAACAACTTTTATTCTCTTTCCTTAGGGCCTTTTTTCCTATTGTGAGAATCTATTAAATAAGTTAAAAGTAGTTCACGAAACTACAAATTAAGATGGTGGCAACAGGCTGGAGGCATATGTAGGGAGAGCAATGAGTGCCTGCTGGAGCAGTGAATTCCCCCTTTCTCATGCTCTTCACCTGAACATCTGGGTCGAGGAGGGTGACCGAGTGGCAGTGTGTTGGGAGAGAGGAATGAAATGCATGCAAAGAGCCCTGTGAGGGCTGTCAGATGTGGGTCTCCCAACTGGCAGGACATGCAGAGCAGGATGCAGAACACTCAACTTCCCTCTCTGCTTGTGCAGGCACAGCTGAGGAGTCCTCCAGCATGAGCTGGAGACATGACAAATTGTCAGTGGGGCAGCACAGTCACACCCATTGTTCACTCTCTCTGTCTACCCAGTGGCCACTAAGTGCAGGAAATTTTCTGGTCTGATGATGCTTGACCAGCCTTGAGAGACCAGGGAGCCCATGGAAGAGCTGGTGGAATCAAAGCTCTTGTATTCCTGAAGCACAAGGGTTCCAAAGGGTTCCCCCTTGGACAGAGAGCCCCACAGAGATGGCAGAACCCAGGTATCTCTTGTGACCATGTGCCCACAGCTCTTGCAAACCAAGTTAACCAGAGATGCCCTGGAAAAAGGAGCATTTCCTTATTCTGTTCACTAACAGAAATGATCTGTTTTCGTCTCCCTTGGGTTCAATTTGACTGTTGAGACTGCTGGTGAATCAGAAGACAAGAAAATTCCACTTTTTGCCTGTACACCATTGACTGCAGGAGGTCCTATTTTTGTGTGGAGCACTTGGGCTCTACCACAATCCAAATCACAAATAACATTTTTGTGTTTATCTTTTCTTCCCTTTGATCTTTCCCACACTGTGATTGCTGATAGATTCAGCTAGCTTAGAAACAAATATTTGTTGCAGCTATGCTCTTCCATAAATAGAAATGGTATGCTTTTAATCAGAAAAAAAAAAATATTTTTTTTAAAGCATGTATCTGGAAGTTAAAGGGTGGGAAATCACAAGCATTTAGAAAGGCACAGGATGCAGGCACGTGCCCCATGTCTGGGCTAGTGCCGAGCTGAGCACAAATACGACTGCTGTTCTCAGCAAACATCAGAGTCTTTAGACATTTAAACATTCAGCATGCAGAGGAAGAAAAGGCATGGCAGCTACCAGCTAACAGGGAGGTTTTGTTTTATTTCTCTCTCTATTCCTCTTGGACGCACTTAGAGGGGATGGCTCAGAGGATTCAAACTTCCTTGCTTGCTTGTAGGAAAAAAAAAGCATCCCTGCTTTGGGAACCCAACTTCTCTACCCAAGTGGGAAGTCACAGATGTAACACATCAGTAGGTAAGAGAAATGCTCGCCTTGCCCCCACCCTGGCACATCAGAAGTGAAACCTAGGTCAAATCTTTTCATGCGTTGCTCATAGTTTCTTTAAAATAGTGTTTCCACTGATGCACACCAACGTGATGAACATTTTTTCATGTATTATTAATGCATTTCTTTGTACCATGCTCCAAAAAAAAAAAAAGTTTTGATTTATTCCACACCTTAAACCCAAAGTGACAAACTAGTGAGATGGCAGCAGGCTGCCTCTTTCTTTCTCCAAGATTTGAAAACTGAACTTAAAAGTCTGGAATTATACTCAGATGCATTCCACTCTTGTAATATTAACATTTTTTTTATTACCTGAACTATTTTCCCTGTCTCCCTTGACTCCCACAGCAGGGACTCTCATATTATTTCCTGCAGTGTTCCACCCCCACTTTCAGAGACCTGGATTTGAGGAGCTGCCCTACCGTTTATCAAAGCTTTTCCCTTGGTCATCAGAGAGAGTCTTGTCTGGTTTGGGCTCTATGAAATTGTCTGCTTCTACTTTTTTCCTTGCTTTTTCTTCCTCTTCTTTGTATCGAGTTATCTGTTCACAGCTGAGTAATCTCAGTAGAACTGCGGGGATGGAGATCTTCTTGCCTCACGTCAAAGATACAGAACCTTTTTCAGCTGAGCCAGGGATTGGTGATACAGACAGGTATTTATAAGTGCTCACACAAAGTAGGCATGAGGTGTCCGCTGCGGCAGTTCCTGTGCAATATTGTATTGATCATATATACCTCTGACCTCCTTTTCTGCCCTCGAACCGTACAGTTCACCTCCACCAAGGCTAACTACTTTCAGCCTTCTTTCTGCTTGATGCCTCTCAAGCAGCAACCATCTTTCTGGGAAAAACAAAACAAAAGAAAATAAAACCCAAACAACACGCACACAAATCAGAAAAGGAAGGTCTTTGTTTCCTTTCTTCAAGATGTAGGATTTTCTCCCAAACCAGGGCTGTAAAATATATTATATCCATTCTTAGGTGAGCTGACATGTTTAAAGCTCAGTGGATTGCAAAACATGTTAAATCATCATTATATTTATCCCACAGAGATTTGGGAAGCATTTTTTTGACAAGAGAGAAAAAAAACATCTAATATTGAGGTAGGTTTTGAGATAATAGATTTGAAATTGCCAGTGTGGTTGTAGAGAGGAAAATCACAGATCATTTCTCAGTGAAACCACTACTACTAAATTTGTAGACGGAGTCCATCATCAGTAAATATTTTAAGGATACAGTATTAGTTTAGGTGATCCAACTGCAGAGTGGTGTGATATGACTCTAAGCAAATGTTTTTGTTAAACTTGCTTGGGGAGCTAAATTCTTTGTGAGCTTTCAGCTCTCCTGTTGATCTTTTTCTCACAATGCAAAACCTCTCCCCTACCTGTGCTTTACTTCTGAAGCTCTTTAAAAACATTTCTCCCTGCAAGCCTTTCTGTGGTGCAGGGAGTTCACACAGGCACACATTTTTGGTTGTCCCTATTCTCTGTCCATTCGTGTGATGGTCCCCTGCGTGGGAGCTTCTCAGAATAGAAATGAGTCTCTCCTTCCTGAGAGTTTGGAAATCATCTAGCCCAAATCAGCACCTCTGATAAAGATGCTGACATCAGTATTGCTGATGGCTATTATTTATTTATGTTCTTGTAACAGGGTAATGGAGTGCTCTAACCTAATATTAATAGAAATATATTTCACAGCATCTATATGTGTTTATATATATGTGAGTACAGATAATGGGAACATTATAAACTTCACTTAGCAGTTCCTTGAATATTTGCTTGTACAGAAATTTAAATCTACTTTATCTGTATTCATTTTTCAGTTTTTTGGGGGAAGAAAATATAAAAGTCCCCCCAAAAACATCATTGCCACATTTTCCTTTAAAAATATATATTTTGAGAGAGAGAGAAAAGACCCCTCTTCTGCTGTGTTTTTATGTTTCAGCCCTTTGCGAGCCTGGGCACTTGTGGGGAAGCTAATCACTTTCTGTGGCTACTCTAGGTGACAACTTCAATCACAAAACACTGATGTTTGCTTGAGATCCTGAGGTACAGGCAGAAAGCAAATTTGGAATGCTAAATGACATGCAAGGAAACAAAAGCTCATTCTAAGGGTAACACTCGATCTGCTAACCTGACAGTGGAAAGGAAACCCATGTGAGCTATATACACCAAACCAAGATTTACCAGCCTGCCTCAATGCACCCTTACCAGAGGGGTGTAGGAGGCTGTTTTGCTAATGGTTACAGAACACAAAATCTGTGAGGTATTAATGCACCTTTTGTAAACATAAAAAGTGGGCAATTCTATAGAATAATTTCTACATACTTTTTCCCCGCTTCTTTTTTTCTGACAGCATAACTCTGCCCATACTGTGCTGAAAAAAGGGTTTTCACAGATTTGTGATGTTAACTGTTGAATCTATATTTATGAGTTTCATGATGTTCCTGTAATAATAAGATCATTAACATCTTTTCTACTTAGTATGAGGCACTAAGGCAATCAATGCATGAAACTCACCTGCCTGTAACAGTGGCTGGTTCATTAGCCAGGGACTGCTGTAAAGACTGGGGTGAACATTAAGGAGTGTGCCTTTATTTTTAGCAGGCACTCGATATTCTGTGCAAATCCAGCATGAGAAGGGGGAGTGGATTTCTCAGTGGCAAAGAATCCTTCCCAGAATGGCCTCATTCAAACACTTTATACCTTTTCTTTCTAGTCCTGCACCCTAAGGTGCTGGTGCAAAAGCACGAAAAGTGTGGAGAGGGTTTTTTGGTGAAACTGGTTCTCTATTTTGAGTGTTGTCCCCTGAGTGTGGTTCTACCAAGCTGTGCCCATTTAATGCTTTGTCTAGTCCCCATTTTTAGCAATTAGCTCATGAGAACATAATGCTGGGTTCTTTCAAAAGCCTCACACAGTCTTCAGACATACCTCGCTCGTGTTGAATTCTGCTCTGGCCTTAGCATCTCTTTTCCTTTCAAGTGAGACCAGGTTAGATGGGGAGGCAGTTCCCAAAACCTGGATCTTGCACCCTTTTGAGAATCCCCAGCCTTGGTGACACCCAGATCCCTTGGCGGGTGTTGAGTGGCCTCACCATTGCTGCATGGTGAAAAAGGCCCGAGTTCAGCCCTCAAATCCCCCCCGTCACTGTGAGGGGCGGTCACACACTGATGGCATGGTGCTGAAAATGTTGCTTTGACAAGGACAGGTTGTGAACATATTCAGTCCTTAAGCTTTAATTAATCAGATTGGAAGTCCTCTTGCTCAACTGAAGAGCTTGCAACAGCATGTGAGAGAGGCAGCTATGGAAAATGCCATCATTAGGAGTATTTCCATAGTGTCCATGGCTCTCCATCAGCAGGCAGACATCCCAAAGCAATGCACACAGTGTTTTCAAATTAATATAAAGTGTGTATGAGTGGCCTTTGTAAGTTTGCTGTATATTCAAGGGAAGCTCAAACTGAGGCTCTGACCTGAATTTGGAATTGAGTGGTCCTTTCAGTTAAGTAAAAGCTCATTTTTCATGACAAGAATCCATTCATTAGGTGAACCAAAAACCCCATAAGCAGACAGTTTTAGGATTTCAAAGGGCCTTCATACAGGTTCCAGGAAACAACTTGCAAAACATGCAGGAATTTATACAGAGATGTTTAATAAATCAAAGAGACACTTACAACAATGAACATCACTCAGTTTAGGTGATTAGTTCTTTACAGTCATTAGGATTGGAGACCAGAGTGTGTGGACTAGTCTCTTTTTATAGATGATTGATGGGATGAGAGAGATCAGAAACAATATTGTAGACAACAGATGAACAGAGAATATTAAAAAAGCAATGGGGGGAGGATTGAAGCCCTGCTGAAAGATTAAAGAATAGAAAGAAGTACAAATGAGCAAATCAATTATTGTGTGAAGATTTCTAGGATGTTGTTTAATTCATATTGGCCTGTTCTATATTTAGTTTCCTCACAGTTTCTTTTTTTATTGATGTTTCTTTTAGTTTCCTCTCTGGAATCTGATTCTAAGATGCATCATTGAATCATCCTTTGAGGGGAAATGTTACAAAATGAGACCCAATCTAGCAAACATTTTCTGACATGAGCCGTCTTGCCTTAACTAAGCAAAATTCAATGATGCTGTTTCAGAGTATGAAAATCACCCAAAGAAGCAAAAAGTTTGGCAATATGGGCCATGGAGGGGGTACATCTGCTTGGGGAGGGAGGGGCAGAGAAGGAGGGGGAAGGGGTAACTTCAGGCATGCTTTTTCCTTCCTCTGGAATTTACTTTAGCATGCCATATATGGGGCAGGTTGCTGGAAGGATGGACCCAAAAATGTACAGAGCAAAGGGGATTTATGTGCAGTGTCTCTCTGTCAGAGCCCCTTGCTGGATGCAATGTCAGGAGCTGGGCAGCCCCTCTTTGGGAACATCCATTCAGGAGCACCTTCAGGGGCCTGGGAAAATGGGTTTTCCAGCTTCTTCTCCTGCCTGATGCCGCTTTTTCCAAAGCATCCCGTACACGGTGTGAAAGTTCCTTCCCTCAAGGGGGTTCTTTGCTTTGGTTTTTGGGGTCCCACTCAGGCACCATGGTAAAGGGAAAAGGGGAAATAAACACATTTAAAAAATCATGTACTGTTACAGCAGACCACAGACTTTAAAATAATGTAACCCTATTGCTTTGCTGTCTTCAACATGTCACTAAAGAGCTGAGATCAGACTGTTCAGGAATCAGTTCCACTTTGAGCACATTTGCATTAAGTTTAACAATAAATTATTCAGTTTTGCAATGCCTGGCTTAGGAGTGATTATAACATCACTGTAATTACTTTTAATGTAAACACTAATACATGCTGCCACCCATACCAGCACCTCCACATTCAAAATTTGCAGTGAAAGCTTCTCCTCTTCTCTTTAGAAGCCTCTCTAAACCTACTGTTTGAAAAGTGCTGCTTTACGCACAAAATATCAACTTTTTCCCAAAAAGTTCTTTTTAACAACAGTCAAAAGGATTTACTGATATCCTTCTTGGGAAGCATTTCATAGGAAAATCAAAGTTTGATTGCAATGGGAACAGAAATTGGAGAGTGGAAAAGGGAAAAAAAGAGATTTGGTAGCCTCTTGGTCAAAAAAGAACTGGTTAAAGAGGACTAGAGGGAAGCAGGAAAACAGTGCTGAATGCAGTGAACTAGGGGGAAGAAGAATGGTTGTAGCTTTCAGAGGAAGGTAAGGATGAATTGAGTGGAAACAGGACACAAAATCCCTTCGGATCTGCTCACAGTTCTGGTGACTTACAAGCTGTTAGAACCACAGTTATTGATGTGGTGCTCACATTTAGCACTGCTGTTCCAGAGACAACTTTCTCATCCTGGAAAGTCTGATAAAAACTATAATCAGTTTTACTTGTGGTTGCCACTGTTACATGGAGAAAAGTACAAACCATGCTGTGTTGCTTCTGTTACAAGTTTCAGAATCTGAAATTTAAAAAATACTTGTTTGACTCCAACAATGTTAAAAATGAGCTTGAATACTGGAACAGTGTCTACAAAAAGTTGCTTTTCAGAAAGAAAATCCAGGTCAAAGTATAAATCTGAGATGATGGAACAAAAAGATGTGTATTTAGTATGTGTATTACTGTATGATCACCTGTTGTATTCCTCTCCTGAAAACAAATGACGACTCAATGAAAAATGTGTGACTCCTCTTTAAAGTAACAACACAACAGCAAATGAGAAGAAAAAAATCATATTTATAGTTGCAGTACTTATTATTTAATTATGTATTTTGAAGGCATATCTTGGGATTTCTTTAAAGTCAGGTGTTTCCTAATTTGTGATTGCCTCTAAATGCATGCAAAATAGCATGGGGGTCATATTTCATTACATCTTTGCTTGTATGAGTTCCCTCGGATTAATGTTCCTGCTCTCCACTTTGTCTGGAAAACGACCAACAGGGCCTGTGGAGGAGGTGTTTGGTAACTGGAGCAGAGAGACTATATTAGCTCTACCTCTGCAGTCTAAAAATATCTCTGTTCTAGGATGGAAGGACAGAATTTGGCCCTTGGGATTTATTGCCTAGGCAGGTTAAGTGAGAGCTGTGCACATTAAATGCAGACTTTGAGGTAGGCCATCGCAACTTTCCTAAAATGATGTTACCCTACGGTCAGATTTTGTTTGTTTTTAATACTCTGTAAATTTACTACAGGGGCTTTGATGCATGTTTTTCAGCTTGAAAGCAAAACTGTCTTCCTTCAACCACCACTTTACAATTTTAATGTTTTTAGCAGGCAGCTCCAAGACACAGAAATGGGCTCAGAAAGCAGCACAGCTAACAAGAATATCTGGAGCTGTTCTAGGAAAGATATAAAAGAACACCCAAGAGGCCAGAAGAGGACAGAAAATCTTTAAGCCAGGCGTCTGTCAATCTTTGACTGAGCACATGGACAAAGCTCCACTGTGGCAGGTTGTTCTTCAAGGTGGTGTTTATGCCCCTTCAGAGGAAGAGTTTGGTACCAAATCAGTGTCAGAGAGGGGCTGCTGGTCCTGGTGTGCATCCCTGGGGTGGGATTGCCTCTGTCTCCAACCAGCTCAGCTTCTTGCACCAGCTTTGAGCTTGCATAAAGTCTTTGATGAGTTACTTCTGGGTTGCAGCAGGGTGGACGAGGGAAGAGCCCTCTTGCACATCCAACAGAACTTTCTGCTGCCTGCACTTTTTCTGCTTTTTGTTTGTTTGATTGTCTTGAAATTATTTACTGTGCTTTTGATCTGAGCCCAAGAATTGAAACCATCACTGGGAATGTGCTGCTAGAGAGCATTATGAGCACTAGAGAAACAAAATGCAACCACAACACTTTAAATGTTGATTTAAGGGATGTCTAGACCTCATGCTGGCTTTCTGCACCAAGATGAATTTCTCATAGAGAATACCCCTCCTCCACTTCCCAGATTTTATATTAAAGTCAATTCCCTATACTCTCAACTCCAGTCCTTCTGTATAAAGAGGAATAATAGGGCTTCTGCTTTCTCATTTTCATTTGCAGTTTGAAGAGGGCTTGTATTTAAAGGAAGTGGAGGGAAGGCTAAAGACAAAGCATGAACATGTGTAGGGCTTTTCAATTATTAGGTTAATTAAAGAAAGCAACAATATGGCAGCTGTGGAAAAGACCAAAGTCAAAGCATCCATGCATATTCCATGGCATTGCTGTTGACTCTAAAGATGTTCTCACCCTTGAAGGGCCTGGCTTATGCTCTTGTGGGCTGATGCCAGCAAGTATTTCTAGAACTTCTGCTT
Organism: Monarcha castaneiventris obscurior; assembly: GCA_026261815.1. NCBI lineage: Eukaryota > Metazoa > Chordata > Aves > Passeriformes > Monarchidae > Monarcha > Monarcha castaneiventris. Next base: position 8,432,933 of record JAMPIT010000886.1, on the reverse strand, counting down.
TTGTTAGAGTCACATAGTAGATGTTGTTATCTTGCTTTTCTCTTTGGAATTGTCTCTCTTCCCTCACAGCTGTGGTGATTTGTTTATTCTGGTGTTAATAACTAGATCTGCAGTTAGTGTGTCCAACAGCATAATAATCCACACACACCAGACACATAGAGGTAGATCCAGCACAGAATATTCATTTGTGTTGGAGGATGGAGAAGAGTTATCAGCCAGGAAGGGCTCAAAATTCTTCCCAGGATCAGAATTCAAGTGATCTGTACAGTGGCAGAAAAATATCCAAGGGTAATATTTTTTCAATGGAAATTCCCATTTCAGGGGGAAAGAAAAGGGCAAAGTAATGTTTCTGCTGCTTATTTTGGCAACCAAAGCTGCTCAAGCATTATGGAGTATAATACTTAGTAGTAATTCCAAATAAATCATTTGAGAATACAGTCTTTTAGGTTATTCTTTTCCTTCCTTTATAGTAGACATCACAGCTAGGACAGGGCACGTCTTTTGCCTGGAGCTGCTCATTAATATTGGAAAAAATAGTGAGCCAGAAGAGTTTGTTATCTAAACAGACAGGACATAGTGAAAGTAGAGAAGTTACTAGCCACACTGTTGTGATGGGAATGAAGGAATATTGAGAATAAATTATTTGTTCAAGACAGTATTGACAGTGATGCAGAAAACTCCCAGCCCACCACAATTCTGATCCAGTACTTGAAACTTTTGTTTTCGTCTATTTATTCTCAATTTAAAAGGATTTGATGGTGTTTATCTATTTTTTTTCCTCTGTGTTTATTGTTTGAAGACACCTGAATTTTCACAGAGAAATGCTTCATGTCTGATGTGCAAGCCATGATCACTAGGATGGGCTTGGAGGTGTAGGGTATGGTCAATTCCCAAAAAAGAGAACACCTGTACCTAAGTCCTGCACCACCTTTGAAGCCTTTTCCCATGCACAGCAATATACTTCATGCATTCCCATGCCCAGAAGGGGTTGGCCATCTCCTCATGGAAAAGGAAAGCAAGATGGTGCATGTGGGCTCACAACTTTGAAATATCAAAATGGTTCCAAAGCCCCTTTTCAGTGTCTTGAAGCTCCCTGCTTCAAGGTATATATATAGGTAAGTAAAAGAAGGACTTTGACTTGTTTAAAATTCTTGTCTAAACGTCAGTCCATCTGCTAAAACCAGAAGAAGTTGCAGAGATGTTTGCCTTCCCATTGGGTCTGACAAGAGGACCACTTTGCCACAGTCATGGGGCAGAATGAAATGGATCCACTGGGCACTCTCACTGGTCAAAATCCTCCTGGGAACAAAGAGAGACCAGCAACCTTGTCTCTTGCATCTTACTGTGTAGATCTATGTGGTATAAAAAGACCATGAGCATTGTGCTAGCTCTCTGCACATGGCAGGATTTCACTCAGCAGCTTGAGAAGGTCAATTAAGTATTAAATAGCACCCAGGATAACAGGGTAAGATCACGACGTGCCATGTAACATTTTTTACATATCATGAGCTGTGCACAAGGGCATATCTAAATAAAATGCATAGGAAATAGCATCACACAAATATGATCTACATTTTTTCTTGATCAAAGAGGCTGAGGGAAAAAATAATTAAAAAGTAAAAGCCTTATGCAATGAGATTTAAAAGAAAACTTCGGAGGCTGACAAGACGCATCTGGCACAACTTCAAAGTCCATCAAAGTACATATAATCAATGTTTGTCAATAGCAGTTTTGCATCCTTTAATTTATCTTTCATGGATATAAAGCATGATGTTATTAGGATCCAGTCCATACCTTAATTCTGTTTGAGATTTGATGAATCAGGGCTCTATTAAAATTCAGTGCAAATCAGCTTACTCAAGGACACATTACATAAAGTCGCGTGTTATCTAACTCCTTTTATCTTGCTGTCCTTCTAACTAGTTAAAGAATCTGGAATTTCATAAACTTGTATTTGTGGCTGGCCACCAACATATTAAGTCTCAAAACATCCTTTGCTTATAGGCACCTGCTTAAGGTACGCACATGTGGCATAGTCTGGATACCGAAATTCTTTGTGTATTTTCTAGTGTAAGAAATCTGCTTTAGGATTGTTCATGCTCCAGAGAAAGGAATCAAGAGAAACAAGGTTCTCTGGCATCCAAATTTCAGCACCTGTCACTGTAATCAAGTGCTCACAACTGTCCTTTTTTACCACAAAAATCACATTCAGGATGGGAAACGATGAAGCCCTTTGGGATTTCACTGTTTTCTTCCTCATATTTCAACATGTGGACACTATTTCTATCACCTTATTCCTTTTCAGGTTCTAAACTGTCTCGGAGAAAGAATGGTCACTTCATTTGTTTTTGTAACATGTAGTGCAAAGAATTTCTGATCAGCAAGAGTTTGTCAGCATTTCCGCAATAGAGGGTTGTTTATTCTTGCAGTAATACTCTGATTTCCTGAGTTTCTACTGTTGTTACAAATGCTTCAGCCTCAGGAGAATAGAGGTTACTCAAGAATTTAAATTTCGGTAAAAAAAAAAATGGATCCCAGTTCTCACATTAGCAGACAAAAGCTTGAGAACATGAACTCTGTTTCATGTCTGAAATTCAGAAAATAATAAAAAAAACACATTTCGATATTTTTAAAAATCATATATTATGTAACTAGATCTCAGCACTTTTCAGGTGGGAGAGAGACAAGTATGATTCATACTTTTTTTCCAATTGATAATAATAGTTGAAAGATATTTCTAATGCAAGGTCAATGCTTGTTTTTTATTGTTAATTTATACTGTTCCCATCTTTGATACTTTTTGATTTGAAACATTTGCCAGTGGTCAATGCAGTGATTATCTGGACAGGATGCATTTATTTGATCAGGGCAATCTGTTGAACATTAAACAATATTTGAAGCACGGTTAATTATTTGCACTGAATTATCTCGGCCTCAAAAGATTGTGGCCTGTCTGAAAAACATAGGCAAGAAGAAAAAGCTAATTTCAAGAAAAAAACAAGGATGGTTAGCAGTTTGACCCTTCAGGTTCTTCCACTGGTTATTCTCCTAGGGACCACATGTTTGTGCGTGAGTATGTTTCTATCCTCCTTTTCTTTCCATGTGCCAGCTCTGCTGTATCTGCATTTCAGGCCACTGAGGTGACCAAGTTAACGCAGCATAAGAGAGAAGCCCAATGGTTTTTTTTTGGAGCAGACATCTACAGTGTCAAGGAATGGCTCTTCTGGGTACACTCAGTGGCCACCCCGCTCCCAGTGGTCTGTGGTGGAGAGTCCCTCTCCTAGCCCTGGGCACTAAGAAATGCCCCAGAACACTGGGCTGCAGCATGGGCAGCTCATCTTAAAATCACAGAATGTTTTGGGTTGGAAGGCACCTTAAAGATGATCTTGTTCCAACCCCTCTACCATGGGCAGGGACATCTTCCACTAGACCAGGCTGCTCAGAGCTCCATCCAGTCTAGCCTTGAATGTTTCTATGGATGGGGCGTCCACCATCTCCCTGGGCAACCTGTGCCAGTGACTCACCACCCTCATCATAAATATTTTCTTCCTTATTTCCAGTCTTCATTCTGAAGGGACTAAATACCAGATTAAACAGGTCAGGTAGGTGCTGCCTTGGCAGTTTTGCAAACTCTTCTGTAAAAGGTAGAATTCCCCCAGCCATATGTTTTGAATGACTGAATTATCGTTGTCACTAACATGGGAGGAAGGTTAGCGGCAAAATATTCAACACAGCTAGGGGTGACCAGAGCTCTGCTGTGACAGAGCTTGATACACTTTCCTACATCTATTCATCTCCTCTTTAAAGAAGACTAGAAGAATGACTTGTAATCAAAGGAAAGTTAAAAGTCAGTTAAAAAAAATTCTTTTGTTCTTCCAAGCAATCAAGTAGATTTTCTCATGAAGGAATCTGAGGTTCTTTAAAACATCTGCTTTCTAGTGACATTTCCTATGTGTGCAGGTTCATATTTACTGAAATGCATTTCAAAAATTCAGATGTTGATGTGTTTAATTCTTTGGGGAAAATATACAGTGAGGGGGTTTAATGGGGCATAGCTTTTTTAAGAAGTCTGGAATTTGAGATCAGTGATTTTTACAACTGACTAGAGTAATTATTAATTAGTGTATCACCAGGACCAATGTCACACTTGTTTCAGTAGTATCTTAGTGAGGGCATCAGCTCTAGGGTACTTCAATGGCAGTTTTACAGACTTTGTGGGAACATCACCTAATACAAACAAGCTCATAATGAATTTAGCAGTGTTAATTCATGCCCAGTGAGGAAGATGTGGGTCCAGTTTTAGACAACATGAAGTCTTGCCCAGATTTTTTCTAACTAGTCCTAAGTGTTAGATTCATTCAATACCTTTGGTAGTCCTAATCTGACTTTGCTTTAAAAATTGCTACAGAAAATGTAGACTATATCTCTCCCCACCCCTGAAAATTCATTAACATTGCTAAAATGCAAAAGCAATTCTGCTGTCACTGAAAAGCAGCACGACAGAATATTCAGCAGGCTAGTTTTTAATAAAACATGCTTTTTCTTCATAATTAATATAACAAGGTTTTCTGGCTTAGCACTTGGCATGGATCCCAGAAAAAAAAAAAAAATTAGGGGAATGAGTTGCCATGATGTGACCATTGCATGACAAACAAATTATGAGAGGATATTTTTGTCTTAGTGATTTGTCCTGAAGAAAAGTTGCACTGAAATAGTTTGAATGAAAAAATAATGGATGATGCACTTTGCTGAAACCACAGAAAACACCCTTAAATTCCTATTTTCATCCTTTTCTAGAACTTTCTTCATCATTTTTGTTTGAATCTGGTTTTAGAAGTTTTTATAAGTAATAAGCTGATTAACAAATATTGTTGGTGAAATATAGCAGAAGTCAAACATGGGTTTAAGCAGTAGTTCATCCTCAGTCAGCCACAATGGAACAAGAAAATACTTGGACATTCATGGATCTGGCAGGTTTGGAGCAGAACCGTAAGGCAAAAATTTTCATTCAGTTCTTTCATATTACCTGAAGAGAAACTGATTCCATCTTCAAGAATCCAAACTATTTCCATAAAAGGCATAAAGCTGCATGGTGAGGACAGAATTTGGTCCTTTGATTTAGCATATATGATGCAACTGCACCAAAGATTGTCTTCAGATATGGCAGGTCTTCTTAGGTTGGTTTTTTTTTTCCCCTGCTTTTCATTTCACTTCTGCTCAGCAAGACGCTGTAGTAGCAATGTGCCTGCCATCCAGATATTGTGTTAAGTATTCCTTGATTAGCCAAAGAGAAAGCCAAAGAACTCTGCTGCAACCGAGCTGTGTATCGTCACTTATCCAGACTAGTATTGAGCAACATTTCTGGAACACACCCAGATTTAAATTGTATGCTTGAGTGTTGTGCTGAGTTGGGCTAGAGAAATCGGGGACAGGACAATACAGAGTTGGATCCCACAACACTCCAGCGCTGGCCCTGCCTGTACACCAGGCTGCAGATCCCACTTAACAGTGCTCGAAATTGATTTAGCACATGTCCGCAGGGAAAAAAAAAAGTTATTTTTAAATCTACAGGTGCTTAGATCAGTCCTTTTCCTTGTATCAGATTTGCCTGCAAACTCAGCTTCCCTGGCAGCAGGGAGGAAGATTTGTAAGGGTCAGACTAGCAGAGGTGGCTCTTCACTGAATATTTTGGCACTTCAAAAAATTGATGTCCTCTTAGTTGTGGTGGAAAGTGTTTCAAAATCACTAGCCTTGCCCAATTCAATAACCAAGTGCACTTAGTAGCGGAAAGGGAAGGATAAAAGCATCACATTAAGATCAAACAATTGCAAAAAAAGAACCCCTTATCATAAGGGCCTATCTCCCTCCTGGCCCACAAAAAGTAGGATGCTGTTGCCAGCAGTACATGTCTTTCCTTGCCTCAGGTGCTTGGAGACCGACATTTTAGGGTGTTCCAAAGTCAACTCTGTCTGACATCTTTTTCTAATCCCCAACAGATCCATTCCTGTAGCAAACTCCCACTTCTGCTCCCCTCACCCTCACTCCAGGGCTTCATCACACACACAAGGGCTTCGCGCTCCGCTGTGTTGCAAACCAATCACTGCAGAGAGAAGTGAATGCTGCCGAGCCCGCCTGGATTTGTGGCCCATCAGGTGTAATACCCTTCTGCAGTGCTCGCCTAAATTTGCCTGATGCAGCAGGAAAGCAACAAAGCCCTGGGAGCGCCCCCAGCTAATTTTGCACCGTGCTCTCAGAGAGGGAAGCGTTCCTCGCTGACCCCCGAAGGCAATCAGCTTATGCCCTGCAGCGTGCAGGTTGATATCCCGTGTAACTAAAGGGACTTAATGACTTTGCATAAGCTTTAAGTCTAGCAGTATAACCTGCATTCCCAGCACTGGCTGCAGGAGCGTTCGATAGCGCAGGCACTCGTTAGTGTGACTAGCTGGCTCCTGCAGACCCCTGAAACACATTTTGTAGCTTCCCCTTGCTGTGGCATCCAAGGCTGACCCTGTTTCCCACCTGGGAGCACAAGCACACCTCATCCACCAGTGAGCAGCTTTAAAAACACCCAGCTGCTACCAGGCCACCTCTTAGAGTGCAAAGATTAATTTGGAAACTTTGATTCCTTGGAAAACGGGAGCAGGTAACTCCTGAGCAGAGAACCAAGCTGGTTTCAGAAGCACATCTGAAGGATCTTACTTTTTTCCTGGACCCCTTTAGGTTTTGTATCAGGTGCTACCATGGGAAAGGTTCACCACAAAATAATCAGCAAAACAATGATTTTAAGTGTGAACTTCTCTGGGTTCTCTGGGACTGGTCAATAAGGAACACAGCGTTTACTCTGATGCACAAATTGCAGCTCAGTGTGGAGGCAGGAGATGTCTTGTTAGCAGAGAAGTGAAGAACTCAGAGGTTTTGGTGGAATCCTTTCAGAGAATGGTTTCCCAGGCTAAAAACACAACATGTGTTGCATGTGTGCTACAGATGATAATATGCCCTGCTTTCATTATACTGCAACCATGGCCTTGGCTGAGAAATACAATGTCATTGCTGGAAAAGCCACTTTCCCTTGAAGTTCAAAGACTGTCACGACCCAAGATGGTTGCAGGCAAAAATCTGGCCGATTGTAAGAGCATCAGAACTGTCGATTCCCTCCTCCTTTGGCAAGCAGCCCAGACAAAGGTTCCTACTGAGAGCTGTCAGCAGGATCAAGGGGTTCACTACGAGAAGGCAGTAGCTGTGTCTGCCCTCGTGGCTCCTTCATGGCTTGTGTCACTTGTGGATGGAAGTTGATCAAATATCCATCTTCATTCTCCAGTTCAACCCCATCCCACCTCCTTCTTGGCTGCAAAGCTGTGATTGCACAGATGAAGAAATGAAAATATAATATTTGTTTTTCTGCCATGGAGGCCACTTTGTGACAAGTTGCAGGAGAATTTGTGGGATTTAAAGCAATTAATTGACTAAGCCAATTCGTACCAATGCAGTTTAATACTGGAATTCCTGTAGTGCTTTGTTGCAGTGCATGTGTATGTATAGAGCTAGTTTTCATCTCTCTTGCTACTCTGCCATGCAAGCTTGAGTAATTACAATGTTTTCTCTGGAAGTCTGTTTTGCACTCATGTGAATTCACAGCATAACCCCGGGCTGTCACCTTTTTGCTCTCTTTCTCCACCTGCTTTTGTGTTTTAGTGATTAATTTTTATTGTAATAAGGGGTTGCAATGTACCCAAGACACAATAAACAGTTCAATTGCAGAATGCCCTTGGCTGCTGTAAATAATTTCCCTTGAATTTGGGGTCAAACCTTCCCGGGTTTATGCAGAAAGAATTGCTAGAGATTAACTGGACATTTTTGTCTGAGAAAGAGCTGTAGGATTCCATCCTGAGATGAGGAAAGCTCATGGTGCTGTCATTCCTGTTTGAAATCTATTACATTTCATTAGTCTCTCTTTCTTAAGGAGTTGAAATGGAAAAATTGAGTGTACCATGTATCTGCAATGTTTCATATTAGTACAAAATCTATTTAACAAAATTTTGACGGTTCTTTGGAGGAATTAAGTTTTAGTGAAGCGCTAATCATTACAGTGACAAAAGACAACAAAGGTCAGGTGAAATTAGGATATTTTGGATTTCACAATTTTTTTCTAGGTGCCTTATAAATGTAGTTGGCTCCATAGTCAGCAGGGCACTGGTACCCACATAAAATGTCCCTCCTAGCTTTTTTTTTTTTAGGGTTTCTTTTTTTATGAGCCTAAAGTAACAAAATTTAAAATTGCCCTCTGCAAATTCTTCCAGCTTTGTCCCCCATCACTGCAGACCTGCTATGAACAGAATCCAGTGATTTTATTCCCTCTTGAGAGAGCACACAAAGTATCGGTGTCGAGCTGCAGCAAGGAGACTGTTTGGTGAAACCAGCCCCACAGTCTAATTTCTTCTCCCCCCGCCCCCTTCCTTTTGTTCGAATCCTGCTCCTCGTTGGGCTCAGTGTTGCACCTCGTCGGAAGGACAAGATCCTCCTCTGCTGGCCACGAGCAATACGGCACCGCAGGCAGGAGTCCCTGCCTTCACTGCCCCTGCCTGCACTCCCTCCTGCAGCCCCCTCCTGGACCCCCACCCCGTGCACCTCTCCTGACAGCCTGCATCCCATATCCAACATCCTGCATCCCACGTCCTGCATCCCACATCCTCTCCTGGAGCGGAGGAAGGGGAGAGCTCCAGCAGACAGGAGGGAAGGAGTGAGCTCTTCCTCCTCCTCTACTGCACACCACCACGGCAAGCTTCACGCCATGAATCCAGACCCCAAAATTTGGCCCTGTGTTGGCTAGCAGGGGTGAAAATACTTCAAAACCAGTGTGATCTGGTGAGTGGTCCAGTGGACCTCAGGAGGGAGGAGAAAACTCTCCATGCTGAGAAGTCAGCTCTGCCAGAGGTTTTGTCCTCTGTGGCTCTGCTGCTGCAGCTTGTGACAGGCACACAGGGAGGGAAAGCTGCAGCACAAAATGAGATACAGAAGCCTTACAGTAAAGACTGTATTTAACTCCTGGACTCTCTGTGCTGGGTGCTCCAGAAGCTTTTGTTCCTAGTAACATTTATGCTGTGGTAGCAGACAGAGGCTTTCATCCAAAAGCAGCAATCAAAATCTGGGACTCAGTCACCAGCCACCAAGCCTGTGCCTGCTCTGAAGGATGATACTGTAAACCTGCACATTGTCGAGGGCACCAGTTCATTGCAAGAGGGAGTTTAGGGTACCTGCCCTTTGTGGTCAGCTCTGCCCATTCTTGGACAGAGGGGCAGGTGGATAAGCTGGAAAAGAAAGTAGTGTAGCACAATGCTACATCTCATCTTTCCTATTTTCTTGGGGTGTGAGCATTGTGGGACTGTCATCTCAACCCTACAGCTGGGGAAACTGAGGCACAGAACAGCCTGGTGCACCTCACTCAGCCTGGGCTGAAACCTTCCAGCATTCCCTGAGGTGCCAAGGGCTGCCCTGAATGCAGGGGCAAACTCACTAAGTCAAACCTTTCCAACCCAAACCCTTTCCACCCCATGAGGCAAAGAGCACAACAGGGCAGCCCAGAGAGCTGGAGAGGGACATGAAATGTTTCTTGCATCATCCTGCTCCCAATGCTGCTTCCTTGTTCTTTGTTTCATCTGTTCCTCCAAAAGAAAGGAGTACACTTGCGGGGTTTGTTTTGGTCTGTGTTTATGGATGAACGCTACCACTAATTGTAAATGGAGCAATTAGACCTTTGCTTTATATAGTCTCCACTGGGGTCTGGCAAAGGATCTGACAAATGCTGTACCTGCACTCAGGAAATGTATACACCAAGGACAGAGCTTTTACAGCCTTCTCATTTACCATCGTCTCCACACTCATTCAGGAGGGGCAATTGTGTGAGGATGTGTGTCCTTCCAGCTGCAAAGGATTTAGTTCTGTGTGTGTGTGGCTCACTCAAATGCACCTGGGAAGGGGCTCTGCTGAGTGGTTCAGGGGATATTGCTCTCATTAAAGTCAGTGGGGAAGGGGAGAGCTGGAATGTCTGTTCTCCCTGGCTCAAACACAAGAGGGACGCAAACGTGCCTGAAGCAAAAGCTCATTTATATATTCCAGATAATATTCACAAACGTGAATTCTGAGCTTTTTTATTTTGTCCTGTTTCTTATTCATTCATTCTGATTCATTTGTTCTTAGTCTCAACCAACGTTATCTGAGAATGTCTTTCTTCTATATATAATGTGTGACTAAACAGGGCATATATTTACATTTAATTGTATCTGTAGCAATGCATAGGTGCACGTAAAAATTGTGTATGTGTGCTGTCCTTGCCATGTGTGCTAAATTGTTTGGAAATACATTTTATTCCCTAAAATCATGTGAGGGATGAAGAATAGCAGCCTCAAATCTCCTTTACACCCACTGTTATCGTGTGTGTCCTCACTGCAGGCAGGTAATGCAGTCCACAGCTGGCACTTAGTGCAAGAGGGAAAGCAAACGGAAATTGTCACACTGGGGATGCGTCCTGGTGTAGAGTCAGTGCCTTTCCTTTCAGACAAACCTCACTCACACTCTTCAAAGGCTGAGAGCTGTTTTCCGTCTTCTTCTGTTCCCTTTTGTTGCTTGCCCTTGATCATGAGCCAAACAGGAAAGGCTGGAGCCCCACATTGTAGGTGGGATACATGGCATTTCCTCCTGGAAAGTGCCAGAAATATTCTCCTGTATCCAAATATTGTTGACAGCCCTCCAGCTCAGGGGTCCAGATCCCACTGGGTGCCCTGAGGGTAAGGTCCTAGGCCATGCTGCACTGCCCAACATCCACTCTGCCGTGCCCAGGCAACTCCCAGCCTCCAGCTTTGGTAGCCAGCTGGACTGTGGCCTCTGTCAGCATCTCAGAGAAGCTGGAAGAATAGCCAGTGTGCCATCATCTCATAAGCAAAGAGACAATTTAACTTGTTCATGGCAGGTTTGCCCCAAATCAGACCAGCCCAGCAGCTTAGGCTATATGCTTGGAATAGCCAGACCTCTCCCACGGGTTGTTGACTTTTTGTTACTCTTTTCAAAGAGCTCTTGAAATCTAGGCCAGTTAGCTCCAAAGTGGGGAACAGCCTTATCTGGATGTCTGGCACTAGGGGCAAACAGAATCTTTGTACTGTAAGCAAAGCTCTGCGCTGGCTTTTGTTTTCTGAGAAACTGACTCTCTGACCTTTATTATCTCATGCAGGCTTCCCAGTTTCCCTTCTTGGCCAACACGATGAAAGGTAAGTCGTTTCACTTTCTTCATCTTAGCTTCTGCCTGCCACAAAACTGAAAGGCTGGCAACCTGGTTCATCAAGACCCTTCACTAGTGCCCAGTGCTGAATTATATTAACTTCATGCAGAGCCTTTCTGAGCTTAAAATAAGGTCTATCATCAAGTAAAAAGTCTGTTTGACTTTGGACAAATAATATGGTGAGTGCTTGCAGACCTCCACAGGTGCTGTACATCAGTGCAGGAGACAGTGCTGCATTGTGTCCCGTGCTGCACACTGGAGCCAAAGCCAGCAGCAATACCAACATGCAGCTGATCACAGGGTTCTCCTGGACCACACCTGGGACTCTCAGTTCTGTCCCAAGCTAGGAGTTTTTTGCCACTCTCTGCCTTCATGTGCTTTGGGGACCCATGGGTGACGCAGCAGGCCATGGTCTGGAGCAGAGGTCATGGTCCTGGGCTGCAAACCTCACAGAAGGATAAGCAAAGAGCTTAGTTGGGGATGAAAACTGGAGGTTAAATAAATGAAAGCTGACTTTCCCTTGCATCATTCAACTAACTGTGGAACTTATTTCTGCAAGGCTTTGTCCCAAGTGCAAGAAGTTTCAAAAACAAGGCCATGCAAGTAAAAAATCGTTAAAGTCTGCATCGCATCAAGATGTTGATAAGGGAAAAGCTGTGATGAATATTGTGTGAGGATGTGTAGGATGTGTGAGGATTTGTACATCCTCTCACAGTGTACATGGTCCATGTAGAAGTTTATGGTTTTATTGATTAGTATTTTTGCAGGTAAGCCCTGCTCTTTCTTTTCTTGATTTCAATGGCTCTTAGACGTGAGTTTATAATGAATAGCTAAAGAAATAATACAATAATTTTGCTCATTTTCCTGAAAAAAATAGGGTGGGTTTTAGTATGCACTCATTATTCATCTGCATTTCTGTTCATTCCGTTGGCATTTCAGCTTTCAGGTCAAACCAGAAATCTTGTCACTCATACAACAGTGCCCAAATCAATGTTGCTGTTCTAACAACATGTGTGCAGAAAACAAATTTCAAAATAATTTTTGTGTCTGAGCTCAGTATTCGGGTTCTGCAAATATTTGGCCACAGCCATGCACTTGATTCAGGGTTTGCACACCTGTTTACACAGCCTTGTGCAAACTGGTTGATCTGCCTTTTGATGGTAGAGTATCCCTTTCACAATTTCTTAATTCGTTCCCTGCCTTATGGTGTATGGTCCTTACACCTGTCCCTCCACTCTCCTACTCCCCATCCCCCTGCAAGTCTCCACTCCTTCAGCCATCACGGTCCCCCTTCTCCCTGCATCCATCCCTCTGAGGAAAAAAGTGCTGCAAAACTGCTTTAAAGTAACAGCCACAAAACTATTTGAAAGGCTTTCTGGCTTTGTTGTTAGCTGGTCTCCCTTCTTTCTGAAGCTGCAGATACTCCCAGCCACAGCCCGCTTGGAAGGGAGGAAATACTGTGAGGTCTCATCTCTGCAGAAGTAAATGGGGAATATCTCATTATTTAAAATACAGTCAGGATTTCAGCCTCATGAAAATAACACTGCAATAATCTCAGAGCTGAGGACAAAAAGTATTTAGCGGGGTGGTAGGAAAACTCATCCTGCTTAAATTAGGCCAGATTTCAGTCAGTCTCCAGAGGTTCAGAGAGCTTGAATAAATGCTGGGTACTTGCTGGCGCTCTTGATGTGTGTTGGCAATAGGCTTTAACTCTGCACATCACTCATCTTGACAACTGCAGTCCAACAAAGTTACCTCGCTATTCAGGTCACCCGATGGCATCCTAATGCATCACTTTCCCACTTGGAACATTAGTCATCACTTGATCCAGGGAAGGTTTTGAAAACAGTGTGACTGTCGGCATTGGGATATCTGTTCTCTCCGTAACAGAGAGCCCGTGTAAGCTAATGAACAAGGGGATATTGATCAGAAATCCATTGCTTGATTGACAGCTCTTGGCAATGTGAAAAACTGCAGATGAAAGCTTGCGCAGTTTAAAAGATCACCCAGACCTCAAAGCTGATTTGAAGCTTTAAAAGTCAATCTCTGTCTATCAATTATGGGGGGATTTTTTGTACTACACAGAGGAAAGTTATTCTTTGAAAATTTGCATGCAGGATGTCTAATTTAATTTCATGTAATAGTCACATTTCAGTGACAAATGTCAGATCACTGCTTTTTTTAAGCATGTTAAGGTTTTCTAGCACTTACAAAGAACGAACACTCTGATTTAGTAATATGTTTAAATCAACCAGTGTATCAGACTTTGTGCTTTAATTATGTGCTCAGATAAAAAAAAAAGTGTTGTTTTTGCTTTACTAAACCTATGGCTTTTTATGAATAATTAAAAAAATTGGAATGGGAGCACATCTTAAATAAGAGATGTGGAAGCCAAATAGTTATTTAGTGTCAAAGCAGTGATAAATAAGAAGACATCTTTTAGTTTGATATCATATGCCCCAGTGAGGGTTTTCTGGTCTCTGTTTTTCACTGTTTCATGCAGCTGGAGATGACGTGGACTAGCTGGGAGATAGGAAACATCACTCATGTGACCTGTAGAAACGATGTCTGTTTCTCAGTTTCATAAAGAGGGATGGTAATGGGGAAAGCAGGGACACTGGTCATTTCTCAGATTTGCTGCACTCTTACATCACCTTGGCTGCTCTCCTGGACAGTAACTTCAGCTTCCTGACTCCCATATCCACATGGGGGCCTGGGTACCCAAAAGAGTTTGCTGATGTTTTCTGAGCCCTTTCCACGTGCGCCCTTAACGCCATGCCTTGGCCATTAAATTTCTTGAAATGGCAATTCAACCCCCTTAAGGGGGTTGATCAGCGTTGCCTGCTTTACCTCAGCCCTGGCTACCTGAAGTTGCCCTCTTCGAGGGTTGCTGGGTGCCAAACTGGCCTCAGGTGTGCAATAACCTGTCCCAAAATTGCCCCATCAGTGCACACGGTGCTCCCCAACCTCTCAGAGCTGCCAGAAGCACGTCTTGCAAAATGTGAATTACATCTTGGCCAACTTGTTTCCAGAAGAGATGCGCTTAGAAATAGTTCATAACATATCATGTAATTACATAGGTTATTAATAGTCATTATTAATAAACAATTGATTTGTTGCTGAGAAATCATGCCAAACAAAAATCAAGTGCCAGTAGCTTCATTTCTTAACAACACATACCAAGAAGTTGGTTTAAAAACCGGAGTAGATGATTCTACAATGGCTTAGCTATTTGTGCTCATTCAGGGCACTTATTTTTCCTCTGTTGATTCAGCAGAGTCCTCACCAGCCTCAGTAAAGCATGCTGGCATGTTTGCAGTCTGCCTTTGCAGCCGTCACTCCCCTATTCATCCTTCATAATTTTAGCAGCTATATTTTTCCATAAAAAGGGATACCCCATCCTTCAGAAAGCATCTGTGGAATAAAAGCCAACATGCCCCTCTAAGATTCTGAAAATAAACAGGGGATACAAAATCAGACTACTTCAGACAGTTCCTTCCACCTCAAGTCATTTGCAAAATCTCCTCTCCAACAAAGTGAACTTGGAGGCTGCATTTCAGGCAAAACTTCCTTTTTGTTTTTCTACCTTAACTACATCACATTAAATTTAATTTTGTACAGTGTAGACAATGTCCTTATCTTTCAGCAAGATCCTTCTGTTCCTCAGCAAGGCATACACTTCTGCAACACTTGCACATAGTTGAGACTCGGCTCCTGTGGAAATAATGAGCTGAGGAAAAGGAGTCTTGACTTGACATAGCAATAAATGAGGTGAAACTTTCCTCTATTTTTTTTTTTTTTTTGTGAGAAACTAGAGTTGGCATGTAGGAAAAAAAAAAGAAGAAAAAAAGACGGTTCTATTTTAATATGAAATATAAAACACCCATTGTACAAACGTGGAATTTCTTTCTTTTTTTCAGAAGCAAAGAAAGAATAAAGATAAAGGCTGCAAGCGAATGAATGAGGAGAGAAAACTAAGATAATGCAGTCGATAATCAGTTCAAGGCAGAGCATTATCCATGGGGCCATCGGTCCAGCCCTAGGGGAGAGCTTTTTAAAATGTCTCTGTACGTAGCTTAGCTTTGCTCATTACCATAGCTTGTCTTTGAAACACTGGAGTGGCTTCCACTGGCAAGAGCTGTACCTGTGCAAGGAGCCGCCAGCCCACTTTAATCAAACAACGCCCGCAGCGTGGCCGGCGCAGCCGCACGTCCCCGCGGGCCCCGTGAGGACGCTGGCTCCTGGCAGGGCTGGACACTGGCTCCCGGCAGGGTTGGACACTGGCTCCTGGCAGGGCTGGACACTGGCTCCTGGCAGGGTTGGACACTGGCTCCCGGCAGGGTTGGACACTGGCTCCTGGCAGGGCTGGACACTGGCTCCTGGCAGCATTGGACACTGGCTCCTGGCAGGGCTGGACACTGGCTCCTGGCAGCATTGGACACTGGCTCCTGGCAGGGTTGGACACTGGCTCCTGGCAGGGCTGGACACGGGCTCCTGGCAGGGCTGGACATGGGCTCCCGGCAGGGTTGGACACGGGCTCCTGGCAGGGCTGGACGCTGGCTCCTGTGGGCCACGGGCTGGCAGAGGCAGGGATAGGCTCCTCAGCAGTGCCTGCAGTGCCGGGCCCTCACTCCTCGAAGGCTGTTTGTGGGTGAGAAGTCACACAGACTGCAGGTGCATTGGGGCCTCTGTCCCCCCGACTGCCCTCGAGGTGGGGCTCTGTGCTCCCATACACAGCAGGGCCCCTGTGCTGGGGAGGGCCCTGCCTCATTCTGCAGCAGCAGTGGTGATGGCCAGCAAAGCAGCTGGACAGAGAAAACCCCTTCTTCTTACAGGAACCTGAATCTCCTTTTGTCACTGTGCTGGTACCAGCCTCAGCATCTGCCCCGGCTGTGGTGCCACATGGGGGACTCCTTATGGTTTGCCTGGAGAGCCCTGGCCTGCATCCCCTCTGGGGCATCCTGGCTGTCAGTAGAGGAGGCAGCTGGGCAGCCAGAGCCCCAGTGCCCTTCAGAAGCATTCTTGAGGGCAGCACTGGGGCCAGTTGTGCTCAGGATGGCCATGCTGGGTACTAGGTGAGCTCTGCCTATTCCAAGGAAGAGCTGAACAGCACCTCTGGTCCTAAAGATGGTCTCTAAACCCAATGACATCCCAAATGAGCTGTCCATCTCAGGGAATAACTTCTTTCATAATTTTTCTCCTTCCAGTTTTAATTCCTCTGTTCTTTCACTCTCTTCTCACCCCTCCCTGCAGATGAGGCTTATGACTACGAGGACTACTACTACTACACAGAACCAGATCAGGGCACCAACCTCCAGCAGGAGCCCTCGGAGGAAATTAGCTGGTTCGAGACATCTTTAGGTGACAGCTTTGCCGTGCAAGGTACCTCTCAGGGGTGGGCAGGAAGGGAAGGGGTAAAATCCCAACCCTGTGCTTGAAGCGTGAGCACGGCAGGCCTGGCTGCCAGCCTGCTCTCGAAATGCCTGCATCAAAGGGATGAGTTAGGAGGATCGTTTGCAGTGTTCTTCTTTGTATTTCTCTTGTAAGGATCCTGTGTTTTATCTCCAGGTTTCACAGGATGGATTCTGATCATGCAGAACATTTCTGATTGCTACTACAAAAAAAGCACAGGCTTATTTGTCTATAGACACTGTAAGATGTAATTGCTGTTTTCATGGAATATATGTTCTGTATTTATGCTAGGAACCAAATGTAGAGCAGGGGGTTTTTTTCTTCTTCTTTTATCAGTTGCAGGGGTTTTATTTCCTTTTCTTTTTTTGTTTTGCCAAACTTCAGGAGAACAGGAAAGGATCCTTGAGATTGCTCAGGGGGCTCAAAAGGAGAGGCAGGGAAGTTGCCTGCAACATTCCCCAAGTTATCCCTTGGTGCAAAACAAGCAGAGCTGACTTTTGTCTGTCTCCAATACCTATTGCTCCTGGCAGCCTGGACTGCAGTGGAGATATTGAGCACAGTGTAAGGAGCAGCACACAAGTGACTTTCAGCAGGTGCCAACTCCCTTGAGGCAGCAGCCACCCAGGGGTATGGTAGTAGTCTAATGGATGGCTTTTCCAGGGGAGATTTAATGCTATGTTCCAAACAGGACAATGCCAAATCCACATCGCTCCAGACTGTGTGCATGAAGGCAGACAGCCAGAAGCCATGCCACAGAGGCAAATCTACCTCTGATCAAAGGAAGGGACTTGCCCCATTACAGCTCTGTAATAGACAGGGCAAAGGGAGTAGCACAGCTCCAGATGCAAAGCCGTGAGCCACTGCAGCTTGGAATAAACTCTGGAGAAACTTGAACCACTCCTGTGGCTGCTGAGCTGGTGCATAAGCACAGCATTTGTTACACAGGGTGCTGTGCCCAGGAAGCCAGGCTCCTGCAGCCACAAAATGCTAAAAGAAAAAGCAGATGATGAAGGCTGAGAGTCTGAAAGATCTCCATCCTTACCTCTGCAGACGCATGCTCCTCCAATCCCTGCAAGAATGGTGGTATGTGTGAAGCCAAAGGAAGTGACTTCAGCTGTCACTGCCCCAAGCCATATGGTGGGACTACATGTGAAAATGGTAATTGCTCTTTTGCTAACTTATACTCCTTATTTTGGCAGTTAATTCTACTGTTGCAACTTTATAAACCCACTGTTTGCTGAGCTGAGTGGTCTGACAGCCCACAGCAGTCATGCTCATAGTTCTTAGGACTTCATCCAGGCCAAAGTCTGTCTAAATAGCATCGAGTAAAATAGACCTCAGGAGTGCAAAGAGTGCTCCTCTATGCCCTGCAAGGTGCACAGTGGGGAGCTGCTCATTGGTACCACAGATTTTTTGCCATAGATACTGTGAATGAAAAGTGAGATCCCAACTCCACACCTGACAAATGAAAGCTTCCTTGGAGTGTCAAGAGAAGGCATCTTCCCATGATCCCTGCCAGAGCACAGCTCTTGTGCACACACAAATGCTGATGATGTACTTTGTGTCCCTGTTTTCCACAGTGGAGGACATGTGTCTGGAGAAGAACTGCAACTTTGGTGACTGCCTGATTATACTAACCCCACCTTATTTTAAGTGCAACTGCAAGCCTCCCTACAAGAGACCCTACTGCCAAAGTGGTGAGCACTCAGCTGGACACAAATTGTGGTGGGGACAGCACCATGGGTGGTCTGCAGTGGGAAACCACCCACTGCAGAGGGTAGTCCTGCCCTAGTCATCCTGCAGCTCCCGTCCATGGCCCTGTCCAGGGATGAATTACGCTTGATTTGAGGGGTGGTGGTTCAGTCACTGGTAAAACCCCCAGGGATATGCATTTCTCAAGATTTGGTGAGAACTCAAAGCCAACAGGCTGAGTGGGAGCTCTCCCCAGTTTCCACTGGGCATGCTAGTGGCTGTATAGTGTTCAGCACATTGACAAGGCGGTTCTGTGTTTTCCACATTGACAGCATCCAAACAGTGCAGTCCAAACCCTTGCAAAAATGGAGGTACCTGCATACGGAACAGATACAGATCAAAATTCACCTGCAAGTGCCCTGAACCTTTCAGAGGGAGATTGTGCGAGATCGGTACGTCACATTCCCAGGACAGAGGTAGGGGTGAACCTCCAGACAGCCAGGGGTTGGCTTCTCCCTGCAGCCACACTAACTGCTGCTACTCCTGTGGCATCCTGTGGTGACTTCCTGTCACTGCTCCAAGAGCCTGACTACCCTGGGGCACCGGCCTCTTTAGAGAGAGGGTCGGAGGAAGGGCTGACTTCTGCAGCCACTGCTGGCAAAGGGGCTTGAAACAGTTCCCATCTTGGTGTTTTCTAAGTGTGATTTGGCAAGGTCCTGCTGGTATATGAGTGAGTACACATTTCCCAGAGGTCACACGTCACAGAGGGAAGAAATGTTGGGTTTTCCATAAACGCTCAAAATCTAGTGTAGTGAAGATGCCGGCCCAGTTTCCTGTGACTCCCTGGGCTGAGGGGAGTGGCCTTTGAAGTAAATCAAGCTAGAAGGTGGACATATGTTGGGACATTATTCTAATTTCTGGCCTGTGTACAATAAGGAACATAATTATTCGGCCCAGTAGGTTCTTTTGATCCTCCATAAAATGAATGTACGACAAAGAAGGGAAGGAAGAGGAACCACTTTGATCAAGGAGCAACACAAAAGTCATTTTCATATCAGCACTGTCTTTCTACAGGACCGGATGATTGTTATGAAGAAGACTCCTCTACATATAGAGGAACAGTGAACCAAGCAGAAAATGGCAGGACCTGCCTGCACTGGAATTCCCACCATCTCCTGGACCACCCTTTTAATGCCTTTATGGAGGATGCTGACTCATATGGCATTGGTGAACACAACTTCTGCAGGTAATATTTTGAAGAAGCAGTTGCAGAGGTCTGTATCAAAGAGATCCGTGAGGACAAACTCCTCACAAATTTGAGAAACTGATGGTGTTAAGATCTCACAACTTTCTATACTGCCTGCCCACAAAACACCAGAATGTTAGAGATACCTTCTCTAACCATGCTGATGTGAGGCTTCCAGAAGCTGCCCTCTTTTTTTGAATCAGTCCCACATTTTTCTTATGGCTAAGATAGGTGTGGCAATAGTAATAAGGCAGTATTGTATGCCTCACTCAGCCATCTTCTTTGTCAAATCTTATGAAATATTATCTCTGGAAGTTCATCTCCCGTGTGGGAGCATGAGGCTGCTACCTAAGGATCCTCAGCTCCTCCACTGGTTTCATGGAGATGTCCCCATTCTCAATGGCTGATTCTCTCAACTGTTCCCTTCAGGAATCCTGATGAGGATGAAAAACCTTGGTGCTACGTCAGAAAAAATAAGGAAGTAGATTGGGAATACTGTGATGTTTCACGCTGCTCAGGTAAAGAATTAGAAGCGAGTGATTTGGCAGCAGGCGGCCTAGAGCAGCAGGTTGCTTAACTCTTCCAGTCTGATGTTATCTTTGCATTATACATCTGCTGTCCTCCAATGCAGCTGAAGAGACCCCAACAGAACCTCCAACAGATCCCCCTGAAATATTCCAAACCTGTGGACAACCAGAAGTTCGTAGAACACGCAAGAGGATTTATGGTGGATCCAAGGCTACACCTGGACAACATCCCTGGATGGCATCTCTGCAGAGACAGACTCCAGATGGGAATGAACATTTCTGTGGTGGAGTGCTAATTAAATCATGCTGGGTTCTTACTGCTGCACACTGCCTTGAGTAGGTTCATGTCCTGTGATTAGGGTAGATAAATGTATAAAAATCAGGATGGTTACTAAAGGCAGCATGGTATCCAAATTATTTGCAGTCAAAATGATTGCTGGGAGTCAAACTGAAAGGAAAACATACATGTGAAAAAGAAATGGACACATACATAAAAATGTTTATATACTTGAAAATGGTGCTTGCTGGAATAAAAAACTTAGGCCCCACTCAAATAAAATGAGCTAAAGAAGTTGTATGAGAGGGAAAAAGGAGGCAAGTAACAAGATTTTGTGAACTATAAAAGAAGAACTCTATGAAGCACTCAAGGGATATTGGGATGCCATAAGCAACATCACATATTACATCAGAATTAAGTTCTTTGAAAGAGTCAAAATACACACTTAGCTTTAATTTTTTTCTGTGTCAACTAGCGTAGAATATTACATTTCCTCCAACATTTGTATTGAATTAGTTAGAAACCACCATCCTAGGAAACAGGTAAATTATACACTGGAAATTATTCCAACACAGATGATTTAAAATATGCTCAGACAACGGCAAGCAACTGTACTCCTATGGCTACATGAGCTGCCACAGGAATAGACTGTGTGCACACTGCTACTCTGCCCTAAAATGCAAAAACAATCATGTACATGCATCTTTAAATTACTTTATTTCATGATTGCAACAATTTAAGAGCACATGTATTTTCCACCACTGCTTTCCTATCTAAGCCTTCCTATAATGATTTTAGGAAATCTTCTGGACAGGCTTTTCAACGGGAAGGAATATCTTGACTTCTTGATGCTAGAAGTGCAGGTTTTCACCGCCACTGATAGAAAATGTCTGTATATAAATGACTTTTTTTTTTTTTCCCAGAGACCCAGAAACAAAGATCCAAGTAGCCCTTGGAAAGCAAAACCTCAAGATGAAAGAGAATCATGAGCAAATATTTGATGTAGTGCAAATAATTTTACATGACAAATACAGAGAGAAGGATGGTATCCTGTACAATGATATTGGTAAATTGTTTGATACTCACGTGCCTCACCTCCAACCTTTGTTGTCTGATGTGCCTCTCTCCCACTAAAGTCAATGTAAAATTCTTATTGAGACCGTGCTCCAGAAATAATCAGGCCAAATTGTGATCTGGACCCATTTGAATCTTTGGGATGTAAATTGTGATGGGCAGGCAGAAGTCACTGCATAGGAGGAGCCAAACAATGGGAGCAGGTCCAGCACAGGGGGGCAAATGGAATGTTGGGTTTATGCAGCTTTGCATGGGGCTGCATCAGACACTGGTAACAATGGTTAGGGATCAAAATTAGCTCCAAATACTTTTTGTTATTGTTTATCTCCTCTCCAGCACTACTTAAACTGCAGCCTATTGACGGTTACTGTGCAGAGGAAACAAAGTATGTGAAAATAGCCTGTGTCCCTGACTTCTTCCTTCCTGTTGGGTCTTCCTGCTTCATTTCCGGATGGGGCGAGACAGAGACAGGTACTCGTGGGTTAACTGGGTTTTGGTGGGTACTTCAGTGGCAAGGTGGGCTGGTACTTTCAGTAGCAATTGCCAGACCCAAATGAGGACCTAGGCACTAGTGAAACCAAGACATGGAGTTCAAAAATAAGGTTAGCTAAAACATGCCTTGCAAATTACTCTTTAGCAGAAATCTCCAACTGCTTAATCAACCAAACCTTCCAGAGTTCTGATAAAATGCCTGATGCATTTTTTTTGTCTGCCTTCTGACTCTCCATGTCATGGTTTCATCTGAAGCCAGCAGCAGAAACAAGGAAGTATCAAGAGAGGCCGTGGTATATCTTGTGTGTTTCAAGACAGCACCAAGAAAGACAGGAATTTTCACATGATTTTCCAGCCCATTGGGTCAGATAAAGCTTCTCAGAAGCAGCATCTGGACCTTCAGATGTACTGAAAAATAAAAAAAATCCCAAGCTTTTCAAGTTCAACCAGCTCTATCCAAAAACCTTTCTTGCCCGTGGTAAATCCTAAGGAGAGAAATTATTATGCTTAAAAAAAGATAATGGCAATTTTCTGAAAAATGCCTTTTCTCATGTTCTGACTGATGTGTTGCTGTAAAGCAGCAGAAGGAAAATGTGTCACTGAGGCTGCAGTAGGTGTCCCAGTGCTTTGTGGCTGATACAGCCTGATACGATACATAGGACAAAATTCTCCCTTCTGATGTAACTCCCATTGAAGTCCACAAGAGACGAGTCTGTTCATTTGATCAGAATGCACCAACAGAATCTAATGGACATTTTTTAAAGTTCCAAATAAAAAGTCTCCCTTAAAAAGGGTAAGGGGGATTTTATGGGTTTTTTTCCCCAACAAAGAATATCAAGTACCCTGTACGTGTTCAACCTAAATGGCTCCTTCTTTGAGCAGAGCTATTATTAGCATTTCAGGAAATCACTGCAGAAATGGAATATTTCCTGTAACTCAAGCAGAACCAAACTTATAAACCACCTTTAATTATCTACAGATGTAGTACTTTGAAACTCTGGCTATTGCCTTTAGATGTCAAGTTATGTCTTTAGATTTGCTGTAATTAATCATTGCCCTTAAATATTGTATGATTTTCAGTTTTCATCTGTTTCATTAGCTTGCATGTTAAAGCATCTAATAGTACTAGTCTGAGAAGTGCTGAGCAGCTCAAAGTCCCATGGGGACCTCTGGGAGCTGGACCTTGGAAAAGCAGGATTACACAGAGAGAGCTGATTGGAACCAAATTCTGAATTCCTGACTTCACTTTTATTCAGGCAGCAACTCAGTGCCCTGAGTGAAACTTCAGGCTCCAACTCACTGGAAACCTATCATTTCAGCCAGAGAGTTCTTTTCTTCCCAGGCTAGCACATGCATCCCCCCTGCTCTTCCCCCATCCCATTTATATGGCAAGCAAGATCATATTTTGAATAAAAGACAACACGTAACAATAATGGAGGAAAGTAACTCCATTTTTTTGGTGCACATCCCACAGATGAACAATCCCACCAGCTGTTAGATGCCAACGTCAAGCTGATTTCGCAGAGGAAATGCAATGAACCCAAACTACACCATCACAGACTGGATGATAGCATGTTTTGTGCAGGAAAGATTCGGAAACCCGGAATCGATTCTTGTCAGGTCTGTTGCTTTTTCTGTATTTGAACACTAATTTTTTGTGTAAAGAGTGAGGCTGTGCAGAGCTTTGGCAGCGTGCTGCATATGTATCTGTTCTCACATCAGTGTATTTCAACAGCCTTTCTGCAGTTCACTTTGAGCTGTACATCCTTAGAGCTAATATTGCCACTCTCACCTACAGGCAGATCTGTGGAATCAAGAGACCAGCCTGGAAAGCTTGGCTTCTGAGGCAGTTTGTCAAAATAACCTGAAAACTTGCTCTTTTTTTTTTCCCTCAGTTTTTTAATGGCCTCTACCTTGAGTGCCAATTCTAATCTGATTTTCACTATCAGAGCTAAGACTTGCAGGGAGTCAGTATTGATGTTTCTTTTCATTCCAGCTACCACAAACGTGAAACAAGTTCATACTCACATTGAAAGTTAGGGAAGAGTTCGAACAACACTTCCTAAGGTGCAAATTACCACTGTAAACCATATTTTGCAATAGAAATCAGAAATAAAAGAAAAAAAATGAGACCAAGCAACTCAGAATAAGGCTATTTTGAGGAGTGTGAGACAGCTTAAATTTTTGTTTGCGCCAGGGATCACATCTCTATCTTTCTGAGTTGAGACTCTGAATTCTTGGTACTTTCACACCTGGGAAATTTCATGTGACCTTGTCAAATATATGTCACAGACTGGAAAAAATCAAAACTTGCATCCAGAAAGTCCAGTATCATTTGACCTGGTCACAGAACTGCAAGCCTACTCAGGGGCTAAGCAGCATCTGATGGTACATGCAATAGGAAAAAAACATCATTGCAGCTTCAAAGTCTTGTGATGAGAGAGAAGCATTCTGATTTTGGTTAATATTTTGCTTCATGCTTTGAACATGTGTGCTTTCCTTCATCAGGGAGACTCTGGAGGCCCACTGACTTGTATAGAAAATGGCTCCTACTACGTATATGGCCTTGTGAGCTGGGGTGATGGGTGTGGGTTAAAAAACAAGCCAGGAGTTTATACCCAGGTGACAAAATTCGCCAGTTGGATTACATCAGTAATTCAGTCTTCATCGAGATCACGTAATCAGGAGAGAGATTCGAAATGACAAACGGTAAGATTGAGAGATTTACTATTTTCAGCAATTCCCCAAATGCCTCCTCTTTAATCAAAAATATTACTGGTATTTTCTCGTGGCCTACATGGGGCATCCTTCACCATCTTGAAAACAGCCTTAAGAGTGTTAGCTAGAATGTCAGTGACAGTTTTTCTGTTGTGGGCTTTGAAAAAAGCCCACATTTTGTATCTAAACAGATCAGAAAGTAAAGCTACTCCATTTCTTCCCCAAAAAAATCAAAGGCCCTGATATCAATGTTTGTAGACCTGCTTTTAAAGCCACGAACCTTCGCCAAGTTCAGGTGCTGCCAGACATTTCCTCTTCCCCTCATGCTCCTGTCAAAGGTGCGTTTTTTCTGCACTCATTGGTGTGTGCTCTTACAGCCAGTACCATTTTTCACATATTTAAGAATCACCACGTGGCTGAGTTTGCAAGATTGCAGCCATTGGAATTTCTTGAGGAGGAAGGATCAGGCAGGACTGATTTAAATTATTTTTAAAACCACTTCTGTGGGTAAATAGCTCCAAATTCCACTGGTTGTGCATTCCAGATTGAAAAACAACACCACTAAAAAAACTTTAAGTATTAGAATTATCCACTTTATTCCTGATTAGAGGATAATTACTTGTTTTACTCCGGATCTACAATGGTTTGTATATGCTTAACAATACCAGTGAGACCTAGTTAGTACTAAATGCCATTAAAAAATCCGTGTCTAAAGCCATTGGATAATTTGGGGCTTCTCATAAGATATACATGTCAAATTGTGTAACTTTTGCCTGATGATTCTGCACAGAAATTTGAAAAACAAGGAATTGGTATTAAATCAGGATTTATAGAATAGACTTGCTTGTGAAAAGTCAATTCCTTAAACTAGTAACGTTACTCTCAGTTGAATTCCAGGGTTTACAACCTTCTCTAAGCAGCTGCCTAATCTGTCAAAAGCTACCCCTACTGCAAAGAGTAATCCTGATTTTTCACTTCAGAAGATTTTAAAAAGACTGAAGAACTAATTGTGTTCTGAATACATTCTGATAGTCTAGAGCAGATTGCCTGACATCTGCTAGAAAACCTGTCTTTGGCTAGTCAGTGATAACTTTGTTCCCACTGGCCTTTGACTCGTTCATCTCTTAAACCACTGAATCATGCTTTTGTGTTCTCTTAGGTCAATGGTGCCAATAATCCAGGAAAACAAAAAACTCCAAAAATTACAAACATGGAATAAGAGTCACCTGATTTATTAATTATAAATTTTTTCATATTCTACCATCTGTGGTACAAAGCTGAGCCTGCCAGTCATCTAGTACTAATTTCATTTACAGCTTTAAATAAATAGCAGAATTTGTAATACATTCAGTGGTAAATCACAAAGTATCCACACAAAAAATAAAAGTATCAGTTATAAATTGCAATGTTTTGATTGCTTTTTAAAACAAAAATTCTTAAATGCCATCTATTGTGTTTCCCAGAAAACTGGAAAAGCTACAGGTTTTGCAGGAAAAAAATGAAAATCTATTTGTGTTATGCTATGTTTTTGTTTACTTCTGATAGAGCTGCATTTGCCTTCTCTTGACTTGCAGAATTTCTGAAGCATCAGGGTTGACTCCAACTTGCTGAGATCCTTCTGTCGCCGACTGGTCCTGCAAAATCACGCCCAAATAAATTGTGAAACCAGCCAGTGGACAGGAGAGGGTTTTAACTATTATTGTATAGCAATATTTTCATATTCAAAATTACACAACTGGCAAAAAAAATGAGGAAAATCTAAATCACTGCTCTGCACTGAGCAAATTTCTGCAGTGGAGAAGTACAGAAAACGGACCTGTTCATGTAAGCTAGATACCTCACATACCAAAGGACCAAATGTGCTCAAGTCCTAGTTTCTATTTTGAACCCTAAATAAAAAGCAAACCAACAAACACCTGAGTTCCACATGGGTTGCACACATGTAGGTTTCCCTGGGATCATCAGATCATTATCATACCTTTTACTTAAGCAGATTGCCTGTAACAATTGTTGTAACTATTACCTGTAGTTCCCACTACCTGCTTTACTCAACCACAGTTTTCACTTATTTCCTGAGTAACTTTTCATATGGGAATGTAAATCATGGATATGTACTGTTTCTTTTGGTCTGGATTATTGTTTGACTTCTTACCAAAGTTAACAATTAAATGATCAAAGTATTTGAAGTGCAGTGCTTCTCTTTTATTGTAGCTGAATGCTTCCTAACTGTAAGGGCTACGAGATTCCTGTGCAGACTTCTGCTCTCCTGTGCTGGGACACTGTAGGCTGGGAGTCATCCCTGTGGAGGCAGGCAGAAGGAAAGCCCGGAAGATCCCTGCTTGTAATATCTTTAACCTTGAGCTGGACAGAGGCAGAGGAGGCTGGAGCACTGCCCCTTTGCACAAAGCTTTCCCCAGCACACACTAGGCTGTTGGGAGCCTACACTAGCCTCTCGGTACAGCTGCCAGTGGAGATTACATGGCAACATGGAATTACATGGCAACACGTGGTTCCTGCTCAAATCAGGAAAAGAGAACAGGAGTTGCACGGGGAGTCCCTTCCACCTCTGCTTCTGCTTTCCACAGAAGTACTAGGACATTTGGAGATCTGAAATCATCCCCGAGCTGGGGAAAACACATCCTGACACTGACACTGCTGACACTGTGAATTCCCTTCAATGGTTCCTTCAAATTGAGATGTACACTAAGCCACAAAGCTTCATGAGGGAAGTGTACATATGCTGTTCAGATAATAGGGAGAACTGTAGACTCCAGGGAGCATTCAAAAGTATTAGACAGGATGTGTGCAGGGAAGGAGCAGAGCTGTTGGGATTTGTGAGAAGAATGGTTTACTCTACTTACAGATCCAGGTCTGTACAGAGCAGAAGCACCCAGCAATCCCATTTCCCGAAGGTATGCCAGCTCAGCAGCTCTTCTTGCCATTTCAACCTTGTGAGAACCTGGGGGGGTCCAGCCAATGCCTCTGAGCCAGTTCAAGTCAGACTTGTATTTTACCTGAGAGAACGAAACATGCACGAGGATGCATTATTTTGTTGGGCTCTAACCAAATCTCGTGCCCTGGCTGTTCAAGAGAGAGCATATAAAGAGCAGCAAAGTCAATAATGAAAAAATTTACTCATTTTTAGCAAGCAAGCTGTGGTTCTTTCAAGAAGGTGATTTTGTTGGCAGGTAAGGTTTGCCAAGGAGATTGCACAGACAGCCCCAAGACCAGGGAAGGACCATGTCACCCAGCCACACTTACATCACTCTGCAGCTTGTAGGCCTGCTTTGCATGTTTCACATTTAGCTGCTCAGGGTCACAAGTGTATTGGTGCAAGGGCTGCCTGTAGTTAACATTGCTTGCGAGCTGCTGGCTTCTCTTGGCATGGAGGAATCCTGGCTGGTTGAGGTGACTCTGGAACTGTCCCCTATTTAGGGCATAATCACTCCTGTACTGGATGTCACTCTGGAGTTTCCCCACTCTGAGGACATGTCTGATTTTGGGATCATCATTTGCACTGAGGAATCCAATCTGCTGGCCTCTGTCTCTCAGGAAGGCTTCTCTGTATTTGTACTGCAAGAAGTGCAGAGGAAAATCTCATTGTCACATTCAAATTACCTTTGAATTCTGTTATGAAATAACTTATCCTCCCCTAGCTATCAATCATGTTTCCTGTAATGCATAAAGACCAAGGGTTTGTTTGATACCAATCTACATCCCCTAATCTAACAAGACACTTTAGAAGAATGACCTTTGTGCTCATTTTTAAAGGAGTGGAAAGACTTAGGTGGCCCAAAATGCCCATCTCTCAATAGTAATCAGAGATCCTCCTACTGTTGCACTCTTGGGTACACAGAATACACAGCTCAAGCAATGAAGCTCCTCTATCTTTAGCTTTCTCGCCAGCTGTGGTCTTCTGTGTTCAAAGATGACTCCACTTTATCCTAGACCATGCTTTAACTATTCATAGCCTAGTACCTATTTTATTTGATTAAATCATAATATGTCTTCTTCCCAATAAAAACTCTTGGGACATAAAACAGAACATCCTGGTATTGGACATTATTAATGGTAGCCTTTAGCTGGAAATATTTGCATTTAACCAGTACTTGGTTTCATTGGATCATCAATATTCCACACCAGAACAAAGTCCACTCATGTCAGAATTCACCCATTTTCACAGGAAGGAGTGGCATGGGAAGCGGGTTGGGAAGTGTTTGAAACAGAACAATTCTTACATCACTAGCAATCTCTCTTGAAGCCTTTGCTGTCTGGAATGGGATGGCGTCAATCCTAAAATCACAGCCAGATGCCCTTGTCTGTTCCCAAGATGTTTTATACAATTTCTGTGTTGAAAAGAAAAGAACAAAACAGTCATTTCCCCCTGCAGTTTCTTAAACGCAGTCCCATAACTGCAATAATAAATGTTTTATCCTACTGGGCTTATTTGTATCAAGAGCCATCAGTAACATCTCCAAGGTTTTGATCCAGTTCTATAGCACTTCGACTTCTTTTCTATTCACCATAATGATAAAATGCCTCATCTGAAAAGTGCCACCAGGGTTTCCTTTTGTACTTGAATGTGGTTGTTTTTGATGTGATTTAATTTCTATTAGAAACTGTGATGCATCAGTCACATCAATATTGCATTGATATTGCCCTCATTCTCTCTTTTGATGCATCCACTCGCAGTGTCTTGGGTTTCCTGGCATCATAATTTCAATACCAGTTATTTCAAGCTTTTCAAATGATCCTCGTCTCTATCCCCAGCCACATGTGGCTTCATTAACTCATGTGGAATAACAGCTGGTTCTAACATATTTAATGTGACTTTGAGGATGCGAATCACATTTACATCCTGAAGAGAAATTGCTCTAGATTTGGTTCTTCTTCCATCAGTAGCTTTCTTAAAATAGCTTCCAGTCTGCAGGTCCTGCTACATGGCCATGGTATCTTAGCTGACACTTTTGGCTGTCCTTTTTTTATCTTATTCATTTGCTTTCTGTAAGTCTTTGATTCATCCCTTCTGGGGTTTGTGACCATATGAAAAGAAGCACAAAATCCACTCCACATTTTAAGATAACTCTGTTTCACTGGTGTATGTAGTGCTAGGTGCTGCTAAATTTGAAAGTAAACTGAGATGCCAGAAATCCTGCAAGACAGCCAGGGCAGAAGCAATGCAAGCATCACTGTACACCCTGCTAACAGGTATAGGGCTGACCTTTCATTTGTCTGCAATCCTTGCACACAACATTTGCCTTTTTACATTTTCCTCTATTGCTTCAAAAATTGTAATTTCTACTTGTTTCTTTCACCTGTCTCAAAGCTCCTTACAAACTAAGGTCATTTTGACCCTACAGGTAAAGACAAGAGCTATTTAATCAGGGAACAGGACATCAGGAATAGAGTGAGTTCCTCGGTATGAGATAATGTGGAAACAAACAAATTCTCTTTAAACTAATTCCACACACTGATTCAGTTACATCCAGATTGATGACAACTATACCTAAGGGATCAGTTCAACACAGTGTTGCAGCTTCAGAAAGGTAGATTACATAGTCAAGGAAAGATGAAAATCTAAAATACCTTAATTTGTAACTACCCATATCTATATTGGAGGTTTGAAATACTTAGTAATAGCTTACTGCCCTAGGAAGTTAAATGTATGCTTAGAAGGAAAATTAACAGACTTTTCCTGATTCTTCCAGCCCAAACCTAGCAACATCTTGGCTGTTCACTGCCTCTGGCTTTTTTTTAAGTTTTGGTCAGGCTTGGAGAACCTGCCTTCTACATACATGGAAGTTTTTATTCCCACACGAGTTTACCAAGTCAGCTCCCCAAAGGAGAAGGCTTACTTACATCACTGATGTAAAGTGCATTCTGGCGGGCTCGGATAAAATCAGGATGATCAGGAGGCAGAGTGTACCTGTGCCTGCCTTCGAAACCTCCAGCCTTGTACAGCCTCTGTGGGGCCAAAAGTCATTGAATGCAACTGACACTGGAAGCAACATCAAGATCAATTCTTTTATGCAGTATAGTACTGCAGAAGTTAAGATCACTTATACATTGGAATGGAACCTACCTCATTGCACTGGAGGTAGCTGTTTTTGGCATGAATCAAATTTGGAGAGTCGACCACAGCAGTGAACTTCAGACTTTCTGGCTTCTGACGGTACTTCACCTGAGAGGGGGAGCAGGCAACAAAAACAAACAAAGGAAAAAAACCACAAGATGTTTCTGTTAATGATATATGACAATTCCAAGAGTGTGGTAACTGGGGTAAAACATAAAAGACACTTTCCTGAAGCCACTGTTCTGCTTTAGTCTCAGTAGCTCTTTCAGCTAGGGACTGGGGATGCCTTTGTGTCAGGCACCAAACTTTCTGGTGTGTGTGTCTTTGTGTGTGTGTGCAAGAAAGATTTCCCACTGAAAATTCACATGCAAAAGCTTTTGAACGTTACACTTTTGACAGCTCATAATTTTTCTCCATTAATGCATGATACTGAGCAGGCAAATGCCCCTTCAGTGCTGTTGTCAGTGCTGTATCTTTCTATGTAACTTCCATACCCACCTGCTTAGAATTTCATAATGGAGTTTCCTGCATTAATTTATTGCTGCATGTTTTGCTTATACTCTTGTGTTTCATTTGGAATGGAAAATATTCAGCAGGTGTCACACAGTGGACTTGTGTCTCCTGTACTGCTTCTTGGTAACTTACACCTTGTATAAACAGGCTCCCACATCAAAAGGAAATGATAAGCTACATTCGTAAGTGTCATGTAACGAGGAGCCTTGATGGTAAACAATTCCTACAGACTTGCTATCCCATGAAAGATTTATCAGTTACCTCACTGATGAGCTCTCCAGCCTTCTTTACACTCTCTATCTGCGGAGATCTCAGAGCCATCCAACCAACTCCTTTCATGAAGTTCAGGTCTGATTTATAGCGATGCTGTTAAAAATGAAAATCGTTAGCTATCAGTTTTGTATCCACAGCTATTAAGGTTTTTTAAAAAAACTCCCTGGTTCATATTCACATTTTTGAGGTTTTTCATTTGCCATGCACATATCAGATCGTAAAGCCAAACTGTTTGCATTTGTTCGTTCCACCAGGAATTAAATAATGTATCATATGCAAGTTACAAGAGAAGGCCCCATGAGTGAATTAGTATGACTCAAAGCAGTAAGTAATAACCTGTTTGTACTGGGCGTAAAAGAACCTCTTTTGAAATAATTTTATGAGGTGAGTTCAAGTCAGGAATACTAATTATTTTATCTGGTTCATGGCTCCTCGTTAACCCCATTTCTAGGAGGACACATTACTCTTCCTTTACTCACATTAAAGGCTTGCTTTTACCTCCTAATCTATTAAAGAAAATCAGGCAGACCCAATAAAAAGTGAAAGTCAGCAAAGTACCCGCAATCCCAACAATCCTGACTTCACTTCAGACTCATTGTGTCTCACTGTGGGACTTTAATCCAATCATCCATTTTTTTTCATTTTTTTGTTCTCCCCTATATGTGAAAGGACATGACAATCAACTCACTCAAGTGTGCTGTATGTTACTCTACTAGGCAGTGAGGGTATCAGGCAAAACCATCATCACCACTTGTGACTTGGGGGTTCTAAAGGCAAGAGCTGAGGTTCTCCCTCACATCCTATCTTGTGCCTCCATAGGCAAGCTCAGGAGGACCTAGGGCAGGGTCCAAAAGAAAGATTTTACCTCACTCTGTAGCATGTGGGCTCTTTTGGCCCACTTCATCTTCATGTCTTCTGGGAGTGCTGTAAATTCATGGAGTCTCTTTCTGTAATCTTGATCACTTGCTAAGGCCTGGGCTTTCCTGGCATGGACGAGGTTCACCATGTCCATGGGCAGATGAAACTGAGACCACACATCTTGGGATCCCTTCTTGTACTCTTGTTCACTCTGTAATTTGGCAGCATGCAAGCAGTGCAGCAACCTGGTGTCATCCAGAACACTTCTGGCACCAATGTGTTTTCCTCTCTCCATCACAAAGTTGTGTTTATATTGGTACTAAAAATTAAAACAAAAGGGTAAAAGTGAAAATGTGCCAAACTTAGACTGGTTATTCCAGGTAACTAACTTAAGATAAATTACTGAAACATCTGTTTTCTGTAAAACCAGTCAAGGTACGTAGAACTAGAAAGCAATTGCTTGAATATCTCATTGATCTCAAATTTTAATACCACGGGAACTGCAACACTAAAGTTAAGCACATCTCAATGCATTTTCTGAATATGACCAAAGCATTGATCATGTTTAACCTCAAATCATGTATTTTTATTATCTCTCTGAGAATTTTATTCCCATCACCAGGAATGAGAAGGTAAGAGAAACAAACAAAAGACAGAAAAAAAAAATCTATACAAAAGCAAAACACTGTGCACTCTGTAGCCTTCAGATTTGCAAATGCCACCCAGCTATTTTAAAGAGTAAATTCAGTTTTCCTGGAAAGAATAAGAACCAGCAACCCCTCATTCTCATCTTTGCTGAGACTATGACTCTCCCTGTGATCTTGCATTTATCCTCTCTGTGAAATAGTGATGATGATGATAATGCTTATTTATACAGCATCAACAGGGTGCTTAGAACTTTAAAGGGAAGGCCTGGGCCCTGAAGAGTTCATAATGTAGTTGAAATGGGATAATAACACTTATCTACCACACAAGAGAGTTGTGGGGATTAAATTACAGCATCTAATGTTTATAAAGTGCTTCCAAGATGAAGGGCCAAATTCAGATCTGTTGTAAGTGGATGTAATTCTATTACGGACTTGTACCCTCTAGAGCAGATCTGAAGCTGTAACAAAAAGCACTCTGCAAAATATGGTTAAGTATATATTATAAATTACAGCTAGGAATGGTTGCTTCATTAAACAAACACATGCGAAATATATTCATATTTTATCACATTAAAGTATGCAACTAAATACTACCACAAAATGAATAGTTTTTCCATCTTCCCAGAATTTATTAAATATCTTGTGAAGGAGGGATGAACCTAGGCTTTCTGAGAAATGGATACCACCATGTCTGATTGTTTTGCATACAACAGTCCAAATGATAGGATATTTATAAGGATGAGATGATTTGTTTCCTCTACGTCAGAAGTTAAGGGGGTAAGTATTTACAGGAACTTGCACTGATTTTTATTTCCTAACCAGACACTTCCAAAAGTCAGCTCAAAACAGAGTGGACAGAGCTAGTGGACACTTCATAGTATGAGGAGCTGAAAGACTGAAAAAGAGCAGAATCCCTGTTTTTTCTGTTTGCAAATGCTTTAATTCATTTGCTATTTCCCACTGGAAGATGTTTAACCTGGCTTGGTTCCCGATTAGCAGCGATTCTTCCTCTTCTTTTTTTTCCTAATTCACACAAAGAATCTCATTCATAAGTAATATATTCTGTCTCACACTTGTCTCACATGGTTATGGAGTTGCTTTAATTCAGCAAAATCTGCTTTAGACATTGTTTTACATGAAGTTAACAGAAATTAGGCAAGAAGGGAGGTTGAATCATTCAACTCACATCACTGGCAATTTCTCTGGAGGCCCTGGCAGTCTGGAACGGGAGTGCTTCCATTGTCAGCTTGTAGCCTTGAGCACGTAGATTATGCCAAGATTCTCTGTATTTTGCCTAAAGTAGGAAAGGCACATGTAGACTGCTGTTTTACTTTTAAATGCACAAAGGAACAAACAAAGGAACACTCTTTCATTTGTTATTCTGTGTTGCAGTCTCCTTCTTTATAATCAAAGGATTTTTTTTAAATTATCTTTGGGAAATCCTACTAACTCAGACAAAACATGTCTCGTTCTTTATGTAGATTTAATTTACTCACAACCGTATATATGCTAATGGAGAGAAATATCATTATAATCAAATCAGGGAAAGCATAAATAGAATAGACCTCAAATTTCCTGTACTTATCCATCTTCCTTGCCACTGCACAATTCATCCTGCATCTGAAATAAGTGTGAGAAATACAGAACAAATTCTTACATCGCTGAGGTTGGCTGCATTTATTCTTGCCCGTGTAAACTCTGGCAGACCCAGCGTTGGTGTGTAGTGATGCCGACTGTCCTCTCCTGCTGCTTTATAGAGGCGCTAGGAAAGAGATCAAAGAGGCAACTGAAATTAATTTTCTCTATTGTTTCAGTAATGCAACAGCAGCACTTAAGTTGTTAATGATTGTGAAAGCTATAGTCAGCCATCATTGAAAATAGATAAGAGTGTATCACTGAAATTGCAAAGTTTTATTCTGGGCATAAAGACAGGGAGCTTTTGCTGGGCATAAAGAACATTTACATTAATTTTTGTAAATATATGTTGATGCCAAACCGCTACATTCTTAGCCTTGCATTGTTACATTCCCAGCAGAACAAAAGTACACCTAAGAATGTTAAGGGCATCATGAATGTGTGTTAAATAAAAGGGCTAGCATTTCTGGTAGACTGGGCATATTTTCTAGCTTGAATTTTTTCTTCAAGTTCTTATATATGATTTTGGTAATTTTTCTATAGGTTTTGTCTTGTCTTTTTCATAATTTAGAAAAGTGATTCTTTTTTTAGGAGCCCTCAAATGTGGATCACACTACGCAAATGAACTCCCTCTAGAACACCCCACAGTCCTGATTTTTTAGTCTCTGCTTCATGCAAAAAAACTTATAATGAAACTCTGTTGTATGGATACTATGTGAGCTTTTTGGAAGAGATTGAATTGAAAATGGTATTAAGTGTTTGGAAACAAAAAAGTGATCTGTGTAAAAGCACAAATCTTGCTCTTTTTTGATGCATTTTGCTTTCAGAACAGGGCTGTCTCTTTCCCACTTCTCCATCCCCAGCTTGCTGCATTTTGAAAAGCATATTTTTTGATTCACGTTAGGAGAGCCTACCTCATTAGCAATCATATTGCTGAATTTTGCATGAAGGAGGCCAGGAGAGTCTGTCACCGACGTGTACTTGAAGGAATGTGGCTGCTGACGATATTTACTCTGAGTTCACACACAAAGAAAAATGAACAGAGTAGGTAAATTGTCTTGTCAGATAAGGGACTTTTTCCAATTTCAGTGGCCTAGTAGTGCTTCTTGTGCTTAAAACTCTAGTTTGTCTATTAATCCTTAGTCTAATTTACCTTTTGCTATTCTGAGTTAGGTGCATTCAAGTCTCACAGGGGAAATGAAAAGTAAATAAGGAACAAGGCGTGAAAGGAAAAAAAAGTGCTGCTGTGCTGAATATGCTGAAAACAGTAATGAGGTTATTTCACCCCTTGGTGTCATTAACCCTGGGTAGCTGAATTACAGCAAAGGCAATCCAGTCCAGAGAGAGAAGGAGCTGCACAAGCCCACTGAACTTTTTTGTGAGGAACAAAAAGGTTCCACCTGGCCTGTGGCCCTATGTCAGAATTGTGAACAAAACAACTATAAGATCACGGCAAGTGTGGATCCGTTCCCTAGAACATAACTCTTTATTTTCCCTCGTTTCACATCTATGTGAGTATGGACAAAAGATGCAGGATTTGAAACCAGGAGAGACTGTACTGAGAGAACACAACAGAGGAAATAAAAGTCCAGTTACAGAGGGAGAAAAACAAGACAACACAAAAGCAGCAGGTGAAAAACACACTGACTGTAAAGCAGGAGAAGAGCTGAGGACCACGTGATGTACTGGGTACTGCACAGCTCATTCTAATTCTGGAGAAATAGTACAAGGTACTTATTACAGATAGGCACAGCCTTCTTTTTAGTTGAAAAAGCCCATTTAAATTCTAAAATAAATAACATAAAATAACCACCTCCTGGGTCTGAAACACAGGAGAAAAGATTTGCAAAATAAGTTAGCAAAGTTTGCAAAGCCTAAAACTCCATCAGGTTCACCCATCTGCACTTATGACACGAGTGGAATGATCAAACGCAAGAGGAGGGCGTCTGGCATTATCCACTGAGTCACTTTGCCAGCCCAGTCTAATAGAAAGACATCTGGCAAACTCTTGTTCGTAGTGGAGAAATCAAAACCCTCTTTTGTTACCTCACTGATGAGTTCAGAAGCTTTCTTCTTTCCTTCAATCTCTAGGGCCCCTGGAGTAATACATCCAACGCCTCGCATAAAGTTCATGTCAGACCGATATAAATTCTAAGGAAAACCAAGCAGAAGTAATTACGAGTTTGCATTTGAGACACCCTATATTTATTCACCCAAAACCACACAATAAATCCACTGAAATTAGTACCTACCACAGAGAGTTCGTACACATTGCCCTAAGATCTTGTGTTTATGAATGTGTATCTGTGTGAATACAGCCCTGACAGATCTACAGCACAGATGCAGCATTCTGAGGGCTACTGAGCCTCATGAACACCAAATGATGTTTCAACTCCTAGCTTCTATTTGTAACCTTGAAAAAACCTTTTCTAGGTGCATGAATTTTCTTCATATATAATACATAAATCACAGGTTGACATTATTGATTTATAAATACACACAAAATAAGACCAGTTGATAAAAACCTAAGACAATATCCTTAAATAAAAGCTAATAGCTTTTAAGTAAGAGAAACTGTAGATAAAATACCCTTGATTTTTAACAGTTCTGAATGGTCATAATTTAAGCAAGGAACACTAAGGAAAAATAGCACAGAGCCATTGCATGCACTTCATTAACATTTCCAGACCACTAAACCTAGCAGTGACTCACTGTAAATATTAACTTTTCAAAAGTTACCAATAGGCTACTGATAGATACATTACAACAATATTATTTCATTAGACAATGAGAAGGATGAGGAGTAGGTTGGATGGAAACCTGCCTCAGAATCTCTGATTATGTGTGTTTCACCCAAATTAGGGCAGCACAACTGGCATCTGACGTTACACTTGTTTGGACACTGTCTGCCGTCTCCAATTCTGTTGGGTGGAAGTGTTAAAATGATCTACAGCAGAATTCTGTGGCCAGACGTTTAAAAGATACAGCCCCTCCTGAGGTCTGCAGGGGCAATGTAACCTATGAAAAGCCCTTTGCTCAAGGCTGTGCCGACAGATTTGTAAGGCATTATCCAGTTAATTTTACTCAAAAATACGTAGGGAGTTAAACTCATCCTTCTTAAAATTTCAGTGGATATATCTTGGGCCAGAGCTTATAATTGTCTTACAAATCAGATCTTTGTTGTGAAAGCACACATGAATTCCACCCAGATGCAAACCAAGTTGTAAATACTAGTTGGTAAAGGGTTTGCAGTGCTAGAAAGACCTTAAAAAGGGTATTTTTGCCAACAGTCCAATAATCCTCACTTGCAAACACTTTTCTATCCATTCATCAAAGACTACTCAAACTTCATCTCTCGGTGTAGTGTGATCACACACATTGTTCCAGCAAGATAAAAGTCTCATTCCTACATGCAATCAAGGGGGAACAGGCATTGTTTATTCCTCAGCTGCTGCTCACACACACGCTGTCAGCTGTCACGAGTTGGAGCAGAACTTCCTCGCACCAGAACCAACAGGGAAATATCCCTGGGACACTTTGCAATCACCTCACTCTGCAGTTTGTGGGCGTTCTTGGCACACCGCAGCCTCACATCGTCAGTCAAAGCAGTGTACTGGTGGAGCAGCTGCCTGTATTCCTGCTCACTGACCAAAGCCTGGGCCCTCCTGGCATGGACCAAGTGTATCATATCCAGCGGCAGGTGGAAGTGAGACCTTGTATCCTCAAAACCTTGCTTATATTTCACCTATCAAATGAGAAACAGATCACATAGGTATCACAGCAAAATAATAAAAATTCAGGTTTCGATCAGAAGAGACATTTCTCACATTTCTTCCATTTTGCAGTACAAATTATTCTTTTTAAAACAAGTTCCCTAACTTGTTTAACCATACTGTGAAAGATCAATAATTATAATCAGAATATGTGGCAGCCTATTCTTCATCAAAAAATTAGCCTTCCATATTACATTCAATTAAACTGAGATTATTTAGTTAGTTAGTTTTTTTGTTAAAACTTGATACATTGAATCTATAAAATTAACCAAACTGGCAAGAGAAGTCCTAATTCACTGAATTTTTAGAAAGTGCCACAAAAAGGGGCAGCTACTGCCTGAGTAAAACATGCAAACAGCCTTATTTATATTAGAATAAAAACAAATCCTCAGTCAAAATATTTGTTGATTTGGCCAGTTTCATTTCA
Source organism: Monarcha castaneiventris obscurior (assembly GCA_026261815.1). Taxonomy (NCBI): domain Eukaryota; kingdom Metazoa; phylum Chordata; class Aves; order Passeriformes; family Monarchidae; genus Monarcha; species Monarcha castaneiventris. The sequence goes on along the minus strand of JAMPIT010000886.1, from coordinate 8,394,027 downwards.
TAGTTTTAAAGCAATATTTAGTGCTGGGTTGGTTTATTAACTTCTTGTCTCTGTCCAGGAGAAGAAAGGTGTTGAAATCTTCAAAGAACTTTATTCACATGACATTTCCCAATCAGATTATGCAAATTTGAGATGTTCAGGCTGTTCATTGGGATAATGAACATCCAGAGCTATTGATGGCCATCAAATGACTTAGAGTTATTCATTTCAGTTACTCTAATTTATAAATTAGAGTAACCTGACGGATGGATGAATTCTTCAGACACTTGCTATTACCTGTATGTCTAAGCCTGCCATCAGTACAAGACCAGCACTTCTGAGAACCATGAGCACCCTCCCATATATTTCACTGCTTTCTGGATCAAGCCACAGTCTTCAGAATGCACTGAAATGTTACAATTTTTACAAGCAAACAACAAATGATGTGATTCTTGGCACATCTCAAGACGAGGTGGCAACCCTTCCCCAACCAAAAAAGTCCAACTTGAAATTCCATAAACTCATTCATCCTTTGGACTTTCAGAAAAACAATAAATTGAAAATAAACACAGAATAACTAATTTACTTTACTTCTGTACAAAGACCAGTGCTGATTCTCAATTAGACCTGCCTCTGAGTGATTCTTTCACAGAGTAAAATATTCTGTGATAGGCAGCAGTGGTTTGAAGCAGGGGAGTGTGCTAGAACACAGGCTCCTTTTACTGTCAAATTACTGTAAAAAACGTAGAAGAATGGCAAGAATATAATGATTATATTTACATATCTGGAAAGTGGGACAGAAAGCCCTAAGTTAAAAATAAGTAGGCTATTCCACAGCTAGTCCACAGCTAAGTGCATCTTCCTTGAAGAACTACTCACAGTTAGGAAACCAATTCAAGAATGCCCCCATCTTCTTTTGTGTACTTACATCACTCTGCAGAGCTGTTGCATGGACTGAATGAGCAATACGAATGTCACCATCCAGGCCACATGAGCCAGCCATCTGCCCCTTCATTTTCTGAAATGCCTCCTTATATTTGTGCTAAAAAGGAAGTAAGAATAGAAATGGGGATAGGAGTGAAGAGAAGTGTTAGTCCAGCTGTTAAAACCTGAATAAAAGGGGTTTCATAATACAGTAAATTTAGACAATACTCAGTATGGTAATAAATCTGCATGAAGCCTTAGTCGGTTCTAGGAAGACCTCACCCGACTGCAAGCCCTGTGATTATCCAGTCACTGCAGCAGGTAAGTTTCTCAGCTTTGCTTTCACAAACCTGCCTTTGCTTATTTACCAATAACACCTCATTGTGGCTGCACCTCCAAAAGCACCACTAACTAGTCCAAGGCCAGATGTCTCCCAGATGCAGAACTGGCTGGACATGCTGTTTCCATCAAGAGTCCCTCAGCAAGGCAGATACAGCCTATATGTCCTACTGGACAATATCAGCCATGAGTTCACCTACATCACTTATGATTTCACCCGAAGCCTTTGCTGCCTGGAAGGGGATGGCATCCAGTCTCAGTTGATAGCCACCATCCTTCATCCTTCTCCAGGACTCCTTGTAACGAGTCTAGGAAATATGGAACAGAAATGAAGAAGAGTTGCTGTTCAGAGGGTTGACATCGCAGCATTTTTGAGATCCTACGTTACCACGTGAGTTTCATTCTATTCTAATGCAGAGGGCAAACACAAATGAAACAGTCAATGCACAACAGGAATTATCACAAGACAAACGTCCATTATAAAAGACTATTTTTTTGTTCATTTTTAATCTTTCTAATGTAGGTGAATTTGGACAAGAAGTTTGATTTCCCATGTTACTTCAGAAATATTTAGACCATAGAATGATCATATAGGAAAGGAAAGAAATTTAGTATGATTTCCTGTTTAGGACAAACAGCAAAGCACTATCAACATTTCCACTTCCCTTTAAAATATTAAAGGTCAGGTTTATACCTCACTGATATTCATAGCATTTAATTTGGCCTGAAGGATTTCAGGAAGATCTGTTGTTGGTGTATACTGATGCTTTATACTCTCTCCATGCTCCTTGTACAGCCTCTGCAAACAGACATGAATTTCAGTAGCAAGTACTCACTACATGTTCAATCATTAGTTCAAACAAAAACATTAACAATTAGGTTTATGGAAAGCAAACATTACAGAAAAGCAACAGAGGCATTAATAAATACAGGTAATTGTATCAGTCAAAATGGATTCAAAAGCCTTTGGGAGTCTGATACACTTATCAGCTAGAGTATGCTAGAGAGGAGCTCCTTGAAGTTTTGAATGTGTAAATCAATGTATATGAAAATTCAGATATCTGAATATTAATTTGATAAAACTTCTAACATATGTGGGTGGGGAGAAGAATAAATAGTATTCATTAAGGATGTACAGCAATGAGTGGCCCACCAACACTTTGAAATTCCACAGAAATACAGGGAGTTGAAGCTCCCCAAACACCTCTCTCCAAAAGTGTTCAATTTTAGCAGATAAATGGGATGGTAATTATCTGTGCAATTACTCCAAATTTATTTCCAGAGTTAGTTGCAAGGGGGTGCTCAGTAGTCAGTGGGATAAGATTTAAAAACCTCAGAGGGAGACTTATTCCATCATAAAACGGGTGTCTGTGTGTGCCTCTAAAGGCAACCCTTGGAGGAAGAACACAGGGCTGGCCCAGGACCAGATAACTTCCAGATGTCTGCAGACAGGTAAGAGGAGTTCAATGCAGTTAACTGGAACTGGAACGTCCCCTGCAATGGCTTTGCAGAGTTCTCATTTTCATATTATTTTTCTTTCCTAGCCTAGTTTTCTTCTTATTTAGACAGACACCTTTTTGCCTTAGATATGACCCATGTCTGAAGCATCTGACCAGCCTTTTCCAGGCTATTATTCCTGCAGGAGTGTTCAAGACCCTCTAGATTAGAATGGACCCCTCTATTTCACCTATCTGACACTTTTTTAGCAGCTGGGCCCGCTTGTATTGCAGCTCTGTAAGAGGAAAATTAATGAGGACTCCGTGTGTGAAGAAGTAGAGCAACAGACTGATTTTGACTGTGGCTCAGTGGAACAAAATGACTTATGTTTATCCTGCCTGAGATGTAAGCCTTTTGGATCTTATTAATTAAACCAAAGGCACAGACACCAAAAGTATTACAATAGCATGTGTTTTACACAAAGTCTTTCATCTTCTCCTTCACTTTAAAAATATCTATTTTCACCATAAAACATCCTCTCATGTTTGAAACTTGTCTTTTTTGAGTGACTTTTGCTTATTATTCACTTCTGTATTATCCCAGTTAAGTCTACAATATTTTTAAATCGCTCTTCTATTAAAAATAAACATGTTTAAACACCAAACAGCCTCAATTCTTCCCTTTAAGGTTTCCCCTCCTGGATTTCTCTCTCAGCAGGATGACAGCTTGAAATAATTTATTTTTTCTTCCTTGTCATGCTGCCTTATATTTTGTTTCCAAAGAATATGCAGAAACTGAAATTTGAAAGATCTGTTTGAAAGGGGGAAAGAGCTCCAGATATGCTCTTCCTCAGTGAATATCAAAAGGCCAAAATTTTTTAAAGGTCAAAGGTCAGTCTTACTCCTAAATTTTACTTCTGAAAATAAATGGGACAGAAAGCACTTTCTGTATGAAAATCCCACTTTGGTGGGATCTCTGTGGCTTCCCAATCCAAGTTAGAAACATGCTCTTTGTGGGATGCACCACACCAGAACAGAGAAGTTTCATGGTTCCCAAGGATAATCTCAGAGAAAGAAAGAGAGAGAAAGCCAGTGCTTCAATCAGGTCGTTCAAAGAGGATACCACTCTTATAATCATAATGTAGATACATTATAACTTACATCCACAGCCTGGTTATAACTAATTCTAGCCTGGATCATCTCAGGAGTGTCTTTAATACTGGTAAACTTCAAAGCATATGGATGCTGACGGTACTTCTTCTGTTGAGCAGAAAAAGATCAAAGCTGTGAATTTTGTGCTGCTCTTTCATGCTATTTGAAAGAGAAAAATCATAGGTTGCTGGAGATTAGAGTGAATTTGTGAACATAATTATTATTCCTCTTTCCTCATCTTTATGTCCTAGGTACTTTCAGATTAATATTTGTTTCAATTTAACAATAACCTTTCGCCAATTAATATTAATCTTTATATATAAGAAAAATATTTCAAAATCAGGTTCTCCTTACCTAAATACTCCAGAACTCAGGATTTTAAAATCTTTTTTACATTACTTCAAATAGAGCATGACCAACTGTATTTTTAACTTAGAGTTTCTTTAAACAAGAAATGATATACAAATGTAGTGTGTTAATAATGGCAACTATTTAACTTATTGTTCAGGGTTTAGGTTACCTCCTTAGACCTGCAGCAAATCTGTGCAGCCATTGACACTGTACCTCATTGTTATGGTATATCTTCTAGATAATGACATTAATTTTACTTGTTGTTAAGGACCCATAGTAACTTCTGAGAGGTCTTATATATACATATATGAGGTGTAGGCAGTTCAATGGAAAAATGACACTTTTCCCATATGGCCCAGTCACTAAAAGCTTCCCTTCCTGCAGGAGTTGTCTTAAATCCAACAATACCCTTATCACTTCTCCAAATAGCACATACTAAATTTTCCAAATGCCTGAGATGAGCTCGTGGCTTGTCATTTTCTTTTAAACTGAGTTCTGATACAAAGAAGTTTATTTGAAGCAACATCTTGACCCTTTGAAGACTAAAAATACCAATGTAAAACACATAAGCACTTTAAAGTATTATAAGCTTATAAGTAATGTTTTGGGTTCCAAAAGTAATATCTTAAAAATGAGTAATCATACTAATTATAACTGGGGACAAAAGTGGCTTATACCTTGTCTTGATCAGATTTGGAGTCAAAGCAGAGTTGACTGGAACATCTCTGCATAAAATTGCAAGAAATTACATTCTGACAGTTGTGTTTCAGCAGTGTTAGAAGGGCTAGTCACGGGTATATGTAAGAAAGGACGAGGCTCATATCAACCTAACATTTCTTACTACTCACAAAAAGGTTGAGCTGAACAACCTAGTAGGTCAAATTTCTACTCATCAGTTTTCACAACTGTAACAACCAAATGGAATACCTGTACAGATCCACTGTTACTATTTCAGATGGCATTACTGTACCAGCTTTTATGAAGCCACCTTGCTTGACACTAGCTGAGGATCTCATTTATTGTGTCTAAAATGTCATCCTCCTTCACAATAGATAATTACATGGGAAAAAAATAGTGTTAGCAATCAGTTGTGAAAGGATGACTGTATTTTTCTGAGACATTGCAGAGTGAATGGACACATGATGCCTGCATCATAGTTATTGGAAAATCACAGGATTCAACCTCTTACAGCAACAGATTTGGCCAGTAGGACTCTCTCTGAAATAACAGAAGCAGAATACTATGAACCTTTTAACTATTTCCACCAGAACTTCATTTTAAGGCCTCGTGGGACAGGCACAAAATATTCTAGAGGATGCCTTCTCCTGTAAGTGATATTGGTTATAGGGAGAAATAAGAATGAAAACTACTTGGGCTGACAGATAGCTACAGACAGATATCTATATTAATTTCAATAGCTAGTATGAATATATATGAAAAATGAGCAAGAAGGAAACGTGTATCTGTTACAAAAGAAGGTTCTGGGTCCAATGACTCCATCTTTTCATCATCTCTCCTGTTTTTCTTCATTAAAAAGGTAGGCTAGTGGGTAGCAATTGAGCACTGTTTGATTGCCATTATTATTCATAATATCATTTGTCACCTACTTTGTTTTTGCAAAGGCTATATGGACTCCTACTGGTATGTGTTTGGTATCTGGTTTCGCTCTAATTACCAGTCCTATCCCTGGTTTTGAGGGCTTTCATGTGGTATGCCTTTTTCTTTCCCCTTTGAGTGGAAATTATTTTAATTTTATACAGACATTTTGCACACATTATGCAGCAAATTCTGTTACATGCTGTCATGAAATCTCACCTCACTAATGAGTTCTCCTGCCTTCTTAGCCTGTTCCACATTTAATGACCCAGTGGCTATCCATCCAGCTCCTTTCATCCAGTTCAAATCCGCTCTGTATCGGTTCTGACAAAGGAAAAAAAAGTCCTATTGTTGGTGTTCATACACTTAAAATGCCATTAAAGGATTCAGACATCTCAGGAACAACCATGAAGTCAAATTAGTGCCTGCTTTTGTTTTATTCACTACTGCATATTTGCAAGGAAAGCAAAAAAAATACAGAATTAAATAGAAGTATGAGGACTCACCAGCATTTGTGGAATATACTTTGCAAGGTAATTTTTAAAAGTGGTCTACACCTTACTGCTGTTTGCAATTTTTCTCTAACTTCATTTTTATTTGTATAGAGCACTCTTTAAAAGACCATCCATGACTTGCAATTATAAGAAAATGATACTTAGCGTTTCCCAAATCATATCCTTTTGTTTTACTGGAGAGAAAGCATTTTGCTTTGTTTTTCCATGTGTCTTTAAGGAGGAAAGTACAGGAGTACTTCTCACTTTCTGCACAAAATCTCTCCTACCTGAATTTCAAATGCTTGACTGTAAGTCAGGTTTCTCAAAGATGTCAGAAATGTTTCAGCAGCCATATCTCAAGGCCTGTACACATTTCTATCTCAGTCTCCTTGAAAAGTTCTGACTTAAACCCTCAGAATGGAAAGTCTAACTTGAAGTAACTGTTTACAGCATCAGACAGTTCATCTGATGGTTACAGCTTACCATGTGGTCTCCATATGGAATTTTATCACCAATTTTATCACCATATATTATTTAACCTCCCTGCACATTAGGAAACAAAAATAAATGTACATCATATAGGAATCCTAGTGTTTTATTAACATTTGAAGTAGGCTTTGAAGAAGCCATGCTCATAAACGGAGTTCTAACTCTCCTCAAAAACACTGCACAACTTAAATATATCTCTTGAGGAAATAAGTGGTTAATATTTACTGTGTTAATATTCACTGTTTAATAGCTGAAAAATTAGGTGCATAAAGGTGTCATGGCATTAAAAGCATAAATGTCTGAAGAAAGCAGCCCAAAGTGGGGCTGAGAAAGAGCTGGATGGAAGGTATGGACATATATAAAGGTCTGGACTTACATCACTTTGCAATCCATAGGCCCACTTGGCCCATGCCACTTTCCTGTCGGTAGGCAGGGCTGTGTACTGATGGAGAGATGTCTTGTATCCTATATCTGTGGCCAAATTCTGAGCCTTTTTGGCATGGACAAGGTTAACCATATCCATGGGGATCTGGAACTGACTCTTTGTGCCCTCAAAGGCCTTCTTGTACTCCAGATCACTCTGCAACTTTGACATTTGCAGGGAATGAGCCATCTGCGAATCTTCCTCCACAGCTTTTACTCCAATGAGCTTACCCTTCATCTTCTCATAACCTTCCTTATATTTAACCTGTGAAGAAAACAAACAGACCAAGAGTAAATGATCTAAGCTGCCAAACTGACAGCTCTGCTGGCAGTAAAGCAATGGTCTGTCTGTGTTGTGACATGCTGGGTCCTCAACACAAGCAAGTAAGAAGAACATTCGCAAAAGAGAAATGGAATGTCTTAGAAATTACTGTTTATAAAGAATAAGCCCTTTCTTGACAATAATATGTTCAGAAAAAAACTGAAAGAAATATTTTCTTTTTGGCTTTCTCTAGGAAAAACAACATTCTTCAGGCACTGAGGTCGGAAGGTTCTTCCAGGAATTTTCTGGCCAGACATAGATATATTGAGTTATGATGTTTCACAGGAGATTTCCACTTCATTTTGAGTTCTAAAATTCACCCTCGGGTCAAAATGAGAACAGGAAAACACAGCCAGTATGTGGGGAAAATCTCTGAATTGCTCAGAGCAAACCTTCTGACTAATTACAGTATGCCAATCACCCAGACAACTCCTCCATCGCTCCCTAGCATGAATCGAGTGAGGGTGGCTCAGGGCACTGAGACATATGTGACACATCCCCAACACTAGCAGCAACCTGGACTGTCAGCTGTCCTAAGAATAAAGAAGGCTGATGGAGTCCATACTCACATCACTTGCCAGGTCCCTCTTTGCCTTAGCTGTCAAGAATGACAAAGCATCCAGACGAAGCACAAATCCTTTTTCCTTCTGCTTCTCCCAGCCACTCCTGTAGAGTTTCTAAAGAGATGACAACAACACGGTTTCTTTATTACTATCAATCCACTCTATTTGGTCTAAAGTCACAGTGAAAGCTCTCGAGTAACGAGTCCCTCCTACACTCTGTGCCCAGAAACCATAGGGCTATGGATGAGATCCTGGTGTCTTCCCTTACATCCTGTAACTGTGGACACTGTGGTTACTGCAACTCCAATATCTCACTGGTTCCAGTGAAATTTCCAGTGTGCCACTCACCTGGAAGCATGTGAAAAATGTACAGCTTCAAATTCTAAAAGGGGCAAGTCTTCAGAACAGCAGATGTGACTATTTATTAGGAGCATGTAATCAAATTACAAGTTTTTACACCTAAAACATGAGGACCGTCTCAGAGAAAGAACATAACTGTTACCTACAGAATAAGTATTTCACAGCAACTGTAACTATTCACAGGAGTGAGGGAATCACACAGTACCTCACTGATATTGGCAGCATTTGCTCTGGCCAGCATGAAGACAGGGTCATCTTTGCTGATGGTGTACTGATGAAGAAACTGCTCTTTCCCTGATCTGTAGGCAACCTGTCCACAGGAAGCAAAGCGTGGTCAATAAAAGCAGTAGTCCACATCTAATGTTGAAGGAGTACTGGTTAAAACACCCCAAATATTCAAGGATTTGTTAGGGCTAACTTATTTGGGGAGTTATTCTTTAGCATCTTGATTTTTTTTTGTTAAATATGGATTTAAAAACTGATCTACAGAGTCAGGTTGACCAAACTACTTACGGTTAAATTTCAAGGAAGCTGTGCAGCAACACACATATCAGGATACTTTAATTCTCTTTCCCAAAGTTATCTACTTAGCTAGCTATAAAGCTGACAGCAATTCATACTCTATACAAAATGCATGCAAGAACATATTTCACCCAATCTTAAACTGCAGCTACTTCTTGGGTAGCATGGAAGTTTTTAATAGGACACAGAGAATTCTAGGCATGAAATGAAGAACACTAAGCAATTGAATCTGCAGACAACATTTGTGACCTAAATGTAATTGCTGACTCAATACTCCAGTGAGGACTAACATTCCAACTTCGAATGAAAACATCAAGGACCTTTTATGATCCAAGTAGCAATCACACCCATTTTATATCCCAGGACTACGACAGCAGAGAAATTAACTGCTCTGTTTTAGTCCATTAAGTTCTTGGTGAAGCTGTTGAAAAACTATGCAAATATGCCCCATTTCACAGAGTGTTACATTTCTTACATCCCACAGGAAAGGGAGTCCCTCCTATAAAACTCTAAATCTATGGTTACTATTCTGATTTCAGCACACACAGAAAGGCAACTTGTCCAGCACACAAGAGAGAAGTAACAAGAGTCAGGAGCCCATTCCCAGTGGTGCTTGATTTTTGTTGCTGCTGTTCTAGTTCAAAGAATTCAAGGAGAGAACTAATCAAATAAATGAATAAAACCCCTTAGAATGAAGCTGAAGAAACTTTATATATTGAAAGGTTTTATGACTGGGGGCTCTCTCACCATCACCCTGGTGTGTACATATGTCAGGAATGACCACATCATGCCTAAGCTACTTGCAAAGAGACAAATTCAGTCAAGGACTCACATCACTTTGAAGCTCCTGGCTTTTCTTGGCATGCTTGATCTGAAAACTGTCAGCCACACTGGTGAACTTCAGAGCATCAGCCTTCTGCCTGTACTTTGTCTACAGCAAATTAAAGCAAGTTATACAAAATTTTCTACAGTACTTGCCCTCCCCCAAAAATGTATCAGTTTGTAAAAAAAACATGACTGATAGAGCCAGAAGTGCCCTGTAAATTCCCAAGACAGCTTTAGCACAGGTGTCAACAAAATAAGCTTCCAAGTACTGCCCACTGCTGGTATTTTGAGGAGAGGAGGGCAGTGCAAGTGTGCACCAAAGGCACTGTTGCTGACACTGCAGGCTTGGATATCTTTGGTGCCAGAAGTACTATCTATGTACCTTGCAGGACCAAGGCTGCACACCAACCAGTGAGTGACGTTCACAACCTGGGTATGACTTAAGTCAGGACCTGAGAGAGCTGATAAGCCACACAGTGAGTGTTACTATCTCTTTTCCTTACAAGAGACTTCTCAAACATATGCATGGGTGGTTCAAATCACTGAATGTATGTTACTGAGATATTTTTAAATTATTAAGATCATAATTAAATTAGAGCGAGCAATTTCAGAGTCCTGAAAGTAACTTGAATCCAAAATCTTCCCCATCCTCTCAAAATCTTCCTCTTTTCAAAGCAGAGCTCAGCACAGGCACTGCAGTCAAGCCTTTCTAGGATGAACAGCTATGATAGGCCTCCAAAAGGCTCAAGTCTCAGATATGAAAAATATATTGTTCTTTTTTCATCCTCTGGTGCCAGTACTTATACAAAATCCATTTGAACAGACAAATGTGCAGAGAGACTAATATTTTTAGTTCAATAAATAAGACTGTCCATAGTTTCATTCCATTTTACATTTTGTTTTACATCTGAAACACACTGAAGTGAATGGAAAACTTTAATTTACTTCATCAGGCTTCAGAACAGGCCTGTTTCAAATCAATGTCTTTGCCTCAGGCTTTTGCACCACTCATTTGAGAGCAAGCTAAGCATCCTTTCTTTCTTTGAGACAGTACAAAGAAATGCAGGACTCTGTTTCAAGACCACAGTGTGACAGGGGAGACCAAGCAAACACTTCTGGTATACTTTAATTGATTTCTTATTCTACCAGTTCAGTCATGAAGTGGGGCATTCCACCTAGAAAGGGTGTAAATGCATTTTTTTCATAATCTGGCATTTCAGGAGCGAAATTCTTCTGTTTGAACTGATGGGTGAACAGATCAGTTTACACTGTGTCTCTGCTAGGGGAACACAAAATAGAAGTTAAAAAAGCATGCAGCACTTCAAAGAGGTGCTCATCGCTTTATTTTAGAAACCTGGAAGGGAGGGAGGCAGATTAAAAACAGCATGTTTTGTCACATTGCATGGAACACAATGTAGTGACATCCTGCAAAGAAATGACAAAACACCAGGCTTTGTATGGCAACAGAGATCTCTAAAATAATATCCACCAGTCTCCAGTTTAAGTGACTGTCAGCCGTCTCGTGGCCTTGCACAGCAGCACTGGAATGCAAAGGCAGATCATTATGGATTAAATATTTGTGGAAGTGATTATTAATACAGCACACCCCAGAAGCAGATGTCAGTCTATCCCTAGCAAGACACCAGATCTGAGGTAGCTGCTCTTCTTTTGTTTCTAAGATGTATTTTTTCCCCTTGTAGGAGTAGTGAGAGGATGTCAGAGACCCAAGGTGTCAGAGAGTGTGATCGCCAGTAACTAACTGGCTTCTGCTCCTCCTTCCAGAACTAAGTGGGATTTTATCCTTCTCGTCAAACTTCCCCTAATTTATTCCTCTCTCTGTTCTCTAGTTTTCCTAGCACTAGTGAGCCTACTCAACCATAGCTGAGAAGCTGAGAAAGTTTACTTCCATAAGGTTAATGGCAGTGCAAAGCCATGAATTAATAAAGCAGAAGCAATGAAAAGCAAAAAAAGCTGAAGCTGACAGTAAAGTCACAGCCCCTACTTGCCAAGGAGAAAGGAAATTTTCAAACACCAAAAAATACCTAATTTTTCAATACTGCTCCTTAAAGCCTCTCTGTACTTCATGTAGCACATGAAACTCAATGAAAATTCAATGCTGCTCTGCAAATAGGCAGGGGAATGAAAAGAGGTGGAAGCACGACTATGAGGATTTCTACCTCACAGATTATTTTGATAATTACATAAAGGGAAAACGTAATTTCAATCTCTAACCCAAGATCTCCTAAACTATAGAAAAAATAAATTATGCCCATCAGTTTTTCCATTTCTCAGTTATTTCTTGTTAGGAATTCCTTACCTGTTCCACACAATGTAATGGAATAAGCGTGCATAAACCTTTGAACAAATAACATGCAGATGCCTGAGCACTTTGCTTACCTCACTGGCTAAATCTCCTGCCTTTTTGGCTTGTTGTATATTGAGACTTCCTTCTGTGACACATCCAGCTCCTTTCATCCATGTCAGATCTGCCCTATATTGGAGCTGCAGAGGAAAATTACATTTATTGGCACAGGGAACACAAGTATAATGCTTGCAAGTAACATGTGCACCCTTTCCAGTTTCAAAGCCATTGCAAAGACATAGTACAATCAGACAGTGTTGATATGAAATGAGATTAAAGATCAAATGGAAAAACTCTATAATCACTTGTACTGTTTTTAACAGTTAAGCTGGGTGTACATCATCTTACATCACTCTGGAGATCATAGGCCTTCTTTGCCCACTTGGTCTTCATATCTTCTGGAAGCACGGTGTACTCATGGAGTCTCGTTCTATAATCCAAGTCACTAGCAAGTGCCTGAGCCTTCTTAGCATGCCTCAGGTTTATCATATCCATGGGCAGATGGAAATGGGCCTTGCTCTCCTCAAAACCTTTTTTGTAGGCAATCTAGAAAGAGAAGCATTGAAAACAGATTGTCTGTATCAGATATTGCAAAGCTATTTTAAATCACCCCTCTTGTTTGGGTCCTTTTGCAGATTAGGCAAAAAAACCCCAAACACATGTAGAAATCAGGTCCTATAAGGGACAAAACAGATGCCAGGCTAAATTTTCCGGATTCTAGAGACATTTTCTCTATTACAGTGCACTTTACTTTTAAACATACCTTTACAGACTTGAAAGTTCTGTGCAGAAGTTTTTATGTTGGGGTTTTAATATGATGATATTTTATTCATAGTGAGGTTTTAATAGGATGCTATTTCCCTGCCGCAAAATAAGGACACCATTGCCCAAAATCCCCTGCTGTGCAATCATTGCAGATTAAAAGATGGAGGAAGGAAAATCAATTTTGTTAAATGCTTCCAGGAATCTCTTACAGTGAGAGCAGTAACAGTGGTAGATCACATAGTGCTGCTGAAAGTTTTCTAATTATGAAAAACATCTTTTGAATATGAGAAATAATCTACCTCACTACTCATCTTGGCCACCTTCAGAGAGTGCAAAAGTCTTGAATCCTTGGCTGCAGTTGCCTTTCCTTTTGTTTTTTCATATTCTTCTTTATATTTAATCTGCCAAAAAAACAGTGTAAATCTAAGAATATTTCCAATTACCTATGAGATAAGCAATATGTTTTTCACTGGTGATTTCGATGGTCAAAATTTAGAAGAGCTTAGTCTGATTCTCTCATTGTCACTTCAAACTTCCCAGATTTTCTCAGAAATTCCAAAGATGACAAGGTCAGTCTCATTTATGAGGTCTTTAACCTCATGCTTTAAGACTCAGACCTCTGAGGTGAATATGCTGATAAACTTTAATTCTTCTGATTAGCTAAATTATCTCATTCTTAGAGGCAAAGATAAGAAATCAATCCAAGCAAGGAATTCAAGATTTGTTTTCCTTAATGAGGTGGGATTTCATAATCCCCACCACTGCTGAACACTTTCCAGCTACAGAAAAAGTGTCTCCCTTTTCTGCCTCTCCACAGGTTAAAAATTTTGATAGAAGTTGTTTAGAAAGATTTTGTTGGGAATTTTCTTATATACATGTGTTTATGTCAAGGAAGCAGACTAAAGAAATAGGAATTCCCGTTGTAGTAGATGGTAACACTATTTTTGAGGCTATAAGCAATTTGAAACACTGAATTTCACTATGGGTTTATTGTGCAAATTTTGTTTCACTCTGTACATATGATTTAAAAAAATATATTTTTTGAAGAGTGAAATTTCACAGTAGAATCTGAGAAAGTTTCCAACTGTTCATTAGCCATTGAGAAAGATGGACAGCCAAATGCAGGACTTAAAAATCCAGATGAAGTGAGCTAAGCTTTATCTCCCTGTGCTACAGCTACTTATAAAAATAATAATTCCCAGGTAATTAAATGTAACATACATCACTGGCAAGATCTCTTGATGCTTTGGCAGCAAGTAAAGGCAGAGAATCAAGTTTCATTTCAAATCCCTGGCCTTTACTCTTCTCCCAGCCTTCTTTGTACTTAATCTGAGAAAGGAAAGACAGCAACATGTCACTGACATATAAACACACAGGATTTTCAAACAAACATGGAAATGTGTCAGAGAAAAACAGAAGTATAAATAGGCTCAGTCCACGAACTGGGACCTTCTCAAGTCACAGTTCATTGTCATTTTGAGCTAGTTAATTGTCTAGGATTGAGGCAAAATTTTACTCTTGGAGTTCACAGGCACTTCATATCCCAGAACACCCACTAATAACTCATTTTCAGACAGATAGAGAGGAGGGAGGGTTTTTCAAAAGTGCCTCTGGTTAGGTCTATTTATGCAAATAGTAGAGATCTATAAAAGCTGATCTATAGCAGAACAGCTGGTGCTAAGAACTAGACATCACACCACTCATTTCAGGATTTTTCTTTCCCACCCCCAAACTACAACCAGTTTCTTTCCATTGACTTCAGTGAACTTTGAATTACCAGAACTGTGCAAATGTTGGTTCTTCATAAAAACATCACCTCAGAAGCAGCTAGTTTCGTGAAGTGAACACTGATTTACTGATTTAAAGAAATTCAGATCATCTGAAAATGTATTGGAAAAAAAGTCTAGAGGTTTCACGGTCCTTGAAATTGGATCTCTGTCTATTCTGGGCACCATATTTCATGTTGTTTAGTAAAAAGCCAAATGATAAATGATAAATGCTTCCAGAAAGAGTGTCATCATCTTTATATTAATTTCTGTCTCTCAACAGCATCATGAATGCCAGCATTTCCACAAGGCTTGACTTACCTCGCTGAACAACTCAGCATTGGCTTTTGCTTTCACTAACTGAGGTACATCCTGAGGAAGAGTGTAATTTGTTTTTGTCCTCTCATACTGGGCTCGGTAGTTCAACTGCATATATTGAAAAAGTCAGCAAGAAACGCAGTTATTTTTAACTTAATAAAAATATAACCACTAGACTGATTGCTGTTAAATTTCAGGTTATTGGTGCCATACATTATAGATCCACCCATAGATATGGCTGATGTAAATATGAAAGCAATAAGGCAATTATAACTTTTGCTTAGGTACTAGGAAAGAGAAATTTATTCTACTCATAGAAAAGCTACTGATTGAGTACAAAAGGTATAATTAAAAATCTTGCCTTAATAAATACACAGAAGATAAACAAAACACACTGATACAAATCTTAAAAGTGGAGACAAATAGCTCTACTGGCATGCTTGCCACATTTTTGAAAATAATTTCATTCAATATATACCCTTGTTTTGAGTATAAATCTGCCAAAGAACTACCAAGAATAAAAACACTTAAGGCTACCAATGCTATGAAATGAAATAATCTCATAATTCCAATAAACAACAGTTAATATTGGCAGAACTTACATCACTGAGCTGTTGTGCATTTATTTTGGCTTGGGCAATTTGTGGAGTGGTGGCAACAGAGCTGTACTTCAATTTGTCTATGCTTTGCCTGTAGTTTACCTAATTTAAGATAAAATTTAAAAACAACAACCAAAAAAAAATTAGTAAAAGAAAAAATGGTCAGATCAGAAAAGGAGAGATTGAATAGACAAAGTTTGTTAACTAATACCCTGGATAAAGCATTACTTAAACCATAATAAATTGAGCTGAGGAAAAATGCCAAGATCTTTTGGATGAGATCTGAGTTAATGCTCTCAAAACTTCCTTGTCTGAGGTCACAGTTTTTATCCCACTCTGAAAATGGCTTCACTTATAACCCCTTCCTGTCAAACCCACAAATTCTTAAAAAGATGCAGTACCAGCTACAAAACATTGCTATAAAATCCCCCAAATCATTGGTATAAAATTGATATTCTTAACCATCACTTTGTCCATTTTTATCTTTATCAGACAAGGAACTTTGTAACTGCCTATGAAGAGGTCTGTCCTGTGTAACACGGCCTAAAGCAAATGAACTCTCTTATGCTGTGTCATTACTGAGTTTTAATGTAATAATTAATCACAGAACTTCCCTGTGTGGTCACAGTTTTGCGTGGACGATGAAAAAAGAAAAATATGAACTTAGAGTACAAAGAAAGTAATTTTAATGTCAGCCATCAAGAGGACTGGAGCCCACTAAATTACTAACACATTAATATGGTAGCAACAACAATAAATTATAAAATAAATATGTTAAAGCCACAAACTCTGCCTGAAAAAAAATCATAGTGAAGCTTCTTTTCAAACCTGTTGCTGCAAAAGAGCTCATTGCTATGCTACAGAACACAATTATGATTCTCTGTAGGCCCTCATTAATTTTCACTGCAGTTAATCACCATTTTGCAAACATTGCAAATCACATTGCTTAAAACTATTTTCTTAAGAACCTTCTTTCCAGTAAAGTGGAGCATATTTCTAGAGACTTTGAGTTACTGAAACAACTTCAGTGCAAACCTTCTTATCTCAGGTATCCTCACATAAACTTACTCATTCTGCCAGAATGACAAAAGCTAGGAAAAAAGGCCTGAATTATCTCACAGGTCCAAAGTGATCAAGGTATTTAAAACAGTGTATTTGCTTCCTCAGAGACAGAGAGAATTTTAATTCCGTGGAAAGAGATCCTTTCTTTTTTAACTGAAACTGTGTATTTATTGCTACTTGTGATTGTTTAATGTATGAGAGAGAGTTGTACTCCTGAAAGAGCTCAGAGTAAGCATGCTATTTGGGAGGAGACAAGTCCTGGGACTAATTCAAAATCCTAGACCAGGACTGGTGCAACTGAGTCTCTGTGGCCAGTGGAATTGTGTGTTTCAAACCCTGATGCTGACTATGAATTGCAGAGTCACTGGAATTGCTGAAATGTTTTTTACATTTTGGACATGAACTCCTGTCCAAACTTACCTTGAACTCTTTAAAAACACAGCTCTCTCACACAGTAAGCAATCAAACACTGAATTTTACTGGTTTCAGCCTTTACAAAGGCAAAGCTGAAATTACTGCTGTAGAGGCAATAGCTCATCTTAGAATTGAAGTATGTCCAGCACTTCCTCAAAAACATCAGGGCTCTCAATTCTAGCTCTTCATGCTACCACCTTCTTCTTGCAAAGGGCGTTTAGGCCCAGATAAATCTCACATGATGTTAATGACCTCTCTAAGGCACATTGCTCCTGGTTTATTGCAATTCCAATGTGAAGACAGGGTACATACACCTCAGGTAGTCAGAAATGCCCTGCAGAGCTGCTGCTCTCTCCCTGTCGATTTCATAAGCCATGCCTGGTGACTGTGCTCCTAACTAAGGCACAGCTTAAGCTGCCAGTGGTAGATGAGATCAACTTTTAATGCTTGTGGGAGGTGAAAGTATAATCAGCTGCACAGTCTGCCATCCTTCATTTGTCTGAAGGACACATACCCACAGCAGTACACAAACCTCCTGACATTGCCCCATCACTAACTCAAGCCCAGGCACAGAGAGCAGTTCTTTGGCATGGACCACAGGCTGGAGGGAGGTTATGTGACCAATCAGTTCCCTTTCAAAAGGGAACTCCTATCCTCAGGGAATTCACGAAGGATGAGAGGGCTGTTTTAGTCTCCCTGTCCTTTCAGTGCCTTCAGTGCTTGATGCTGCTGTTGAAGCTGCCCCAGGATGGTGAGACTTTTGCAGCACAGAGCTGAGATAGGGCAGAAGTCACTGATTTCACATCACTCTACAATCTGTGCTGAACTGAAGCCGACAACAGGATATGGCACCTCTTTCTACTGCTCTGACCTCTTGACACTGCACTTTTTTGCTTTAACTTTGTTAGCACTGGCTGTTTGCTCCTATCATTAAATCATCATTTGACACATGCAATCTGTCACAATCTCTCCTACAGAGAGATGATGGGCTATGCAAGTCATAGGGGAAAAAAACCAACATAAAATTATTTACATCTTTCAAAGGGACCAGCTTTCTTGTTGTCTGGTATGAAGGAGTGAGAGTAGCTGGGTAATTGTAGTCAACACCGTCGTGTTTGTAATCAGACTTATAGGCTATCTGAAACACAAGGAGAACAAAAAAAAAATCATTCCTTTTTTTTCAGCTGTCATTTGTTTGAATAATTATCAGTCAAGAGGAAAGGAGAAACAATAATATTAATATTAAATGCAAGAAACAAAGTAAGTTCAATGTCATGAGTGACAAAGAAAATGAAATTATTTGCATAGTTTAGCCACTAATTGATTCTTTTTCAGCTTCCCAATTAATCCAATGCCAACAGTGGGAGCATTAACTTAACTTCCACCTATGACACATCTCTTTTATCTTTCTGCTTAGTTCTCAAGCTTCTTACAGATTTGTAAATAATGTACTTGAAGGAATGGTATGTAATGAAATAGCTTCTTGACTAACCCAATAAATTAAATTGGAATCCAGAAATCTTCATTAAAGGCTGTTTTTTCCAGCAAAGGTCTGACCCTGGAGGTGGTGGCAAACAACCTTCAGCATCCTACTGATGTCAAAGAAAACTGAAGGATCTCAGTATGTTGCCAGATCACTGAAATTTCTTATTTTAACTTCTTCCACACAGTGAGCTATAAAACAGTACAAAAGGGTTTCCAGAATTTCCCCTCTTCTCAACATACCTATCTGTCAGATTCCCACTACGGTATGATCTAAAGTTTTCTACCAACTTAATTCTGGAAAAACTGAAAGACAAGGACGCAACAACCATACAAGAGTGATTAAAAGGGACTCACATTGCTTGCCAAACTGCCAACTTTCATGGCATGGAGCATCCTCTTGTCCATGCCAATACCCACATAGTGACCTTTCATTTCATTCTGGTAGGTTTCTTTGTATTTAAGCTGTACCAAAAAAAAAAAAAAAAAAAAAAAGAGAGATAAAAATACGTTGAGAAAATATATTCAACTTTTCTACTGAAGAGTTTCAGCTTTACAGAGTTTCCATATTTTACAGCAGGGAGATAAATTTTTACAGCTGTGGTCTACTAGTATTACTCCAATACAGGAACTCATTAGTCCAAAACAACCTTGGTACTTTAAAAAATAAAAGCTAAAACACTCCATGAGTTTCTTGCTCTACAAGATATCATTTACTTGCTCTTTATATCACCTGAATGCCACACAAAGATACATCTGCATTTCATCAGAAACAAACCCTAGAACAAAATTCCAGGGACACAATATTTGTACATTAAG
Source organism: Monarcha castaneiventris obscurior (assembly GCA_026261815.1). Taxonomy (NCBI): domain Eukaryota; kingdom Metazoa; phylum Chordata; class Aves; order Passeriformes; family Monarchidae; genus Monarcha; species Monarcha castaneiventris. Next base: position 8,374,665 of record JAMPIT010000886.1, on the reverse strand, counting down.
AAATGAACAAAATTGGGTCATTTTGGTTCATCTTTCACCAATCCCAAAGTGGGGGATTTGACAAGAAAAATTGATCATTCTACCATCTCTACTGTATGGCAAAATATTTACTCCTATGGGATTTCAGAGAATGATAAGAGGCAGTATGAAACAAAATTGTATTTCATGAGATGCAAGTGGTATAATTATTAACACTGATGATTTTCACACAAGAGTTATGTTCCTCTCTGGCATGAACTCTGGTGAGGTATCTCCTGCCTAAGTGTCCAGTCAGGAAATGAATATGAAAAATGAAATAAGTAAAAATTATGACAGACAACAGTAACAACTGACTGCTACTTCTCTAGATCAGCAGTCCATGGTAAGTAACCTCTCTTCCTAATACCATAATAGTTCTTTTCATAATCCTATATAAAATGAGCCCCAGCTATACATCAGGATACACTAGGATAGGTGTTGTATAGATGCACACTAAAATCAGTTATAATCACATTTCCAGCACACATTTATCTGAAACACACACACACAAAGTTGACCTGTGATTCCAGCAGCTACCAGGGCAAGCAAGCCACACTCGAGGTACTGAAAACTTACATCACTGGTGAATTTTGAGATCTTGCTCACATTCTTGAATTGTGGAGTATCACAGTAGTTCATGCTGTAGCCTTTGTTGTTTCCAAGATCTTTCTTGTACTCCACCTGAGTGACAAAAATGCACAATGGGAAGCTATGGTAAAACCTTAATCTGCTGTATCAGGTCCCTTCACACACTTTTTATTAGGCAGACCCACTGTTCAGAGATTTTGATACGTGGTTTTCATCAGATGGCATAGGATGAAAATTAATATTAAGAGAATTGTCATATTCTCATTTCTCATTTTACAGGCAAAAGAAACACAATTTCATCCTCTGCAAAGTATATTAGACAGTGGCAGGAGGAAACTTATTAACAAAAACAATGATATACGCAGGAATTCTAGGGTGAGTGTGGAACAGAAGAACGTGTACAAATGTGCCATGTACCAGGTTCCAGCAAGACCTCAGCAAGAGCTTTTGTACTCCTATAGTCATTCCTGTTTAAGGAACATGAACTCAGCCTGTTAACAGCTGCAGTGAAAGACTGAGAGAGGAGAAGAGCCCAGCTTGCTTAGTCGAGGAAATCAAAGGCAGAGAGAAGAAAATGATATATTTGTAAACCTCTCAAAAAAGTAACCATGCAGAGAGAAGAACTTTTTAAACTAAAGGGCAACGCTAGCACAAAACACAGTGGTAATAAGGTGGACAGGAATAAATGTAGGCTAGAAATTGGAATAGGAGGATTATATGATGCTGTGTCGAACCAGCAGGAACCAGGAATCATTGGCCCAGGAGGCCCCTTCCAGCCCTACTTCCAGGCGTTTTTCATTATTGAAGGTTTTATACTTCTACATCTCAAGTGTATAAGTTTTTAAACTGCCATGGGGAAGTTCTAGAAACTCACATTTATTAATAGTTTTATAGCTGATATGACACTATAAATAAATTAATAATTCAGAATCTACGGAGAATTCTCTAGCAATCTTCCCTTGCCAAGCAGAAAAAGAATCAATTATCAGTGACTCATATTCTTTCATATGATGGAGGAAAACAGAAATCTGCATAACCAGAATGGTATAAATTTTGGCTCTGTTAGTGTTATTTTTTGATTATTAGAATAACCTTTGAGACATTTTAAGGCACACACCCAATTCATTTTTTTGTGATTTGTGATTATATCTTAATATTGTATTAAAAGCACAGTTCAGGTTTGAGCTGTTTTTTTCCAGATTTCTATTCTTCGTGTGGCCAGAACTAGAATCCCTCTCCTGGGGTTAATTTCCCACACTTTCATACAGATGATTGGAAGGGCCAGAACACAGCACCTGAAGATGTGTTCTTGATCTTTTCTCTCCAGTTACTGTGCTACACACAGATGATTTTTGTTATGTACAATGCAGTAAGAACAACATCATTTTTTTACTTGCAGTCCTTACTCATCAAACACAAATGTTTGTATGAGCTGCTCCCAAACTTGTTAAGAGATCGATTCAAGCCCTTACCTCACTGACAAGCTTGTTAACACTTTGGGCTTGTTTAAGGACCAAGTTGTCTTCAGCCGTTAGGGAGTGAAAGTGAGCTGCACCTTTCATCTTGGAAAGATCTTTCTTGTATTTTATCTGAAAAGAAGTCGGTAGAATTATAAAATAGATGCACACCTTTTCGTCACTACCATTTAGACTGGCTTCATGAGTCAGGATAATATCTTCCCTGGGCTTGTTTAGATGAGTGAACAGAACTTGCCAAGTTGAAACACTGTGAGTATTTACTGCCTTGAGTAACCCAAATATAGCCCCATAGCCCTTCACGGTTCCTCTCAAGACATTTTACCAGACAGCATTTTTTTATCCATTTTTGACATAGATGGAACAGCACTGGTTGTTGTTCAGAGCTTGAGCAGATTACTAGCAGATTCTTGGCTGGTGACTGCTTGGAGCTTGTGTGCTCTTCTATTACTGAAGTTAATCCTCAGTATTTTAATTTTAGTCAGAGAATTACAGATAGTCATCTATCTATCTAGTCATCACTCTGCAAACTTTTCCTTTTGTAGAAACCAGCTTTTTTAAAAAGTTGTATCTTTTTGTACTTTCACTGTGTTTAAGGGAATTCTATTTCTCTACCAAATCAAGATTGAAATAAGGGGTTTCTAAATTTAATTTAGACATCAGGTTATTGACATAAATTGGGCTTGGATGGGTAAAGAGAGATAATGCTTATACTGGCCTTTTGCCAAACTTTGTCCAGCAAAACCCCTGTTGGGAATATGTTCAAATATTTCTTGCATCCAAGAAATGCTTGTATTATACATGTTCAAAAACCAGTAACATCATGTACGAAATAAATCATTTTTCACGAACTGAAATGCAAAGTGTTTGGGTTTTTTTATTTTCCAAATCTATGCACAGTTCCTCAGAATTTAAAACTATAAGGCAGGTTGGTAAGTACTGTAGTGTGCAAATGTTACTGCCATGAACTAATCCTCTTCTTTATGTATTATAAATTAATAAGGAAACTACTGACCATTAGCATTTCCAAAACCTATGAAACTGATCTTTATCTGGAAAGGTTAAATAGGTCATTTTAAACAGGGGATCACTGAGTTTGTCATCAAACTGGGATTGGTCAGAGAGGATTTGAGGTTTTTTATATTCTCTCAGTGATAAGCTCAGGTAACAGAACATGACTGATCCTTTCACTCCAGTATACTGCTCATGTCCAGTCCAGGCTAATACAAGCTGAAAGACTCAACAATGTGTGAGCTCCCCAGAAGACAGACTGAGCTCATCAGCTCAGATAGCCCTGTCAGGGACAGGTGTCCACACTACAAAGGTTGTCACTCACAGGAACCCCTCAGAGCAGCCACAGCGTACTGACCCACGGACTGACCCATTTTTTGCCACTGCCAGAAGCGGTCTCCTCAAATAGGAGTGGGGCTCTTTAATGGATGGGCTGGATGCAGGAATCACACACCACCACCTCTTTGCCAATTCCTTAGTTTACCACCCAAACCCAAAAATCCCAGCCCAGAAAGAAGCTCACTTTTGTGAAATGACAGTGTCATACTCTGTTTCTTTTCCTCCGTATGACTTGCTTTGTGCTAGAGGCACGATACTTCAAAATATCAAAACCAGTACAGTTCATTCATCCTCCATTTATTCACTACTGGGAATACCACAGTAGTCCACAGGATGATTAAGGCAGTTGAAGGTTTCATTAATAATACAGGTGCAGATTTGCCAGGAGGGTTAACCTAACAGTAGGGATCCCCATTAGTTGCTACATCCATCTCCTCCCTCATGCAAGTTGGAGCTGTGCCCCTTCTATTAATGGATATTATTAATCCCCTGAGCCATCCAGTTCCCAGCAACGCAGCAAAATGTCACTTTTGTTTACTTCTCAAGAGCAATTTTGCATTCTCCTCCCAGGCACTGCTCTGACAAACTGCTGTTTTTAATTGTTTATGAATTGTATTGATTCAGGTTTCATACTTACATCACTTGCCAATTCATTTGCTTTCTTGGCATTTTGATAAGCTGGAGTGATCATAGCAGGAAAGCTTCCTTTCCCTCTGCGTTCCTCAAACTCATCCATATATCCCTGAAGAAAATTCAGTGTTTACTCATCACATATGTGCAGGTGGGGCCATGGGTTATTTTACAAAGCCCCACAGTCCTGGTTAGTAGGAAGGTTCATGACTTCAATGATTTTTTTTCTAATGAAAAACTGACCAAAATATAAGAATAAAATGACCTGCAATTTACCTATGCCTGTGAAACTGCCTGTGTTGCATTCCAAGAGAAATTTAGATAGCATTCAAATGTACAATGATATACAGCCTTCAGATCTCACCCCATTTCTTACAGAGATGATATCTGCTTACCTCTCTCGTTATCAATACATGTTTCCCTGGAATATTATAAAAATAGCTTATGGTTTGGGTAGCCAGGAGACTTCCTTAAAGTTAACAAGTTTAACATAGCATCAGCCTTACACTGTGGTGTTACAGAAGCTGTTTGACCTTTCCATGGTAATTTTTCCCATCACAATTGACCAAAAATGATACTTCTCTTGTGCAGTGATGTATTTTGACAAGGGATTAATACATGAAGCAGAGATACCCAGATATCAAAATGGCAAACTCCTTAGTGAACAAAATCACCAAATTTAATTTGTCTGATTAAAAAAAACCCAATTGTTGTGGAAGTAACACCCTTAAGTCTATCTATAGACAAATTTATATGTAAATATTTTACAATTTGAAAGCCATTTTGATAGTTTAACAGCAAAATACTGGAGCTTTTTTTTTTAAATGGTAATGCACAATTATCATCCAAAGACATCTATGGTGAGGTCTGGAGAGGATATGGTGTACAAACAAGGCTAAAAACAAGTGAGATATAGCGTAATGTGTCTTCTCTGCAGGATTTTGTAAATCCTTTGTAGTAAACAGGCAGTTTGAGTGAAAATAGAATGTGCCATGAATAGAATGCATGTCAAGAATGCCATGGACAGCACAGCTAGGAAGGACTACAAATATCTGGGATATCTCTTTTGTGTGTTCCCAAGGCAAAACCATCCATTGTAGGTCTTCTTGTGTACCATCAATGTCACATGGTAAATAGGTCACACCATAAGTTTGTGAACAATATGATGCCATAGTTACAATGGCATTAAACAGGCATAGAAAAGAAAAAATATATTTGAATAATCAGCCAAGTTAGTTTCTTAAGATACCATTGAGTCTGAATTCTCAAGACGAACCTGTCTTTGCTTCTGACTTTCTTAAATATGTTTTAACATAATTTCTAATATTGTGCATATATTTAAAGTTTCAGAAAATTATTTTAGCCACTCTTGAGGTTTTTAAACAAGAACAAAACAGGTGCTCAGCACAGGAATTTTGCAATAAGATTCCTTAAATTGTCTCATGTTATATATATAAATATGCATGTATATATATGTTTATATGTATATCTATATGTATCTGTATGACGCACACACAACTCACTGTTGATGATCTCAACAGTTAGAAATCTAATCCCTTTACCCATGTTAAGTCACAATTTACTCAGAAAGATCCATTAATTTCAGTGACTCTGTGTTGTTTGACTAATATCAGTATCCAATCTATAAAGATTAAAACTCAAATTGAATTTGAAGTCTGTGACTGAAGTTTCAAACATACTTTCAAAGAATAAAAACTTAAATTAATTCTAAAACAGAAGTATTCTAATGCTTGGAAATGTAATTAGTGCTTTTTCAAATTAATTTTATTTGTTTATTCCTATTAAAACTTGTAGCAGTTAAAAAGAAACTAATTAAAGGCTTCCTTGCTCCAATTCTAAACTCGTATTCTTCAAGGATGGTTTGCTTTTCACAGAATACTAGATGTAGATTTGGACAGAAAAAGTGAAAAAATGTAAAATAGCAAAGGATTTAGGAAAATACAATCCCTGTTCCTCCATTTCTCCAAAGTATATGGACCTACTGAGGAGCAGGACAAAAACCCCCAAGATTACCCATATCGTTTTCTTCATACAAGAACACTATTCAATTCCTTTCAAATTCCCTTTAGCTGCATTCAGTTCTATTTAGCTGCGCTATTTCCCTAACTTAATTGGAACAGAACTTCGGGTGCATTTTGGGAGACCACAAAACCAATTGTATTCCCTTGAAAATGAAACATAAGCAAAACAAATGCCACCGACCAAAACAGAACTAAAGCCTATTTGGTTCCACAAATACAGAACTACAGCTTGTCACGTTTATAATACCCTTTTTGTAGAAGAGCTGAAATCTAAGAGATTGTGTATCTAAGAGATTCAGTGCTGTTCTCACATATTTAGAGCTGCAAAGCTCCTAAGATTTGTAAAAATACCAGCAGAGAAAAGGCACCTAACTATCTGCCAACACAACCCTTTCGCTTTTTTCCTTATTCATGGAATGGGAATATTTTCTCAAGTAAACACATTTCAGTGTGATACCTAACAACACCACAACAGAAATGCAGAATGCATACATGCACACAGACCGAATTTGCCAAGGTCAGCCTTTACCTTCAGGAATGGCCCTACCATAAGGGTCATGCAGTGACAGTGCAGCCACCTTGTAGTCACATCTTTAAGCGCCAGTGCCAGACATTACACGTTAGGAGCACTGTGCTGTTTGCACACCATCCTTTCCCTCGAGACCTTGTTTTCTCACACAGGAAAACAAAGTGAAAATAGGTGTCACCAGTTTCTAAAGCCTGGAGCAATCAGCTGCAGTAATGATCAACATCAGCAGGGCTATCTCTTGGATGTTGCATACCTGTCCATATTGATCTACATTTTCTCTTGCAAAAGCAACATCTGTTCCAGCTGTATGGCTGGCTTTTCCCTTGATCTCTTTTTCGTATCTTTGATGATACTTTACCTAACAGGAAAAAAAGGAAACGAATAATCCGGGTGAGTTTAGTCTGGTACACAGATGCTGCACAACAAATAACAACCAATGACATGCACATGTTGTCAATAAAGGATTGTCAAAATTCCCATTGCCACCAACCTGCACAAGTCAAATATGCCACTTGAAGATATAAAAACAGAACTAGTGGTGTACTTTTTAATAATGCACCAGGAACACGGGACTTGCCATTTTAACCCAGACCATTACTTCAATGTGTTCAGCACCACCTGCTTGACAGCAGCCCGGATGCTCCAGAAGTTTAAAAAAATAAAACTGATTGTAATTCAAATTCATGGTTATCACAGAGCACTTTTTTACCACAGGGTCACCTGAACCCCATCAATAAATGGGTTTCTGAAAGATGCTGATCTCCCCAGTGATAAAGGGAATTTTAGGCAATCAGCCTTCAAGTTTAGACCAAGATTTGCACTACATTAGCTGAAGTCAAAACAATGCCTGTAACCCGATGCTGCCCTTTAATCACCATGTGTGTTTGCTGACAAAAGTGAAGGATTTTCCACAGATCAAAGGCAAACAAAAACATGTAATTGTTTTAGAGTCAACTGTTTTTGCCTTCAAAATTACAAATCTCTTATTTTCCTCAATGACTCTTAATAGTGTTTTAAATTCACTTCCATTGAGTTTTATGTTCTTCCATATGTTCTCTTCTCCAACAAAAAAGATCTTTTCTTTCAGTTTCCAATAACAAAGGACAATTAACTGTACATTTTGAAGCAATACTGATGTCCTCTTATGGTGCTTATTAAAGAGTACAAGGGTGTTGTTGTCGTTTTGTTATGTTTGGAAAGGAAAAGAAAGCAAATAAAGATTGGCATGCCGTGCTCATGGAATTTCTGCCAGTAAATGTTTTAATTCAAAAATTGTGAGAAAATTTAATATTTTCATTACCAAAAGAGACCTTGCTTTGAACACTTACATCGCTGGCTAATTCATTGGCTCTCTTGGCTATTTGATAAGCTGGAGTGATCATAGCAGGAAAGCTGCCTTTTCCCTTCCGTTCTTCAAAGTCTTCTGTGTATTTCAACTGTAAAATTTCAAGACAGTTCGGGAGCAATGAGATCAAATATATCTTGATTGCACACATAATCAATCCCTGAAGTAGCAAAGTCAGGCATTCAATGGCTGTCATGTGCCAAAAGGAAGATGAACCATGAAGTCTGAATCTTTGCAATTTGGTCTTTAGCTACATGATCACACACCTTCTGCATCGCCCCTTTGTCTCCTTCAGGGTGTAGGAGACAAACTGTTTCTTTAAACAGTTGTTTAAAGAAAATACTAAAGGTGTCTGCAAGATGCCTGCTCTGTTTATGAGAGTCAGGCAGCTTCTCTCCTGATTTTGCATGGCACCCACTTGCTGGGTATGGAACAGACTGGTTCTGTACCTCCAGTTCTGACAGCCTAAAATGGCCTCAAACTGAACGTGGGCTTTGTAACTGGAAGTATTAAATACTTAATGACTAAATGAGTCTGCCTTTAAAACTTCAATTTTTCACTTTTTTTTGTGTTCATATTTTAAAGTGATTTGTAAATACCCTAAGAACCACTTGCAGAGTCAAAACCACGTCAATCTATTTTGTTTCACTTACATCACTGGCAAGCTGTGCTCCAGCCTTTGCATGAAGTATATCCGGAGTGTCTACAACAGAGGTGAACTTTGAAACTCTCTCTTCATGTCCACGCTTATATTCTACCTGAAGAGGGAAAATATACATATCCATATTACAAACAATAAGCAGCAAAAATATATTTCCTGTCAGAAGGTTTCAAGAGAAAATGAGCAACATCAGCTGTGACATTTTCCACTGTACAGTCAAGTTATCCATATATTTAAGGCCCAATTTCCTTAAAGTGAATACCAGAAGCAGAAAGAAATGGACCCAGATAATCAAATTTTCAAAACATACTTGATTTATGTGAGCCATGCATTTGATTAAAATACCATGAGAATAGTCATTAATGCCCCAAGATCATACTGAAATGACAATGCAGATAGTATTTGCAGAAAACAATGCAATACTTTAAAATAATTTTATGGGATTGGTTTTTACTTATCTTTTTCATGTGAATTGTTCTTTTTATAAATAAGCAATTTTCTGTGCATAAATTTAAAGTAGCTTGTATATTAATTAATTTCAACATTACAGCTATTTGATTCCAAATAATAAAGTGAAAAATGTCAAATGTAAATAATTAGATGAATAAAGCCATAATGTGAAAGCAAAGGTAATGAATTAAGTTAACTTTTCCATGTGAGTCACAATCTTTTTCAGGTTGTGACAAATTACAGCAAAAGTTGTTACATTTCACAGGAAATATCTACATTGTCTTTTATATGATTTATGATTGTCTTCCCAGGCCAATAGTTTACTAACCCTGTTTTCTGCATCCTGTTAAAATCTTCTCAGTTTGTAACAGTACAACAAATAATCACCATAGTGAATATCAACTGAATGGCCTGAACCCAGGATTATTCAAATTCTGAAGTCTAAAATATAATTAAAAACCCATGTGACTTACATTGCTGCTTAGTTGGGTGGCTCTCTTGGCAACCTGATAACCTGGAGTGATCATAGCGGGGAAGCTGCCTTTGCCTCTTCGTGGCTCATATTCTTCTGTATATTGAAACTAGAAAATGAATATGTTTATTACAGAAGAACCCACTGCAGTTCAATGTGATTCCTCTTTTCATGCCTGCTTCCTAAAGGTATGTAACACTTTATTAAAAAGTTAACAGAATAAAGAACTTATAAGTTGATAAGGTGAAACAATTTCCTATATATAACAGAAAACGTTTCTCATTTGTATCAATTATCCACTGTTAATTGCCTATGTTGATTGGGTCACTAACCCATTGTATGGACACAGACAATCGGTCATAATTCAGAAGTGATTTTCATCAGTCGTGGAAATACAGTCAATGAAAAGTCTGGTCTGTGGAAAACATGACCCATTTGCCATCATGAGTTCTGCTCTCCTGAGAGAGACAGCACTGCCTGCTAGATCAGATCACCTTAGTTTGGTCAGCGGTTGAAGAGCTTCTCAGTTACATAAATATATAAATGTATGATGGCAATAGAACTGTTATGTGACTTTAATCACTTACATGAAGAAATATTGTTTTGACAGGAACAAACATGTCAGTCTCACCTTTGGCAACATCTTAACAGAGTGTAAGCAAACCCTCCAGATATTCTTCCTGCAAAGTCTGGAGGTGACATCTTACCAAAGGCTGACTTTGATGCATTTGTACCTCTTCAGAATATGATAGACCATGAAAATAAAACCAAACATCAGTCTACTTACATCACTCAGAGCCTTCTGTGCCTGTGTTATCTTGACCATTTCAGGGTCTGGGATTGTTCCTGGGTACCATGATTTTCCCTCCTCATAGGCAGCGTAGTAAGCATTCTACAAAACAAAAACTAAATAACTACCTATCTTCACCCTTGTTTTAACACTCTAACAGCTGATCTGACAGAACAAAAGGAAACAGCAGAGTGTCGTGGAAGTGAAATTCACTCTCCACAGCACAAGGCCTACATTCCACATCCCTTCAGAAAGGCCAAGGCAGAACTTGTATAACAAGAACTGACATCAAGATGACAGGATCTGGGATCCTGGAGTGAGACTCAAATAACACCCCCTGGGAATCAGATCACCCGCTGTGAAGCTCCAGTGCCAGTAGAGAGAAGACACAGAGTATGGCTGTACATGCAGCAGCCCCAACAGCTGACTGTAGACACACTCTTCCTCCCTCACATTCCCACACTTCTAGCCTGAGCTATAATTGAGCTATTTTGCCTTGCAAAGTTTAGTCAAAGGCCAAACAAAGGCTTTTTTTATCATTGAAGTGCTGTGGTTAAATCCCTAACTTTCAGGACTGCCAGGGCCAACCCTTGGTCTCCTGCAGGGTACTGGCTTGGAGACTCGAGGGATCTCTTACCTGGGTAGCCAGTTGTTGGGCTTTATAGACACTTTCAATTTCTCTGGACCTTTCATCCCACTGAAAGACTGATTTGAACTGTTCACTTGCTTCTCGGTATTTTATCTAAAAAAAAACCCAAAAGATAATGGCTCGTTCTAATGGTTTGTTAGTACATACTAACACACACCCCATAAGGAGAAGAATAAGAAGGGAGACAAACAAGGTGATGATGGCATTTAGCCCTAAGGCCAAAACTCTGCTTTCTAGTCCACACCCAGCTCCTACCTAAGATTTCTGCCAGTATAGGAGCTGCACATCTGTAAAGGAGCAGCACATGACACCTGAAACCTGGTATGACATTCTGAAAGAATAATTTGATCTTTAGATAATACTTTTGGGGGAAATAATCTATAAGAATTGAAATCCCTGAGAAATTTTAAGCGGGACATGTCAATTAGACAAAAAACTATTACCAAATGAATAATATTCTACTCTCCTATTTCCCTGCACACTGTCCACAATGTATCATATCCTAACTGCGCATATGTAAATGACTACTATATTGAGTCCTGGGTCATTATTTTCCTACTGCTACTTTTATCATGATAGCATGCAGAAATCCTACTAAAATCACAGCTCTGTTATACAACTCACTCTTCAGATGTAAAAACCCAGAGCAGAAAATTTAAACTGACTGGACAGAAGTGTTACTGAGCACGTGTACCATTATTCCCATTTATAAATTAAGCACAGAGGTGCAGAGAGGTGAATGATTTGCCTGCTAATGCAGAAATTCTGTATAGAGAGACCTAATTTTTTTATCTGCATTCCAGTTGATGTCTCAACATAAGACTTATGTAAGAACATCATGTTGGGATTGAAGAAACATTCCATTTCCTGCATCAGAAATAACCTTATGTGAAAACTCCAACAAACTTCCATAGCAGCAAGTGAACCCTTTTCCCAAGTTATTATTATTTTATACATTTACTAGCAAAAAACTTTCCTGCTCTTAAAATTTTTACAGAAGTTTTCTCCCTTTAAGCAAGTACTGCAGAATCAACTTCTTTACTACCCTTAGCAATTTTCTCTCTGGAACAGAACCTCATTATGTGATTGAAAAGGACAGAAGGTGTTTTAGGTGTATAAAACAAGGGAAAGTGATCTTTGAGCTATAATTTCTCTGGCTTGTGTACTCACATGCACTGGAAGTATCAGTCTCATATCACTGCCTAAAACCAGAAATAGAACCTGCAGTAATCCCAAACTCATTCCTGAGCAGATCCGTCACACACAGTTTAAAGTAAGTGTGATAGTCACTGCTGAAATAGTTACAGCCCATGATACTGCAAAAACTGAGGCATAAGAATGCAGTACAAAATTATAACTGATACAGTGTCTGATGAAGGCTGTTCACGTGCATCAAGTTTGTACAGCTAATACAGGACATCAGAATGGATTTAGCACGCTATAATCTAAGAAATATATTCTTTGTTTATTTTAGTGATGCCTAATCACATCAAAACACCTTGCTTTTCCTACGAAACATATTCACGTGGGTAAAGCTATTTTAGAATATAGAAAGACGTGACATTCAACAAAACAGCATTACGCAGAGAAATGCGACAGCCGTCGATTACTGGGCGTTCTTGTGTTTTTTATTCCACCAGATTGTTAGAACTGCAGGTTTGACAATGAGGTGTCTGGAGGGAAACAACGGGGGATACCCAGGGATGGCGCTGGGAATGACGGCGGGCCCTGAGCGCCCCTGGCGGCCTGCAGGATGGATGTGCCTCCATCCCCAAAAAACACCTCCAGCAAAACCCGGCTATGCTCCCCAGACCCGGTGTTTTCCCACCTCGGGTTCGGCGGAAGCACTCGACAAAGTATTAACGGGAACTTCGGTTGTGTCCCACCTAATATAACTTATCTGTTGTTTCATATCAGTTTCTGATGAGATCACAAAGCAAGTCGGGTGTTGCTTCCAAAGGTTGTGCAACCCTCCTTAGTCACTAAGTTTACACAGCTCTGGGCAGTTTAGGTGAACTGTGCTTCCGTATAGATTATCAGATTTACAGGTGAGGAGCCCCAATCAGCTTTTCCTTCTGAGAGCAGAAGAAAATTCAGATCTGTGCTTCCTTTTACGTGAGTAATCTCACTGAAAAAAAATTATGATTCAAACCCAGCTGAGATCTTACTGATCTAAAAGAAAACAGGAGGGTAAGTAAAAAGTACATCTTTATACTTACAAAACAAGAGACATAAATATGTTATCAAAATGTAGAACAAACACATTTGACCCTCAGGCTTCTTACCTCACTTACCACTTCCGACAGTTTTTTTGCATTCATATTTATTGGCGTGTCAAATACACTCGTGAATGCATTGTTTTTTGGATTGTGCCTAAAAAAGGGAAAGAGTAAAAGGATATTAAGAATATACCAGTCAGAAAGGTTCTCTTTGAGCACTCAAATACACAAAATCAGCCTCCACCCCTCTATCCACAACTTTTCCCCCACTCACACAGAGATCTTAAATTACATTCAAGTGATTATTGTATGGAGCCGGTGCCTAGAGCAAAATTAATTTTAATGATCGTCATATCAATGCTGTGTTTCTAATAACAAAAGAGAATAATAGAATAAAAAACAACTGTCATCTCTCCTTTTTCTGCTGACAAATTTGACAGGAATTGATCATTAGAAAATAAAACTTCCTAGAACAAACCAACTCCAAAATCTGCATTTTATACAGTTTCCTTATGATTAGCTCAACCTTGTTAACTCTTAACCACCGATTTGGAAAGCACTGAATTTTGTGGTTGGTTTTAATATCTTCCCACAATACTGAAATGGACCTTAATTTGGTATCTTTTAACACACTGGCCAAATGAAGAAGCTTTATGTGTGCTAAAAAGAGATTTCCATCATTTGTGGCTCACATAAATCCAAAGATAAGCATTAAGGCACTGACAATACCTAATTTCACATCACACATGGGACAGGCTGGGTCCAAATGGTGATCTTCTATTATATTAAAATGAGTAGGTCAAATAAACCTTGGCTTTAGAAAAGAAAGGAAGGAAGAAAAGGAAATACACTTACACTTTACAGTAAGGCTTTTTCCCATGGCTAACAAAGTTGTTTACTGTTAACATCATCTTGCATACTTCACAGTGAAAACAAGCTTTATGCCACGTCTGAAAATGCCACAAAAGAGAAACCAAACAGATATGATTTGTATTTCGTTGTTAATCTGCTAAATTTAAAATCTCAGTATTGATCCTTACCATTCATTTAATAAATCTGACAATTTTTTTCATCAGATATATACATGTTATTAATTCTTTTCAGTTCTGAACCCAGTTATGAGTAAAAAACTTTTGGAACTGAGAGATTTGCACAGTGTTAGAAGTGCCAATCTGTACATTTATTATAGTCCAAAATGATAAAGAAAGAGGACTGACCTGATCTATACAGTTAATCTTCTCAGCAGGGTAAACCCCATAGCCACATCTAGCACACGGCTGCACATTCATCTTGAAATCCACAGAGTGAAAAATATATAGGTTTATACAAAAGGTTCAAAGAATATGAAAGTGACTTTTTGGCCTGTGCAAAGCACACTAGACACTCCAGTCAAGGCCTTTTGCTGTGGTCAATGGCTCCCATTAAAGCTCTGAATTGAAGTCTGTTGCTCCCTTTGCTGACCTTCTGTTTCAAAGTCAGCTGCAGGCTGGCTTTTAAAGCTGCCAGTTAGTAAGAGCGGTTATTTTGGCAACTGTGTCAGTGCAGAAGGGAGGGTAGCAATATCTTTCTCTAAATAGAAGAATGAACTCACAGAAACGAATCATGTCCATGTGAATGTTAGAGCCCGATCATTTTGTATTTCAGTTTTGCTGTCATGAGCCCAGGATGAAGAGAAAAGTACATACAGCAGCAGCAGTTTACCATAGCTTCTCCTCACCCTGATAAACAAGTGACCTCATGGAGGATTTTTGCTCCTATTGTGTTTAGGAGGAGCCTCAGAGCAGAAGGAGGTACCACCAGGGATACAGGCCAGAGATGGGATTGAAGCTTCCTGGCCCTTGGGTGGATGAAGAAGAAGTTCACTGCCATTGTCCCAGACAAGTCATTAATTCTTTCCCTTCGTGCCTGCTCAGTTTCACCTTGCATATTATGGTCAGCACACTCATCTCTCATATCTTCCTGTTTCATCCATCTGTCACTCCATCTCCAGGTGTGGGGGATGCACTGTGAAACAGGTAGACCCTCTTATCTCAAAGAGTCCTAAACATGATGGGTACAAATCCAAATTCTATCTCCTACAGGAAAAACTTCAGAAAGGAACCATTTACTTTTGAATAGAATGAACAAAGCAGCTACTTAATAGTTTTCACCAAGAGTAGTCTGGAATAGATCAGAATATAAAAATTCCCTCACCAAAAATTTATAAGGAATTATTACGCCTGATACTAGGATTCAAGCAAGCTACTAGGGTTGTGAAGTCTGCTCTGAACAGAAGAAACTATCAAATTCTACCAGCTACAAATGGTCAGGATTTAAAACTTACACCTCACCTAATCATAATACCTCCAGCTGCAAGGCTCCATAACCCTGGGACACAGCTAAGAGCTATCTCAATCTGAGTAAAAGTCTGTGTAGTCATCCATGCATCTGCCCCATTTCCTGTGCCTGCAGCAGTCCTGGGATATTGCTAAGCACTTTCCCTTTCTATAAATTGCAAACAATTCCATCAAAATAATTTCTGTCTAAACCTTCTGGGTATGCTTAGAGAGCCTCCTATTCATCTCTCTATTGAGATACACAGTTCTGCTTAACTTATTATTGCTACTTTTACTGAATGCTGACAATGTACTGGCACAATGTGCTGTCAGCAACTGGTGTGCTGAAAATAGAGTCTCTAATCTGAAGAGCAGTGGCATAAAGTCCTGAAAACACTCAAGGCCTTTCAAAGTAACTAATATCAGTATATAAACAGGTGCATTATCATTTTTGAAAAATGTCCCCAGAACATAATTTCTTGTATTAAAATAACTGCTGAGTTATCTCATGTTATTCTTTTTTGGGATCAAGAGCGATTTATGTCGACCAAGTTACATCACAATAATATTTATCCTTCTCACACCTGTGAACCAAATTAGTTTGGAAAGCTTCCAGCTCCCCTCTGACACAGCTTTACATCTTGTCCCAGATTGCCATTCTGTTTATGCAAGGGACCGGTGCTAGGGTCACAGTGGCCAGGCTGTCCCCTCCTTATTTAGCACTGGGCACACTATCAGCTGCCACCCCTTTGTGTTCTTCTCCTCCAAGAGTCACCATGTCGTATATTTTCTAGACAGTCCTAGCTGTCTCCATGCTATCTGAATCCATGCTGGAGCCCTTGTCTCACACTGTAGAAAGAATAAAGGTGCGTGACCTGCTCCTGTCCTGCTCTTGTCCCTGCATAGTTTAAGACCCTCCTGAAATGAGTTTGGAGAGGTGCTGAAACAGGACATCTCTGAACCACACAAAAACATAAAGACGTGGCAGTTACAGAACAAATAATTCATCAAGGAGACACCTGAACACTGAGCATCTGGACAGGACTCCAGCATGGATCCTCATGCAGCCCACATGCACCATGCACCCAGGGAGCCTACAGAGGGCCCTGAAGGGAATGAGGCCATGTGCTCCTTCCAAGAGGCCTCTCAGATAAAGCCTTTTGTTTCACAGATAAATCCTACTTCATTTCAAGATATACAAAGCCTGTTTTTCTCTTTCCACAGTGACAGATACTACCAACTTGCTGGAAGTCAGCAAATGCATTTTCCAAGTTCTCCTGCTTCTCCCAAGTTACAGCATGCTCAAGAGGAGAAGTGGGGCAAGACAGAATGTCCTCTACAGCTACTGTCATTCCCAGCCACACTACTTCCCTCACATCCACTGTGCACCAGTTCTGCTGGAGTCTCTTAAAGATTTCCCCATTTCTGAGGACCACAAAACTGTTCTGTTCTTCACCACCCTGGATTAAAGCTGAGTTGCTAACAGAAAAGGGAGTTTATTGAAAAATAAACATTGAATGGTCTCATTACAAAGCACGCACCGCATTTTGATCATGCATGGAATTAAATCACAAAACCAATGCAAGTTTGTTATCTTGACAAATCTTAGCAAGACATTTTCTCTTCAGTTAAAAGCTCATTGTGGCTTTTTTCCTCCTTTAGTAAGGCCTCATAAAGGCTTTTTGATATCAATGAAAATCTTAAAAGGCTTTACTTAACAGTAGAACCTTAATCAATGCGGTTTAAAAGTACTGTGGTTACATGTAAAGTACAAGGAGACAGTACCTTGAAAGTGCAAATTAGTAGGAAGAAACATTGTTACCTCTCCAGCCTCCTTAAATTCATTGCATTAACTGCACAGAAAACACGGAGCAGTTCTGCACCCTCAATCTGATTGCTAAAAAGAACGTATTAGTTACACAAAGTAACCTCTTAAGAGACATTCAAGTCAGGGTCACCTCCTCTGTTACTCCTGAATCGCAGCTGTGCCCTTCCAAACACATGAAGAGCAGGAAGCGGGACAACACAAATTATGGCAACACTATCTTCCCTCTGTTTGCAAAAAAACCCCAAAGGTGCTGGTTCACTACACAAAGCGGGAATGTTATCCACTGTTAAAAGCTGCCTGTAAAATTTCAAGCACTATACCAGCCTTGTCTGTGTTCACCTTCTCTGAACCCCGTGGTTAATTAGTTACCTGGGCTCAGGGCCTTTTGCCTCATACAGTCCCTCCATGCTAATCAAACTTAGCATAGTAGCAAATCCAGCTTAGAAAAATATTGAAAGAAAGCTGGAAAAGATTTATCAAAACTCCCAAGATGTGAATAAAAACCTGTAAAGAACCACCTTCTAAACTTGTACAGTTGCTTTTTACATTTTTGCTGTTTTGGAAGCCAACCAACAACTGTTTATACCTCACGATTAAAGGGTTTATGCTTACACTTTCCCCTTGTTGCCAGTGTTAGGAAAACCTGAGTGTAGGGATTTTGCAAATCTTTCTAACAGAGCAAGATAAAGTAAGAGAGAAATCAAAAAGAGAACCAAGAGGCCGAGAAGATATCATTGTTACAGAGCAGAGAAAGAACTGGTGAGGATGTGCTACAACTTAAGCTAAAAGCTTGAAGAAAAACGTGAACAGCATGCACAGCATAGCCCACATGACCACCAGTGTCCAAGTATCTCCTCTCTTCTACATCTACCACGAGCTATACATTTCCAGTGTCTCTGTTGTCTATGGTGATCCATTATGGATTTGGAAGTGATGCTGTCTTCTTGAAAAGAAGCAGCCAACAGACAGCATGAGAGGAACCATAGGATTCTGTTATTTTGATTTTCAAGAGAAAACTTTGGCTATGCATCCAACCAGGAGCCACAGGCATAATCCCAGGAAGCAGGGAGCAGTCCCAGCAGCAGCGTGCAGACACACGGCAAGAGCTCCTCCATCGCATCGAGGCACTGACCTGTCGGGAAGCAAAAGGCTGTTTGTTACCATGCCTGTGTTTTGTGCCAATTAGGAGGCAGTTACACTGAAAAATGTCTCTTTGATGTAAATCTCTTCAGGTAGTGAATGTTAAACACCACGCACCGCTGGGTAGGTGTATGACTTTGCAGGATCGGAGCCTGCATCCGGGAGTAATTAGCAAGACTGTGCCAATCTTCAGTCCATGTACTGGACTGCTGGGCCTGGCGCTACGGCTACACAGTGGGATATCGTAATTAGCAGAGATGCAACACGCAGAATAATTGGGAGGATAAGGAAATGCCACTGAAGTTTATATAAGGGGAAAAATTTCCTTAGATCTAGACAATCTCGTGTCACCGTGAAACTTTAGGCTCTTCTTTCGCGGGGGTGTGACGGAGCACAGCTATGAAAAGCGGTAATTTGGGTTTCGCTGTGATGTGGCCGTCATTACCTGGGGAGCGAGGAGGGCCCGGGGGCTGTGCCCGAGACCCTGAGCGGGGGACGGACGGGGACAGGGATGGGGACAGGCACAAGGGTCAGGGATGGGGATGGGGACACGCCAGGGGAGCCCGCCCCGCCCCGGCACCGCCCCGGGGGCACCGCCCGCTGCTTTCGCGTTAAGTTTCGCTTTAAGTTTCGTTTTCGCTCCCGTCCGGCCGGACCCAGCAGCAAGGCAAGCCCCGGGCCCTCCCCTGCCCCCTGCCTCCCCCCTGCCCCTCTCCCGGCCCCCCGCCCTGCCCTCCTGCCCTCGGGGTGCGCATTCCCTGCTGCCGAGCCGCTGCCCCCGCGCTGCTGCTCGGCCCTGCCGCCCGCGGCCTGCGCGCTTCCCTGCTTTGCTTCGTGCTTCGCTTCGTGCTTTGCGTGTGTTTGTCAAAGCCCAGACTAGACCCGGCTCTGGGAGCTGCTGCTGCTCTCGGGGAGCTCCCAAACCTCAGCCAGAGCCCCGCTCCCCGAGCAGCTGGGGCAGCCACGGAACCACTGCTGGCCTCTGAGCTGCTGCTGCTGCTGCTGCTGCTGCTGCTGCTGCTGCTGTTGCTGCTGTTGCTGCTGTTGCAGGGGATCCGGGGTTTCAAGCTCCATCTAAACGTGTGAATGGACGATAAAAGCAAATCTAGTCTGCCTAACTATGGGGAAGGGGCAGGAATCACTGCGAGTTTCCTCCTGAAAGTCTGGAACCAGAGACGAGATGTTTCAGTGTGTCCCAGCCCGAGTGAAGGTCCCGCCTCTGCCCTGCGCTTCTCTGGCCGCGCTGAGCTGGTGCAGATCATTGTGCTCTCCTTTCTTCTTGTAGTTTCCCAGCTGCTTGATGATCTAGATTGAATTAAAACCACCCAAAGAAGATACACAGGGTATCTTCTTACATACATCGCTTCCGTACCTTTGACTGTGTATATTCAAATGAAGAAACAGGAGCTCTCTGGGTGTTTTAATACTGGATAGAATTGCAGATACAAATATTTTGATGTTAGTTGCTTTCATCCCAATATACTTCTCTCCAGACCATGAAAAACTTCCTGGGAATTACTTCTATGATGTGCACAGCACACTCAGGCACATTGTGTGATTCTTGGCACTACACTGTGTAGGCCAGGTGTTGGACTTTGATGATCCTGGTGGGTCCCTTACAACTCAGAATATTCTGATTCTGTTTTATGATTGTACTCTATTATTCTGTGATCTCTCACCATAAAATTATTTTTAATTTTACTCTAATCTGCGTTTTTGAGAGTGGTATTAGATAAGTTCCTTTTGGTAACAGTCACAAGATGATAGAGATGGCTGAACATGTGCAATGCCACACCAGTTCAGGACCAGAAATCTGTAGCCACTCTCTCTTGAGGAAATATTATACAATAAAACTGACTAAAACGCTCACATGTATCCTCTATAAACCAGACCATGAACAGTCTGGTTTACAGAAGTATTTCTAAAATGTCAGTGCTCACTGAGGGACACTTACATTCTTGTACTTTTATTTGCAGATGTCAAAGGATCAGCATGATGCCCTCCCTGCTGGAGAGGGAGGTGATGAACATGGCTGTGATGTAGTTGATGCAAGGCCAGACAGAAGCAGCAGGTTCTCACTTTTTGGAAAGTAAGTTACTACTTCTACCCCCATTTTTCTTGTTGTATCAGCTGCCGTGGTACCCTTCTAGTCATTGAAACATAAAAAGGCTTGATTTGGTGTTCAGTTTGCCAGGCCCACAATGTTATAGATGGTCTTAACCATATAGAAAGGTGGTTTATGTTGTATGAATTTAATGTATCTGGTCTGTACTTTAAAGCATTTCTTTATAGAATTTCCCTATAGGGAAACCTGTAATATCTCCCATAAGTTTTATTGGGCAGCTAAGAGACCACCAAGTTCATTTAGCATCAATTATAGCCCCACATCTTAAACATTGACCTTTGGTGGAGGTGGGAATTGAATATGCCATTAATTATCTATTTTACTGCACTCAGCTCAGCTAATCTCCAGCATCACTGGAATCCCCTGCTGATGTGTAAGTTACTTTAAAGGCTGGCTGTGCCATCTAGGTTGTAGCACAAAGATGTAACCCTTTACAGAACACATTAAAAGCCTTTCATTTTAAAGCATAGTAGTCTCACTGAAGCTTACCTTTGTTAAATCAGTGGGAGGCAAGAACTATTTACTGCTTGTCTGTACTCCTGAAAACACTGGACAAATGTGATTGGAAATGCAAAAGATGAAAAATGAACATGCAAAGTTTATAAATGCTGTTGTATATCAGTGAATGGCTACTTCACCTTGGATTTAGTGAGATTTTTAAGACATATTTAATACAAAAGCTAATGCACTTACAGAGAGGTTTTGATTTTTTTTACTATTGGACCTTTACATTAAAGTGAACAGTACAATTCAGAGAAAGTACATGGCTAATACACTTTTATTTTTGCTGTTTATTCGATGACTTTAATAGGGGTATCAGATTTGTGAGAGAAGTGAAGACGCTTTAGTCTTCGAAGACTCTTGATGTGCTGTTGAGCAAATCAGTGTACTTTGTCTCATTTTATCATTCCTCAAATATGTTTCATGATCCGCATGTGTATTATTAATTTTAACAAATAGACAAATGTATAATTTGTTTCTAAATCTTGTCAAATGTTTTTCAAAGGTTTCTTTTCAACTTTATAAAATGTGTGTTTTGATATTTGATTTGGTCTTCTTTATAAGAGGTAATATGCTAATACTATTATTAAATTATGCAATTCAAAGTTAATAATTTCCAAAGAAAAGGCAATAATCAGCATTTCTATGACTTTTTGCTGTAAGAAATTTTTCAAATAATTTGGCTATTCATCAGTTGGAGGCATTCATCTTTTGGGAACTCCTTGAAGATGCAATTTGCAACATTTTTCTTCAGAAGTAAAAAATTGCTCAGATGAAATATGAGGTAATTGAGAGAATTCAACTCAGATTTTGTAGAAAAAATATGTTTGAGAAATCTAACAGACCTTCTTGAAGAAAGTAGTGACTGCTTGAAGAGGAATGAGGTGCTCAAAAATTAAGGTCTTAAAAATCCAAGCACAGAGACAAGGTCTTTGTCTTACAGAAACTAAAACTCTTTGGCCTGAAAGGAGATAGGACAGGAATGTGAGAGGATAAAGGAAGATGGGATATGAGCTAAAACTCTGATTGTACTAAAGGAGAAAGTGAAGAGAGAAGGATCATTCTTTGTGCCTCACAGGGAATCTAGGGGACACCCAATGAAAAGTTCATGCAGTAGGTTTAAAACAAGTGTTAAGACGTGATTTTAACATAGTGCAGATTGTCACTGTAGAACGCAAAGCCAGGGAATATGCAGATACCAAGATTTTAGATAAGTTCAGAAGAGATTAGGTGTATGTGTGGAAGAAAGGTCCAGTGGGAGTATTGCTATTAAGATCTTTGGTGAAGTTGTTCCTAAGTCAGGTCTCCTTGAGAATATATTTGGTATCCAATTTATTTTCTTCAGACTCATTATTAGTCAGTACCCAATACCAGGCTAGATCTACTTTTACCTGAACCACTGTGGCTCTCTGTCTTGATTGCCAAAGCTTCATTTTGGCAACATGAGTGCATCTTAAATAAGGTGTCTAGAAGGCTTTAGCGTGACTACAATTTTATTGTCCCTTTTTTGTGTTTCTTTCATCAACCCAGTCTTCACCAGCTGTGCAGTACTTTCAGTGAAATTCTTCACTGCATTTCATGTCCCATTGCTTAACATATGTAAGTTCAATAGGAAAACAAGAAACTTGTGATGTTAAATAAGCACATTAATTTTAACTTGAGAGAACAGAGCACTGAGAAGCTAAATTCAAAGCTGTGCAGAAAGACCAGCTGTTGCCAGTAGCTTCACAGCTGCAATTTGCCACTCTGGCTGTGATTGGAGATCTACCTTGTAAGAGCAGTAACTAGAAATGAATTAAAATCTTCCTCACTACAGCATATTTCTCTCTGAGAAGTCTGTGAAGCTGCTTTACCAAGGAGGCCACGAGGCTCAGAACAAGACAGGATGGGCAGGTTCTTCTGGCAGCTCAACAGTTTTGGGGAATTATCTTCTATGTATTTCCTTCTCTTTGGAAAAGTGCTAATGCTTAGTTAATGTTGGTGAGGAAAAACTGTTGGGTGGGGAAAAGAGTTGGAAGAAGTTTTGGATTAAATCCACCAGCGGTGTTTGGCTCTGGGTTTTTTTAGCCACTAGATGGCAGGAGGGCATTAATTTTGTGTGCTGCAGAAAGGACAAAAATAGGGCTGTGTTGCAGTTGAGCAAAAAGTTGTGTTTCAGAAAGCAAATATATCAGGACACATTCTGGCAAGGCTGAGCACCAAAAATGTTTAAGATGTGTTTAAACAAAGGTTGAGCTAAGGATTTCAAATGTGTATTTTATTTTTTTATCTAGCTAATAGAATTTTTCCCATATAAGTCTTTTTTTTTTTTTTTCAATCCTGTGTGTGCTTCTTTTACACTTTCAAGGCTTTAAATATAGTCTTGCTTCTCCACAAGATGATTTAATATCTTCATTTAGTATCTTTTGTGTTGTATTGCGGACCTCCATTAGGGAGATTTATAGCAGCAAGCACATTTTAGCATCCAGCAAAGCTAATGTAACATGAAATGGAATAAAATTGCAGTTCCACTGCATTAAGTAGAGCTAAGATGTCTCTTAATCCTAATTAAAGTTGGGGTTTTTTTGAAAATATTCATCCAAAAATTCCCAAGGCTTGGTAACTTGCACTTGCACTGTCAAAAATCTGACTGCTCGTGGGCTTCAGTGAACAAACAGTGCAGAAGAGGGTGGTTGTTAGTGGTATCTAGGTACCAGTTTTATCCTAATTTAGTGGTATAGAACCATTTGTCTTCTGGTTACTTTTATCTGCTCCAGCCCTGCTGTCTTGTTTTACAGTCAATATTCCCATTCTCATCTGGAAACAAAACTACAATTTAAATATCTATTCTTACAAATTCTTACAGATACTTAGTTACAATTGAGAGTGTGTGATTCTGTAATGCCCTCAATGCAGACACATGGAATGGATTGTTAGAAAATCCCAGAGGAATTTGAGAGGTTTTGTGGGGCACGTAGTCACCAAGACTATTTTAGTTATTTAATGCTGCAAACCCAAAATATCTGTAAGATACTTATTTCTGTCAAGTCACACCACTATAAAGTTTGAGACTTTTGATTAATTTGAAAGCTTCCTGGAAATGTCAGTGTGCATCAAGCCTTCTGCAGTTCAATAGTTGTGATAGTTATATTGTTAAGATGTCCACCAGGTTTGTAAATTAGTATTTAGATGAAAAAGATTCATGGATATATGAGCTCCTTTTCTTTTCATGTGTACAGTGTTTATTTGGGTTGCAGGTCATGAAAGTGGGGAAGCACAGATGTTACCAAAGGCTGTCTATTTTAACTTCATGACCCTTGTCTCAGTATAGCCATATTTCTCAAAATAAATAGCCTTGTCCTTCAAAGAATAAATACTCATTTTTGAGATTCATCTTCAGCTGAACCTCAGGTTTGGAGTTGTAACAGGTGTGGAAAGTTGTGTTTCAGCTCTGCTTTTGTGTTGTTCCTCTGTCTTTTGGGGAGCTATTTTCCATCCACTTTTCACAGTATCACGTTCATTCTGAGTTGGAAGGGACCCACAAGGATCGAGTCCAGCTCATACATGGCCTGTGTGGGGATTACCAACAGCTTATTTTTATATTGATTTGTAAAAGAAGTTGCTTTTCAGGTAGAACTTTTATGAAGAACAGCTTCACAGTGATGCATATGCATGTGTTTTCCAGAGCTGTCCGTTCTGTTACACATTTTTCAGTATCAGAATATTACAGACCTTTTAAAGTAAATACTGCTAAGAAAAGTATCTCTTTTATCCTCAGACTAAAAATAGCAAGCTACTTTAAAGCAAATAACAGCTGATGAATCATTATCTGAAGTTATGTTCTGGGCTGCAACTCAGATGTCTGAGCTGACCTCCTGTTTGAGCCTCATGTTTCCTTAATGTCTCTAAGGAAGTCCCTGTGTGCCTCAGTCTGTCCTGTAAATGGGTGATGATCGTTCCTTTTACTGTCACAGCTCCAAAATCTATCTATCTATCTATCTATCTATCTATCTATCTATCTATCTATCTATCTATCTATCTATCTATCTATCTATCTATCTATCTATCTATCTATGTGGGGTTTTTGGGTGGGGTTTTTTTGTGTGTAGTTTTTGGGGGAGTTTTGTTTTGTTTTGTTAAAGCAATTTTTGTTAGATCTGGAACTCAATTGGAGAACACTGCAGGAGTATTTACAATGAATGGAAACTGTGGTCGGTGCTTGTACTTTCCCCTTGGATGCTTGCTGAATGTACCACATAGGAAAAGCCCAAGTATCTTGAACTAGTACCTAGTCTATAGTATAAGAACTCATTAATTCACAGTCAATATTTGTTTCCAGTCTTCTTAGAGACTTCATATTGTGAAGCACAGCAAACACTGGGTTATCCAGGAACTGCATCTGCAGTTAATACAGTCAAGTATCCTAATTACTTTTTAGTGTAATAATTTATTTCCTTCATTACAACAAACTCTGGGCTGTATCGTACAGAATTTGGAGGACAGTTATTATGTAGTGTGACATAAGCTTTCAAAGCAATCCAAACAAATTTAAGACAAATTTATAATAAACAAAAACTGTTTGAGGGTAAATATGTAGGAAATAGTTGTAGTAATTAAAGTGCAGAAAGGCTTTGTAAACTATGCATGTTAATTTGCATTATTTTGCTGGGAACATTCATTGTGTAAATATGGTAGTAGTGGTGGATCAGGTTTTGACAGAAGGAAGAGGGACATATCACAAAGTGAAGTCTGCTGTCCCACCTCCACCTCAGAATCTATTTTCCTGCACTCTTACATAGGAGCAGAGGTGGAATGAGTGATGGGAGCGTGTTTTCCGCTTGTCAGCAGAGGTGGCTCAGGCCTGCATGACCTCAGCCAGCAGGGTGATGGCTACGGGGGTTTGAATAGCCCCACAGAACAGTCCAGCGTGACCCACTGCTGACACAGGCGAATGCTGGGGCCTGAGCACACAGAGCATCCTGTTTCTCTCTGCAATGAAACCCTGAGCATGGTGGGCTCCTAGCATTAGCAGAGAAGATCAGACTTGCTCTTGAGGACAAGCTGAAGCTGTTTTCAGATGCAGTGTGGAGTACCATTTGATGATGAGCCAAGGTACTGTAGAATGTTATTCGCCTCTTTCCTTCTCTGCCACCTCTTTGGAAACATCATGAGTTTGTACCCTAAAACTGTTTAGTTTCAATGGTTATTGCAAGCTAATTGTGGCTCCACTGGCATTTTGCAGTTGCTGATCCTTGCCAGAGTGTTCTCTGAGAATCAGTGTTTGGAGGGCTTGCTTTATTTTGAGTCATTTTCCAAGCAATCCATATGTACCTGCTTATTGCTCTTAGTACCTATGAAAGGTAAAAGCAGCTTCATCTCTTTTTTGCATTTAATTGTCAGTTGCCTATGTGCATTATGCTACCTAGGGTATGATCATGCAAGATACCAGTTTCCAGAACACCCATGGAAGGTACGGATGTGCAGGTTTTCTAGAAATGAGCAGAAGGCCTTTCAGCAAGCAAAATTCTTTATTTGTAAAAATTTACCTTTTGGATGTTATTTGGCTGTTATGTTGCATACAATATTGTGAGGCCTGCATGGCAGATATCATGCAGCTAATTGGGAAGCTGAATCTCAATTACAAAGTGGTGATCGAGACTTTAGATGTTTTGCAGGCATCACACCACAAAACTGTCATGTGGGTGGTAAGTGATCCTTAAAATATTAAGTGCACAAAACTAGGACTCTGCTACCTGTTTCTTTTCTTTTTACTGTTGTCTTTTTTTAACGGTTGTGAAATGTGGACAATATTAGATATTAGTCTGTTGAAACTTTTTGTCTAAAGTGCAGCTGGCTCAAGTCCCAATGCACTTGGTCTGCTTCATTTGTATATAATAAATTAAATTGCAGTCATGGTTTTGATTTGAATTAGTTAAGGCCATCACTAACTCATAGTTAAAGAGACAGGAAGACATGTTGAGATGTAACTATCAGAACTTCAAAAGACATTTACAAAGTATGCCAGAAGTTGCAGTGTGAGGCTTGTTCTTTCAAAGAGCTCAACTCTTTTGTTACACAGTGAGTTTTCAATTGTCTTGGACTGAGTTTCTCAGTTTTCCAGGTTTTTAGAGAAGATTCTCTCTCCTAATTGGAGATGGATCTGAAACTAAAATGGAACAAAAAAGCTACAAGGGTAGCTTAGGGTCTGAAAAGTATCTTATAATGAGGCATTTAAAATGTGTTTAGTTTAAATAATTTAAATAGTCATACACAGGCATTAGCAGTTTCCTTTCTTCAGGGAAACTAATGTGCAGTAATCAAAGATAGGGATTTGTTTCTGGACTGAGATCCACTGTAAACCTCCAAAGTGGACTGTAAGAATGTCTTTGTTTCATGCATTTTCTTTCCAGGAGGCACCTGTCAGTAAACTAACCCACATACTCCAAACATAAACATTGCACAGATGTACAAAATTGTGGATTTTAAAATTATTCTCTACTTTGCTGTACAGAATCACAGGACCCCAGAGTGGCTCAGGTTGGAAGGACCACAATGATCCTGCAGGATCATCCCAGAGCACATGGCACAGGATTGACACTGAGACTGGATCAGTTGGTTAGAGCATGGGGCATCAGTTTCTGCACAACCATCCCACTGGAAAGAAGCCACATGATCTGCAATTGCTTTATGAAATAAGTCTATTTAGGCTTCATTTTTGTAATAGAAAAACTAAGACCAAGAGATACGGAGTTACTTCACAAAGTTATTCAACAGGGGAAGCACAATTCCTTTTGGTTGGTTTAATACTTTTCATCAAGTTAATTGGGCAAAGCATAGCTAGCATATGGTCTTAATAAATATATTTTATTCTGTGTTGTACTATCAGATGTGATATTAGGAAACTTAGGGAAATGCCAGGATTTCTTTAAATAAATTGGAGAGTTTTGGTTTGCAGATTTTCTGTGAAATCTGTATCAGTACTGCTACATACATCATATCAAGAATGTTTTTAGGATGATACTGGTTTTTTGGCTGAATGAACTCAGTCCAGTCTTGGAAAGAATTTTTTAATGATAGCTTAGGTCCTTCCGAGCTCTAGTATTATCTTGGTAAGTTCAAGGAAATAATCTCATTGTTTACCTAACTCCTTTCTTTCAAAACTACTACAGCAATATTTTCGGTTCAAAATTACTGTGTTTACAATTATTTGAAGGGCCTGTGACATGAGTTTCCAAATGAACAATAGGTACTGTCCGAATAGGTTCCTAACTTCAGGTTCCTTCAAGCAAAAGGCTTTGCCTCTGTTGACTTTTAAGCTGTCTCTGTTTAGTCAGCTGACAGTCTGATTCCAAAGATGCCCTTAAGAGGTCCTGAACTAATTGCCAGTTCAAAAAGAAACTGAAGGCTAATTCATTCCTATGGCCATCTTCTTGAGAATATTTAGTCATTATTTTATTGCCTGAGCAGTCCTGTTGCTCCCAGGAGGAAGGTGGAGTGAGTTCATCGGGGGCTGTGGTGTTCCAGGAAGCACTCTGGCCATTTCCCTTTATTCTGCCCCTTCCCAAAAATGACTTTCAAAGTTTAGGCATTTCAGCAAAGCAATGCAAGGGCAGTACAGACTTTCTATATCATCGATAAATGCGAGCTTCAGACCTCAGTTTAGCATGTTTCACTGCAGTTTGGAATTTCTTCAACAGATGAAACAAGATCCTGACAGGGAACAGAAATCTAGGAGCACGGGGTTTTGTGTATGTGTGTGTGGTATTGTGTTATGTTTGATATTCTAAATTGCAGCTGTCCGTTTTCTTGCCTTCTGTGCAAGACATCTGCTTGCTATGGTAAGCAATATAGATGAGATAATGTTTAGATGCTTTTTGGGGAACTTTTATGTGCAGTTTTATAGGACCACTTTTCTTTTCTCTGCTGAATGAAGACTTTCTATTGTATGGAAAATACCCTGACTTTAATATTAGAATTTTTTTCAGTTTTCTTTTGACATCTACCTGGAATATATTTTAAAATAACCTTCTAAGGACTGGTTATTTTGTTAGTGCTCATCTATCTAAGTCAGCAGTCGTTTGCTAACAACTGCTAATAGGGAAATTGAAAATATGCAATGCTTGCTTGAACTTCCTCTTATGCAATTAGTATTGCCCCTTTTTCCTCAGGAGACTTCCATTTCAAGTCTTAAGGTTTTTTTCTAGTTTTCCTACTGGCACATAATTTGCAAGCCTGAGTATGCACCTTCAAATGCACTGTAATACAGTTTTAGTATTTGGTCTAAACCTTGTGGTTCAGTCTTTATCCCATGTAATTAATGCTTTCTGATTTTTAACAGTAAAGGAATATTCATTTTTACAAAAGACAGTTCAAGTAGTGACACATTCTTCTTGTCCAGAAATGTTGCTGCTCTGCCAACCTGATGCAATATTAATGGAAAAAGGCAACAGGATAATCTATTATTTGCATGCAGCTCTAAATCTGTGTGACACTACCAAAATGGATCTGACAAAGAACAAAGAGTCTGACATAAAGAACTTAAGATCTAAAAAGCTCTAGTCGAGTTTAACAAGTGTCTTTTGCTTGCTATTGCCAACAGGTTTCAAGATTTTTTAAAAAATTCAGAGTGAGTAGAGTGTACAGTAATTAGAGGTGTACTAAATACAGTGAAATTAGACTGGATGAAAGTATTAACCTGGATAAAAGTAATAAAGCTGATGGTTTGAAGAGAAGGTTGTGTAGAAGTAAGAGATATTAATGCTTGATTGTCAGAAAGCATCAGACATACAAATTATGGAGACCACATCAGACCACTAATTGTTGAGGCTAAGGTAGAAAAATAGAACAAAATATTGAATGTTGTTTTGTCTAACTTATAAATTCTGTTTCCTGTTCAGTTTTTTTTGAAGAATAACTCTAAATTGTTCCCCTTGCACACTTAGTTTTACTACACAAAGCTTAGTGATGCCTTGTGAATTCAAACACAATCTTCTTTGCATTTTCATGGTTTTCTGTCTATCCTTTTGTTATCTTTTTAAATAAACGAGTCCAGTCCAGGATTCTTCACCAGGAGAGCAAACAGCATTTGTGATGAGCAGTAGTCACAAACACAATTTATGCTGTGCATGCAACAATGGAAGGAGTGGAGTTCCTTAGACAGAAAGAGCAGCACAGGGCCATACAAACTGCATAAAAATAAATCAGCAATATAGGCTACATAAGTTTTTTCCAAGGCCCTAGAACTAATGTGTTGTCCCATGCTCTCCACAATGTTGTAAATTAATGGGGAACTTATTCAAATGAAGCCTTTAAAGAGGTCCCCAAATGTCAAAGTCCTGAGGGAAACATCTTAGTTGTTTGTAAAAGATTAAAGAGCATTGCAATTTAAGACACCCGGCATCCCACAACCATTAAATGTTTGAAGGTTCTGGTGGGTGTTGATGGATTACCTGAGAATATTTGTACTGTGGGCTTGGTCACTGTACCACTGCTGTAATCTTGCCTGGACTCAACAGAAAGGCTGAGAATGTGACAGAAGCTAGAATAAAACTATTCTCCAATGCCAAAAGGCATTTGGACTCCAGAAGGAATCCTCAAGATGTGTTTTGCAAAGACACCACATTTTTAAAGGTAAATTTCCTTTTTAACAGAAACATGCTGTCAGTGTTTCAGAAATGAGATATGAAATTATATATTGCACATTGTATGAAAGAAGTATGCCAGAGTAAAACTGTCAGCATGTTCTGAGATATTCCTTATCAAGGAAAGCCCAAGTTTATGAACTGCATAGAGCAGAGTAAGAGTTCCCTCCTTTTGTGTGTACTTCAAATAAAAATGAATGGAGTCAGTGTAGAATTCCACCCAAGTCGGAATGTCAGCTCCCTTAATTTGAATAATATCAGAATTGTAGAATTTTTTTCTATCTGCTTATGTTTTTCAGCACAGCAACAAAAGGCCCTAATTTTCCTGGGAGAGAAGGGGACTATAGTTTTGGGGTTTTTTTTAAACCTAGATATCCCTCTGTAATACCATTTTTAGAGCTTATTTTGAAGAGCTCTCCCTGGGAAAGAACAGTCACTTAAATATCCAGGCAGAGGATTAGATGAATATTAGATGAATAAAGACAATGCTCAAGGAAGGCTTTGTCCTGCACATGGATTCTTAATACATTGGTATGTCATACTAATGTATGGTAGCAAAAGGAATTGAGGAAGGTGCCAGTAGAAAGGAAGCCAATGGAGAGAAAATCTCAGCTGCTAAGAGACACTGCTTTATTTTTTCTAAATAATCTTTAGGTATAGTTAAATGTTGACAGTGATATTTTTATCCTTAAATCTTGAACCATAGTGAAACAGTAATTTACTCCAAGTATAAGAGAAAAAATTTGTTGTGATAAGTAGCAGCCCTTTAGATGAGCAAGTCCATTACTCAGGCAAGTGAGGTATCTGCATTGCCTTTGACAGAATTTTAGCCACTCATGCTGATAGAACACTTGACTACTAGTATTTAGAAGTTCAGTAACAAAATGATAAATGGCATAGATAACTTTCATTTTATATTTGAAAAGTGAGAAATTAATAGTGATTTTCACAGGGTTGATACAGACTGAGTCTAGACTTGATGAAATCACATTCCCAAAGATGCTCTTCTCAGACCTAAGGCCTGGATTTAGAGACATGGTGAGGGTGAAAATGTGCAAGCTGAGAGTGCCAGAGTAGAGTTTTAGTTTTGCTGAACTCTTGACCAAAGGGAAAGAACATGAAATATGTGACAGCACCAATGGGAAGAATATTTCTGTGTAAGAGAAGGATCAGTGACCACTAATGGAGTGAGAAGTAGTGGCACAGCTGTAATTAAGACCTGAAGAATCAGTAAGCAGTCATGAAATTCAACTTTCTGTTTAGTCCAGGCAAGTCTGAATCCTCAAAGAGTGAAATTAAAGACACTAGAAGTCAGAGAAGCAGAAAGAAATAAAACAGAGGGCATATAGTTTAAAACATTTTATAACAGCGTATAACTAACCTATGGAAACCCTTTTGGAAAATAGAGTGATTAGAAAGCTTAGTAAGAACAGCAGTAAATATTTATATTAACAGATGTCCAATTCAAGGTTCAGAAAATAAAGATTTAGGTTTTCAATCATAAGCCAGCCTGTCACTGAAAGGACATTTCCCTTAAGGACTGTTTATTACATATTTATAACTATTAGTTATCATTACAAGGTCTGATTTAGCTTGTTGAATCTGAAAAGCTGGACCTCATGCTGTCAGTTTAGTCCAGTCAGGCAGTTCCCAGATTGTGCTGCGTTGGCACAGGAACCAGAATCCTCAAAAAAAAAATTTCTGTCGGGACTGCAGGCCCAAGCTAAGTATAATCCACAACCTTTGCTTCCTTATTCATTCAGTTTGGACTGATGCCAAAAGATTTCTGGAACTTTCTGTTGTCTGCCAGTAAAAAAGTGATAGGCGTAACCATGCTGTGGTTTTTTTTAGTATCTCATTAACCTGTTCAGCTTGGGAGGAATC
This sequence comes from Monarcha castaneiventris obscurior, assembly GCA_026261815.1. Classification (NCBI taxonomy): domain Eukaryota; kingdom Metazoa; phylum Chordata; class Aves; order Passeriformes; family Monarchidae; genus Monarcha; species Monarcha castaneiventris. Next base: position 8,342,034 of record JAMPIT010000886.1, on the reverse strand, counting down.
ATTAGAATAAAACCATATGAAATAAAACCAAAAACCTCTGTAAAGGAATGGGGAAATGTGCTGCCAAGGCTTGTCTGTGGCATTTGTCATTGACTGGCATAGAGCTTCTGGCTGCTTTTGAGAATTCCAGCAGCAGGAATTGCATCCCTTAAACTCACGAGTATTTCTGCATGAATGAGTGCAAACTATTGAACTTGGGAGTGAAGTGGTTTCAGAGAAGTTGCGTGGCCACGTTGCTATGCCACTTAACCCCTGCTGCTATTTTCAGTGAGGCTTTTTGTGGGGCAACGAGGCTGCCTGATTTCTGGGCTGGAGTTAGATCACTTCCAGCATTTTAGGAGAGCAGACAGTGCAAACATGATACAGATTCAAATGGGTCTGTCCCAAGTGTTCACAGCTGTTCATGGGTTGGACATAAACAGAAATGTGTGCACAATCCCCTTGAAAATATCCTGTAGTCTATAACAGCCACTGTTGGTTGTACAGCTTTTTCAGGAAATCAGTGAAGCGAGATAAATCTGTAGAAACTTGAATCTGTGGGCTGAGTAAATGCCCCTTCATAGACCTGAATGATTATTTGTTGTTCTGAAATCTCTTTTTCTCTCTTTGACAAAGAACCGTCCAGTGATGGAAGACCGGGGGAATTTTAGGTTAAAATAAGAATCCAAGATCTCTTTGGAAGTCAAATGTAATATTAGCCTCATACATCTCTGAATAATTCTTTAAAATGGTTAGGAACTATTTCTTGACTTTCTTGACTCAAAGTACATTTAATTATTGCTTCTAGAGACCTCAAGAAGCATATGCAAGGGGAATACCCTTACTTGCAACTTGTCAGAAAAAACCCCCTGTATTTCCAGAGCATCAAACATAATCCTCAAGTAGCTATGATTCAATACCTTGTTTTTCAGTCTCTAAGGGAAATCTAAAAGAGGACATGATATTAAGATGGTCACATGTAAAAAGGGTATAATGAAAGCTGCCGGGTGCAGCTATTTAATTTGGCCCTCTGTAGTAGAACATTATGACACTCAAAGATATGAAGCTTTTTTGAAATTGAATTGCAGTAACATTTATACATGATGAATCATTTAAAGAAGGTTTATTATAGATTCCAATTTATCTTGTCCTTTAGTAATAAAAAAGAGGACACTTAAAGCTAAAAGACAACCATTGTTAAATCAGGCAGGTAAGAAAATAGATTACCTAAGCAATATTTAATAAATTCACAGCAATCTCATATCTACAGGCTATTATTGTAACAAATAGCTTAATAATTCTTTAGGAAGATGTCAGAATGAGAATAGGGAAAGTACTTAAATTAATTGAGATGATAGGAAAAATCTAATTTTGTTATAACCAAACTGTGTTACACAGTTTTTTTGTGCTGTAAAAGTAGGTTATGTTTTCCTCGCAGACATCAGCAATAAATACTATTGGAAGCTGGATGCTGGAACAAATAAGAGAGGTGCCAGTAACTTTTTCTGCCCTTTCCTGAGCATTGTTTCCAACTGGGCTGGCTCCAAAGCTTGCTTATAATTCTGAGGTTGAATCAGACTCTTTATAGGCTCTTACTGACTTCATTTCTGCGTGAGGAAATCTTAACCACACCTGAAGGCGCCTGCTTGGACCAAAAAGCCCAGTTGTAAAAGCAAGCACTGCTGAGTTCCTCATGTTTATACATCAGGTGCATGCTGACTGTAATGGATGTGGTGTTAATACTTCATTTAGGTTAAATCTGTGAGTAATGTCTGTGCCATCCCTTGGCATCTCTTTCTAATCCAATCTAAGACTCCTGTACATAGCAAAAAGATCAGTACACAGCCATCTAACCAGAGAACATTTATTCATATAACCTATTAACTTAATTAATGTAATAGTTTGATTTGTTTTTTCTTAGGTTTTATTTGATGTGAAGTTCAGGTATCAATGATTGCATTAAAATGTGCTTCAGGTTTTGCATGGGTTCAGACTGCTCTTTGGCAGACCAAATTAACACACGACCTGTTCACATCTATAACCTTCATCAGTAGAAACTACCTGCTGCTTAGTTTTAATCTTCACAGAATTTAGCGATGATGGTGATTCAGTAAACAAATCTCATCCCACAATTGGGTAAACTGCATGTCTTCATGTTCCTGGAATAGCTATTAAGAGAAATCTGTCTGTTGTTTCAATAATTACGTACAGTAAAAGTAAAATGTCCAGAAGCAGTTTGCAGAAGGTTACTGCCAGCCTCACTTCATGTAAGGCCATTTGCTTTATCTCTGGGTCAGGATCTGTGTCCTGCTCTTGGCTGCAGTTCACTCCAGAGTTATTTTGCCTCGTCAGAATCCAACCTCACACAATAATCACTTCATGGAAATCACAAGATCTTTATGCCTCGATCCGAAATGTGGAGGAAGAAAACAAACATTAGAGAAGGAAAAACATTGGGCAGGGCTGCACGAATGGTTTGAATTACGATAAATAGGCCGTGCATGTGACTGGTCACTAACAATAATTTCATGTGGTTCACCTAGAAAAAAGAAGAATGGAGAAGAAGAACAGCCAAAGCCCTCTCTCAGTAATCAATACCGAATTGTTACACCCACATTCCAGTATAATATGGATTACAAGAAAATTGGCAAATGTATTATTATAAACAACAAAAATTTTGAAGACAAAACAGGTAATGTTCTTCCTTTGTTGATACTCCTTGCAGACCATAGAATTTTTATACTTTCTTTAATCAATAAGCATTTTATTCTTAGGACATGGAATTTTAATGAATGTAGTTATCCTTTTTTGATAAACAGTTGTTCCTAAAACTTTTGCTGTTCTCTAACACTTAGGTTAGAGTGGCTCTTTTCAACATCTTTTCAGTATATGTCTCAAAGACCATGTCTCCTTGCTGTACCAACATCAATCCAAACCTTTGTTCCAGAGTTTTAAACTATGTTGTTAAAATTTGAACTTTGGCATCTGCAACCTATGTTATAAATTCTCTGTCCCTGAGCTACAGCTATGAGCTACAAAAGCTAATAGCTGTAGCTGTGCTCTTTTCACACTCCTGCATTTAACTTTCCAGACCACATGTGGTTTCAAGGTAGGCAGATACTTGTGTTATAAGCAGGTTGTGGGAATTTTCCTATACACTTGGCAAACACAGCAAGTTATTTTCCCCAAAGATTGTGTATCTATTTCTTTTACTGGGTATAACAGGGGCACTTTCCAATAGGTTTTCCATGGGGTGCTTTGTGCCTGTGTTGCCCTGCATAACTAAAAGGAGATGAATCAGCCTTAGAGGTCCTGTGTTGCAAGGTGCTGGAGGTATGCCAGCATTTTTCAGGATAAGATACGTGTTAACACTGAACATTGCAGCATTTTTAAAATCTCACAATTTGTTCTCAATGCTGTTAGAGGATTGTTTTAAAAACATGTCACCAAGACATTGTTTAAGTTTATCAATTAGAAACTTAAAAATTTGCCTTTGAACACGTGAATCATTTTGAGTGGTGTGACGTGCAGTCAACCATGTTCTTTGTTTTCTGGCAGGAATGGGCACACGCAATGGCACCGATAAAGATGCTGGAGATCTCGCAAAGAGTTTTAAAAACTTAGGGTTTGAGGTTTATACGTACAATGACCGAAGTCGTGATGAAATGGAAAAATTACTGAAGCAAGGTAAAAATTCAGAATCGTAGAATAATTTAGAGTGGAACAGACCTCTGGAAGTCACTGAATCTACTCCCTGCTCAAAGCAGGTTAAAGTAGAGCAAATTACTTAGGCCCCACACATATAATTTTCTGTATGGAAGGATTTGTTTTCTGAATGGATGGGGCTTAATTCCCCACGTCATCCCCCAACATCAATTCAGAAATGTACAGTGTTCTTGTGAAGCACTTGTCCTGTGTATTAGGTGAAGAACCTTGTCATGTTTGATAAGGAGTTCAGCCTGTTGATTCCAGTGGGCTAAACTCAGAGTCAAGTGAAAGATGCATCCCTGTACTCAAGGCACTCATCACATTGTAAAAAGTGATCCACTCCTTCTTATGCCTGACAATAGAACCCCAGTGTATATTTAGCCTCAGAAAGACGTGGTTGCTAAATGTAATTTCCATTTAAAAGGTTGCTTCCTTTTGACTGAGAAGTATTTGCCTTGTAGCTGCCGAGGAGAACCACAGTGATGCTGCTTGTTTTGCCTGTATCCTCCTAAGCCATGGGGAAGAAGGGCTCATCTATGGCACAGATGGACCCATGGCTATCAAGAGTTTGACTGCACTGTTCAGAGGAGACAAGTGTAAAAGCCTTATAGGCAAACCCAAACTGTTTTTCATTCAGGTAATAGCCCTAAGGTAAATACAGTATCCTACTGCTGCAGTGGGGAAAACTTGCTCTGTTGGTTGTCTGCTCTAGAAAAACCCTGTAGCTTGACTTACAGAATATTGCTGGAGGTTTTGTGAAAAATGTGTTGAGAGAAGTTGTCTGTGGGTAAAATGTATTGTTTGTTTTTAAAAGAAAATTTATATAGGAGAATATTGTCATTGTAATTTTCTACATGTTTTCTCTTGGTAATATATGAACTTCAAAGCAGAAAGATAAACTCCCTTTTGTGCAGACACTACATGATTTTCAATAGGAATAATACTGATCTCTGCTTATTAAGGCTGCCTCTACTGTATTATGTATTACTGTATTCTGCTAAAAGAAACATTTTTCTCTCCCTCAGTAGCCAAAAAGTTTATGTTGCATTTTAAAATTAGCATGCAATTAATTGTATATTAGTTAAACTTTTAAAGAGAGCTGTTTCAAACAGTATTAACTGACATACCATGGGTCTGAATTCTCTTTTTTACATAATACATAGTATTATTTACATTTAAGAGTTGCAGCAGATGTGGTTTTCCCTAGGCTGTTCCATCAATTAGTCCTCATCCTCAAAGTGAAAACTGAGCCTGTTTTAGACTCTTCATACTACTAAAGTGGTGTTTCTTCTAATTACACTTTTGAAATGGTTACTTTGTAGACTTTAAAATTATCTCTATAAAGGCAGCCAGCCCTGTTATATAAGCCAGTCAGACTTGTTGTTTTGCAAGAGCTGTCAGTCAAAGCTACTGATCAAGAGCTGAAAATTACCCACCGAGACCGTTTTCCCAGTGTGCCCTTTAGCTAAACCCATGATTAAGAGAAAATTAAGAATCAAAGAGATAAATGGAAAAATATTAAAAATGCAATATACTTGTAATGGGGGGTCAAACACTAGAACAGGTTGCCCTCACTGTAGAGTCTCCACTTGCGGAGACAACTGTAAAGAAATTGTCCAGAAGTCACGCTGCACTTATGAAGGCATTATGTAATAATTGAGTGCTGGGAATGACTCTAAATTGGTAAAATTTATCATGATTATAATAAATTAACACTGACATGGCACTTGTTGACAAACAGCTGAGATGCACATCCTCAACACCTTTACCTCCCTTTACTTACAGGATGTATATTTAAAATGGGTAAGCTAGTAACTTTATCACTGAACAATTAGATATCCCCTAGATTTGCATCTCTGCTTCTAATACATGTGAAGTACTGCTTAGACCTGAATCCACTAAAAATGTTGATGAATACTAATTGTGGTAGTACCTTGTTTCTCCTTATTGGACAAATTCTATTTATCTTCCCTGCTTCCAGGCCTGCAGGGGCTCTGAATTTGATGAAGGTATACAAACTGACTCTGGACCTGCCAATGACACCCTGGAGACAGATGCCAACCCCAGATACAAAATCCCAGTGGAGGCAGATTTTCTGTTTGCGTATTCCACAGTGCCAGGTAAGGAAAAGAGGGTCAGGGTGGGGGTAGAAGCCTGAAAACTCACCATCCATATTGACTGGATTGTGGATGGACCCTCACTGGTGATACATAGTACACTGATGGACAGAACACAGAGACCCGGTGTACACTGGGTACCCGCCCCTTCTACACTGGCTGCAGAGGAAAAGGGAGATTACAGATGGCAAAGGCAGTACTGTTTTCTGGGAATTCTGCCCTTCCATGTCCCGGTGTGTTGAATGTGTGATGAAGGCAGGAAGAGGAACAGTTACAGCACAACACTTACTCTCGGAGGGGAAACCCGTGACATCTTACTTCTTGCAGTTTCCCAAATGCCAAAATGTGGAGCAGTACCTTAATAATGTGAGGTTTGGAGAGCTAATATCCATTATCCTCAACTTTAATGAAGGGGGATATGTAACACAAGTGTTAAGTGTTCAGCCTTCTGTGTGTGCACTATTAATCTTCACCCAGGATCTTTCACACAAAAGAGCAAAAATAACCCCACGTTATTTTCTTCGTTGGCTTTCCTGTCAGGTTATTACTCCTGGAGAAATCCTGGAAGAGGCTCCTGGTTTGTGCAGTCTTTGTGCTCTGTGCTAAATGAGCATGGAAAGCAGCTTGAGATCATGCAGATCCTCACACGGGTCAACTACGTGGTGGCCACGAATTTTGAATCCCAGTCAGACGATCCCCGCTTCAGTGAGAAGAAGCAGATTCCCTGTGTGGTCTCCATGCTCACTAAGGAACTTTACTTCTGAAAGTGCATTTTAACGCAGCCAGTGGTGAAAGATCAGGGTATGGTTTTGGGTGGAGATGTGATTATAAACAGGAGTAACACATTTTTAATAACAGAAATGTAATAAGACTAGATCTTTTATGTGGTATAAGCTGGGGTATCTGATGGATGGACAGTATGCAATATTTTAAAGAAGCTGTGGGCCAGCCTGGCAGCTATTGCTAATTATTGTATCTCGGTTTCCCTTAGTGTGGCTGTCACGATTTATGGCTGCTGAAGATGTTATGAGTCAGCTACCTGACCCATAAAGGTTTTTCCCAGAAAGCAGATTGTAAATTAAGAATAAAAACAAAAAATCTTGAGACCCCTTCTCATTTACTGCGAGCTCATGGAACCATAACTTCCTTAGAAATTTCCAAAGACCATCATACTATGGGGTATGTCTGGCGATAAAAGTTTGTAGCTGTTTAAAAGGGTGTTTCTTAGTCTAATATATTCATTTCCTTTTAATGAACATTATTAATGAAGGCTAATAGTTGCTTTGTGCTTAATCTGGAAGTCAGTTTACTTAGTTACCATTCTAGCATAAAATGAATGTATAAAAAATCAATATTTTTAGATTATTTACCCGAACAGTATGGAAATTTAACAAATAGAACAATCAAAATTAAAATCTTTGTAAAAGATCGGCAAGTTTTACTTGGATAATACCATATTGAAGTACCATTGTAAAGATTTTTTGCCTTGCAAATGACAATTGGCTGACAGAACAACCTGAAACAGTGGTATTGCAGTTCTTCTGCTTGCAGAAATAAAAATGTCTGCTTCCTGATTCAGAACTTTTGAACCATCAGAAAGTTAATGACAAGGCTTTATTAGAAAACATTAAAACTTAATGTTGAAAAGATAGAATTCTATGTTCCAGTAACAAATGTATATTTAGATTTAACTTCTATTTGTGAGGAGTTTTGCCAAAACTGGAAACGCTTACTTGAATCAGAAACCAGAAGTGCCTTCTTAGTTACTGTATGGTCTTGATTTTGTGTTTTAGAGTTACGTTGGTGATGTTTATGTTTCTACTTTTTATATTCCCTTTAGTTGGTAGGTAGCTCAAAAAATTAATGATTTGATTGAACTGATAAAGGATTAGTTGTTCACCCTTTTCCCTTAATGTACTCTATACTCTTTTGCAATCTTCTGAGGAAATAAGTACATAGCATTTAAGCTGAGTTATCAAATTGTTAAGTTTATTTTCTTACAAATTCTGTGACATAGTGGGACATATATTTTTTCATAAGTCAAATTTACAGTTGTTTGAATTAAATAAATGGTTGTTTTATGGACGTATTGAGCATGACATCAATAAAGACCTTTTTTAAAAAATTCCCTTTGTATATCTGCATGTTTGTCACTCTGTCTGGTGAAGTAAAAACCAACCAAGATATATCCCAGTCCCCTTCTCTTTAAAGAATGCAGGTGGTCTCTGGCATTTTTTCAGGGGGAGGCTTACAGTGGCAGTGGAAAGGTAGATTAGAAAAGTAATTTGGCATTGGGTGGCTTGGGTTGGACAGGCCACGTCCTCTCTTGGAGTAAACCAAAGTTAATGGAAACATTTTATTGAAAATATCCTGATCTGCCAGTGCCTACTCTTGTCCTTTATTCAGTAAATTGTACAGTGGTCTAGCAGTGCATATGAAAGTGTTCTCCTTGTTGCTTCTGCCAAATAGCTCCATCTTAAGCTATTTTCTGGCATGAAGGATATTCCTGGTTTACCATGTCCAGCCAACATTTCAGTATTTGTTACTTCTCTGGAAGCTCTTTCATGTCTTTATAGATGATTAGTCTTTATTTGCTTGAGGTTTGGCCTGTTTTTAAATTTCTGTGAACAATATTCTCCTGTCTCCAGATCTATCCTTCAGGCCAGTTCTAGTTCTCTGAGATATAGAAAGATCAGTGTAAAATACCTGAATACACTGCCAGAGAGGAAAATAACATGGAAGATAACAGAGTAGTAGTGAAAGATGGAGAGAAAAACATCCCCTTGTCTCAGGACCAGTGTCTCTGCTAGATGAGCATTACTTTAGATTGTGTCAAAAGAATACTATTTCAGAAGAAAATTTTGTACCAACACACATCACCCCTGAGTGGTGATACTGACATGGCTGAGAGCTGAGCCAGCCCATGAGCCTGAAGGGACCCACTCAGAATGAGGAAGCTTGACCCTTGCACTCCAGCAGACAGGTTGCTGAACAGTGATTTAAAACCTGCAGGGTGTTTTAGCTTTTTCCCCCGATCAAATTTATGACTATTTTCTATCAGAAAGCAAATCTTTTGCCATCAGCAAGATTAGCCAGATGGTTTAGTGTGTAAAGCCACTATCATTAATGATATACTGAATGTTTCTGGAGACAATCCCAAGAATTCACTTACAGCCAAGACAGACACTGAAATTACCTTGTCATGGCATAGACAGCATAAGAAATCCTGCTTCACCATTGTATGTTTAACTAAATGCTGTTTAAATCTGAAACAGCCTTTACTTTATGATCTTTTAGGGTTCTTTATGTTGCTTTATCTTCCATTCATGGGGGGATATTATGCCTTAGAAACATCTCAGGAAATGAAGGGACCATTCAGAGACCTGAACCAACAAAAACACGCTGTCTCCAGGCTTTTTTTCCTGTATTGGAGACATTTATCACTGCATCAAATGTACACATTTTTCATTGCTTCTGAGTGAATATTAATCTTCTGGATTTCCCCTTTCCAGGGCAGTCTTTAGTTTGCTTCCCATGCAGAAACAGGCATTTCCTGGTGGGTCAAATTTCAGGGTGTTTGTATTTATCCATGGATTATAAGAAGGCAGTCACAATGCAGGGCAAGGCCACATCATATTTGCTGCAGGAGGCAATACAGGGAATCTGGATTTACTTGAAGGTGTATTTCTCTAAAACCTTCTTCACCATGAAGACATTTTGTTTGTAAGTATTAACATAGTTTGTTTTCCTTATCTTGGAAATTTTTGAAGTTTCATAGTAGTTTGCATCTTAAAGATTTGAAACATTTTATTTGCATTTTGACTGAAGTGTCTCACTGCATTTCAAAAGGTTTGAAGCAATCAAATCCCTTAATGCCTGGCATACAAAAATCTGAGGGAGTATAATCACGGAATTGGCATTTTCTATTTTGAATTAGACATAACCTATTTACAATGTTGCTTTTTGTTGAAAAGACAATTAAATGTAACAATTAAAAACTTTTTCCCAAAAGGCAGAGTGAGATAGCACAACTAATCTCATGGGTATTTGTCTTCTCACGTGCAAATCTTGACTTTTACTGACATCCAGAAGAGACTTTTATGCTTTGTAGTAATTGCATCGTTTTCTGGTTGAGGTGACTCTGTCAGTCACACTGAACAGAATAATACATTGTCTTTCCTTGCAGCCCTAGGTGTGTGCCCCTACTATTGGCTTGGTGTGCAGTCATTTTTAGTTTTGGAAGTTGCTTTTTTGTCCTTTTATTTTTCTGGTAGGCAACAGATGAAAACTCTAGAAGCAAATTTTATAACAGTTTATCACAGCATTTGTACAACAAATCTTTCTTCCCCAAAAGGCAAAAATTGTGAAGATTTCACAAACAACTCAAAAAAGTACAGCCAGAAGTGTTGCTCAGAAACCTCTGGTGGACCTAAGTTTGCAGTGGGTCGTTCCCATTTACAGCCTGGAACAGGAGGAATGAAAGCCTGTAGCTTTAGTTGTGTCTCAGGGGTAAAATTCCGTGCGTAACCCGCTCCATTTCTGACCACCCCACTCCTGACTGTACCATGTTTGCTTTTGGCACCATGGAGTAAATCACTGAAGAAACGCAAACAAAGGGAAGCCCTTGAAGCTCTCACTGCAGCCAGGGCTCTCAGCAAAGAACCAGAGAACAGCACTTGTAATCGTTCAGGTTTTCCCAGGAGAGGCTCTGTGGCTTCAGGCAGCACGAGAGGGTCTGTGTTACCTCCTTGTAGGTAACAAACAACTGCCAGCCAAGACCTGACTTTGCAGGGAATGAGAGTTTTGAGGTAAGGCAAAGAGAAACTTCTGAAAAGGCATTGTATTAAGAATACTACAGACTTGTGAATTATTAAAATTGCTATAGTATTATAACTGTATTTTCTACATATATTTTAAACTCTTTAGGGCAAGTTATGCTGATTTTCTGCAGGACTGATCATACTGGCAAAGCAGTGTCAGAAACATACATGGCTGCAGTATTCCTAGGTTACAGGGGTTGTGACTAGTGCAAAAGAAAGGGCAAAATGAAGTTCTCTTGGCAGCTCTCACTTCTAGGCAAATTGTCTTTTTGGCCTATAAAAATGGATAATATTTGTTATTTGTAATTTTATGATTTTATTATAAAATAAAAAATATAGTGTATAATTTAATATGATATAATGTTTTAATGTATTTAAATTAATAGTTATTATGGCTATTTTATGTATTTTGATAATCAGTATGAAAATTAACAGTTGTAAGATTTTTGTTATTTTCTCGACAGCAATTGTGTGTGCAGTGAAATGCTGCTCAGCAGCAAGCAAACTGAAAGGAATTAGCTTCAACATTTTGCTCTCTTTGTTTTCTGGGTGGAAGAAACAATCAGGATGGCTTCTACAAGTAAAAAAAATTGTGCAGGTACAAAATTTCTTGTACTGAAATTTTTCAGTAGTAAAGTTGTTATCCTTAGCTGATTGAATGCCACCTCTGAATTTCATTGGGATGCATTTCAGACCAATAATTATGAAGATAAATAAGACCAGACCCCAAAAGTTAAGTAAGATCAGTCAAATAAGACAGTAGCTCATGATACCTTCTGGGCCCCTACATTTTCACTACCATTAGTTTACAGTTTGGGCCAGTTGTCAGCGTTAACATCAGGGAAGCAGGGCCTGTCTCTGTATTTCATAGCCTTGATTTGTGTTTGTCTTATGGCCATTTAAGCACAAAAACCCAGTGTTAAGCAATAATTTCCAGATCAAACAGATCCTTTTTAAAGAGATTAATTGGCAGCAACTTAAGTAATGGTGCTGTTCATTTCTCTTTGATTAGTGAGAATTCAAAATACATTTTGCCCCGAAGGTGGAGTCTGCAAGCACGGATTCCTCATCAAATCACCACCTCTTCAACTTTTCAGCTCACAGGTATACTAGCACAAATTAGTCATATTTCAGCAATCCCTCATATCTGCTATCCTGAATTTTAATGAGAGACAAATTGCTTTCTCTTTGGCAGAATTCCTGGAAAAGGCGTCTTTTTGTCCTGTCCAAATCCAGCAAGGGGAATTACATCCTGAAGTATCTAAAAGGCCAACACGTAAAAGGCTCCATAGCTGTTGATCAGTATGTAACTCCAATGCATTATCTCTTTTATTTTAAATCATGTATCAGCACTCTCCAATGGCCACTGATTGTACAGGCACTTGTTCCTGACTGAGGTTTGAATTAAAC